>CP139502.1:103434801-103747301 GCA_021014915.2 Artemisia tridentata subsp. tridentata | reverse complement strand
TATAATCCTAACCGGCATAACTGAAATTTAGCAAGTGGGCCGATAGCTTAAAAAAATGTTGTGCAATGATCATACTTGCAAGTTTGAAAAAGGATTATCAGGTGATTAGTTTCTTTTGCTGATTTTCACCATCAGCGGTTCTTCATTCATCACTAATTTAATCCTAAGCTATTGCAGATTGCTTCACGTATTTGTTGCCAATTAGGGGAAAAAGTGCTCATGAACTGGGCTTTTACCAAAGCCGCTTTATTGGCCGGGCAGGCTGACCGTAACCATGGTTGCAGCCAAGAACGGCATTCAGTTTTTGCTCTTTATTTGCAGACCTGAGCTTCATGGGTAACGCGTGTACATACTGCTGGTATGCCTGATGTTCCATTTGATGCTGACGTATACTTTTTGGCCTAAAATCCGTAACTTCGAACACCTATTTATGTATTTTATAATACTCTTGAGAGTAGTGGATTTGCGCTTATACTTCTCTAACATGGTGTTTATCAATGGCCGTATCTTGGCAGGGTAGCTACAGCCAAAATTGTGGTTGCAGCCATGGCGGCCTTTTGGTACCGTTTTCGATAAGGGTGCACAACGACCACCTTGGCCAGGCAGCAATGCCTGGATTGTGGTTGCAGCCATGATAGCTATTTAGTACTAGCTTTCATATTCGTGGACCTGAACATCTGCAGTTTAAATTGGAAACAGGAAACATATCAAGAGCTGTTTAAAACTACATCGTTTGAAGATGGTCCAGTCTGTTTGTTGTTGGATGTGGTTCAAAGGTTTGGCTCTCTGTTGCTAGCACTTAAATATTGATCGTGTACTGAATCACAGCACTGTCGCTTTTCTTCTTATAGGCAATGACGATGAACTTTTTAGTTTGCTGTATGTTGCTTCCTTAGACCCGTATGCTTGCTAGGCAGTAACGAAAAGTGTGTGACTGCAGCCGTATCAGTCACCCAGTTATGCTACTGTTTAGATTAATCTGAACCTCATTAGATCGGGTTCTTCATTCTTTAAAAGATAATATATGCAGTCGCTTGAAGGGAGATATAGAGCTCCCGTTGATTAGCTTATCAGAAGTTTCTAAGGCCACCAATAACTTTTCGTTGGACAAAAAGCTGGGAGAAGGCGGGTTTGATCCTTTTTGCGAGGTATATGATGTAATTTAGAAGGGCATTTTTTATTTTTATTTTTTTGAACAACAAAGAGATTTATATATATAAATGAAATATCTACCAAGAAGCTTTATCTCTAATCTACCGCTGTATTGATGATTGTCTTCTATTTTCATGGTAAGTTGTGTAAGTTTTGGATGATTCTAGAGTTGTGAATGGTTTTAGGGTGTTTGGAGAAGACTATAATGTCTGAATATTTGGGAAAGCTTGAATTTGGTGCTCAAACATGGACCGCTTGCAATGATATGAGCTAATGTGTGATTTCTTTTGTTGGCTTTTGGCAGGGAATTGGCTAATTACTGTTATTTGATTCGCGACATTCTTTTTTTTGAGCCGTACTTGGGTAAGTAGATTTTGTATTATGCCTGTCAATCGATCTTTTTAGTACTTTTCACTCACGGAATATATTTGCAATCGAGTAGTAGTTAGCTGTAAATGGTGCTGATTGCTTTATCAGGTGGTTATGATAAGGCGATGATCCTATACTTTGGCTGCTCTTAAATATTGGGGACCGACTGCTATCACAAACTTTCAGGTATTTTATATTACCATATGCTCTTAGTTCACTTGATTTTAATGGACATATTTTATTTAACTGTATGGCAACAAAAACTATGCAACAGAAGTAGAAGAATTGAAAAATGGAAGAAAGCAATAAGTGCATCACTAAGAAAGTATGTTTTTTAGCACAGTTAACTATAAATATATAAGAACTTGCAATTAATTCTTGCTTAAATACTCTCATACAGGTAGAAAAAGTATTTGTAAAACACCGTTTGTGTCGTTTATTGTATATGATGTCAAAAACATTATGTTTAAAATGTAGCTGCTTACTCCCATATAGGATGTGGTTTTATGAACTTTTTAATCTTTAAATTTAGCTGCTTACGTACTTTCACGGTTTTTGGCTAATTAACATCATTGGCAGGAGTTTCAAGATGGAGAAGATGTTGGTACAGGTACCTACTCAACTATAAAACTTAAGTTGTAAAGTTTTACTTGAAATTGATAGCATATATTATATATAAATGTAATCTTACATTGGCTGTGGATTTAGGAATTAGGATGGTGGTGGTGGTGAAATATTAGACGGCTACGGATTGGTGGCTACCGGTTGCGGCCTCGCAGTTTTAACGGTTTTAGGATCTAAAGGTACTTTTTTCCACCTTATTGTTTACATTTTAAGGGGTGTTTATGTTGTGTGTTAAAAGCGATTATGTGATATGGAATAACGAAAGTCGTTAATTTCTTAGGAAATGAAAAAAAAAAAAATAACTATAGAGTGGAAGCTTTTGAGTGGCTGAAGCAGGAATTGCAGCATGCGAGGTATTTGTGTAAACAGCTTTAATGTATAGTGGAAATGCATTTATTGAATGATACGCTTTGTGATCTGAAATGTCGCAGAACAATATATGATGGTTAAAATGGTATATGTCAGGTTGAGCAATTGTGCTAAAATAACATGGCATCAATTTTACAGCTAAGGTTGGCATTTCGAGAAAATGTGCTATATAAAGTATATTATGTTTCCAACCGAGCCAACCAACTTGAATTCCGTCTTGCATCATTAGCCAAAAGTCCATTAAGTTAGATTCGACTTGATGTTAACTGATCATGCTGTTTGATATGTGATATGAGCTAAATTGAGCTCTTTTTGTATGTTTTTGATGTGGTTATCTGTCTTTTTTTTTAATTGGATTATGGTATTGCTTAATTTGTTGGATTTTTAGGAAATTAGCTAATTTGACCATTCATAAGATTTGATATAAAATCATGGATGGGTTTAGTGTTTTAATTGTATCCACATTGTTATTCACGAGTAAAATAAAGGTTATAAGCTATAAACATACTCTGATTGAGGTAACTGAAGTTGTCGCATCAAAATCTCAACATGAGCAGGATTCACCAAAGAAGCTTTCTAAGAAAATGGAGGCTCAGTATTCAAATGTCAGCAGTGACAACGACGCTGAAGATGAGAAGCCACACTCACCTTCAAGGTCAGTATATTACTCGACACTTTTACTTATACTTTATTTTGCAAAAGTCAGTACAGTTGTTAGTTATCTAATGTATATATGTTTATATGGTCTAGGAGAAGCACTTCTACGGCTATGGTTGTGTATGAAAAAGATATGCCCTCAACTAGAGAATCTTATGGGCTGGAAGAATGGCAATCTGATCTACTTGGTTGTTGTTCAGAGCCTAAAATGTACATGTCTATCATCTGCAATTGAATGCATTAATTTTTTTAACAAGATAAAATTATGTTGCCACTCCCTCTATGTATTATTTCTAAGTAAGTTGTTTCTGTTCGTGCAGGCCTAAAGACTTTCTTTTTTCCTTGTGGCACATTTTCAAAGATTGCGACTGTGGCAACCAACAGGCATATGAGTAAGATCCTTGATGCATTATATGAATCAAACGCTGCATGCCTCTTCTATTTTCTTTTACTGTTTTACCTTTACGACCATATCTGATAATAATATGAGGGCTATTGACTGTTGAACACTGACATTTTCAGTTGAAAGAAATAAATTATATAAATTGGAAATACTCAATGTCAGTTTGATGAGAAACTTGAAAATACTATTAGATCTCAAATATAATAGAACTCAAAATGACAATAGTCCTCAAATATAATAGTACTCAAAATATTTTATATTTTATGTATTACTGAGTTGTATATAAAAATTATTTTATGATGTTCAGATCTCAAATGACATAAGGGTAGAGCAAGAAGAGCAAAAAGTTGCACAAGAGCCAGAGAAACAAGAAGCTGAAGTTGAAGCAGAACCAGAAGAACGAGAAGCTGAAGAAGAGCCAGAAGAGCCAAATACGAAAGATACTAAGGAGGTGCATGTTAATGAAAGTGAGCAGGAACTGCCAGTAGACGAGACTCAGGAGAATGAGAAAGATGCTACAGTCACCGGTGATGATAAGCTTGATGATGCTAGGAACAATGCTACAGAGAATGGTGAGGATGATAAGATTGATGCTCATAAGAATGATGCAGCAGAAATTGGAGATGCCGATAAGATTGATGACAGTAAGAATGATGCTACAAAAATTGGTGACGATGAAAAGATTGATGGTATCAAGATTGATGATAGTAACAATGGTGCTACAGAAATAGGTCAGGAAGATAAGACTGATGATAATAAGAATGAGGCTACAGAAACTGGTGCCGACGATAAGATCGATGACAGTAAGAAGGATGAAGCTACAACGATGGATGATGATGATAGGATTCATGATGGTAAGAATGATGCTACTGATATGGATAATGACCATGGTGTATTAGATGATATTGATAATGACGGTACTAAGAATATACCTGAGAATAATGACCAAGGAGATAATACCATAAATGAATTACATCAACAGCTCGTGACACACAACACCATTGTGAAGCATTTACCAAGTGAAATTGAAGATCGTACTATAGTGACAAACTGACAATGAAGAATGAAGTGGAGGACACAGAGGTAATTTTACATTGTAATACAGAAGTTAAATCAAAAATTGAGTGGACCTTTAGTTATCTAAAGTTACTCATTGATATGTTACTAGATGGATGACGGTTATGATTTTGGAACCCCGGAGGCTCAATAAGCATTCATACAAGAGGTGTTAGCCTTGATATGTTCACGAACTATTGACTTATATATATATATATAGTTCAAGGTTGACTTTTGTTGATATATAGTGAACGAACTGTTGTCATTGTTATATATTGCTTTACTATAATGGGCTGCTTCAAAATCTTTTCTAAATAATCTGGTCCTTGATTTATTTGATTCAATTTTTTTAAACAATTGTTAATAAATTAAGTTGAGATTACTACTTTTGAGGTTTACAAACAGCCCAAACAAATATCGAGGTCGAAATCTACTTTTTTATCTTATTAATTATGTGTATTTTTTGCAGGAAGCCAGGAAGGTTTGGGTTTTTTCAGTTTCTAGACCCTGCTGATCTCGTAGGATCAAAATATCAGATGGATGGTCAGGTTGTTCAGGCCCGACAACTGACTGTTCTCTTTGCAGAGGAGAACCGCAAAAAGGCAGCTGACATGCGAACAAGGGAATTCAGGTAAAGCTATTCACTTTTTGAATTAGTCTCTTGGAATTTAAAGTGCGAACCAGGTTGTGTGAGTGTTTTAAAATAGAAGGTTATAGGAATATCATATGCAGAGCTGTTTTATGGGGTTCACATTTTGGTCAGGTGTCTGG
This sequence comes from Artemisia tridentata subsp. tridentata, assembly GCA_021014915.2. NCBI lineage: Eukaryota > Viridiplantae > Streptophyta > Magnoliopsida > Asterales > Asteraceae > Artemisia > Artemisia tridentata. The sequence continues at coordinate 103,741,900 of CP139502.1, read as the reverse complement.
GTTCAAAAAAATAAATAAAATCAAAGTTTACACATTCCATTTCTAACATGGTCACTTTATTTGGGAATGTCCAGCAACCTATTGCTTGGTCCTTAAGTAGTTCCATCTGCAGTTTTAGGCCTTTTGTTCCTTTAGGTTGTTTTCGAATCACCATGATTAAACGTTTACGTTTGAAAATTGTAGAATATCTACGGAAATAAAATGCTATAACTGTTTGTCATTTGAGTTTAGAAGACTGTTATAAAACCACACTGACATTATTTTGAATGGGTCAAACGGTTTATTCATAACTAACTGTTTTCAAATTACCTTTTCACTTAACGTGTTGGTTTTTTTAACATATAGGTACCCCAGCTTATCAACAACAATGTATATTGAACCATGTAATAACATATATGCATTAGTAAGTTTAGTCAAATGACTCATCTGCGTTTTTTTAGCAACGCTTTTTATCCCCATAAATACTAAGAATCAGTTGCAGGGAAGCTATGGGCGATGAGGAATGTGAGCAGCATGGTGACCACCTCCTGTCATGCAGTGGCCAAAAGTCAAAAGACGTTGTATAACAACAAAGTAACATATAACCAGATACTCTATGCATCACAATTTCACCCACTTGCTTTATGCACCTTTATCAAAAATTCTAAGTTGGATCCATGTTTGATGTTTAACCCTTTCTTAGGTGGTTTTACACAGAAATAACCCTTTTAAGATAAAAGCTTTGGTGATGGTGGGAAACTGGTATCAGTTTGGACAAGATTGCCACTTTGAAGAAAAAAAGATGATGCGTCTAAAGTTGGTGCGTAATGAGCTTCAATCTATCGATGGAGAACAACATCAAGTACCAATATTCCATGGCTGTTAATATACTATGGTAAGGTAACCGTGTAGGACAACATGATACAACTTATAATCTGCTAGAATGGAACATTTTGTGGTTATCATGTTTTTGTCAAAAATAACTCTTTAATATAATTACCAAAGATTTCGGTCCATTTTAGTTACAATTGTTGCTAAAACAAAATGTTAAAGTAGCCACCACATATACTTAGCATATCCATACATCAATAGTTAACCACATGACGTAAAATATCCAAACACCTGATAAACTCAATTATTCGCTGCCTGTTTTCCGACAAAGATAAAGTTTTCTTTTAACCCTATTGTATGGGTAATGAGATTCAATCTATCAATGGTGAACTGCAACAAGTACCTATATTCCATGTCTGTTAATATATTATAGTAGGGAAACCATCTATCACATCTACGAACACAATATATCAACATATGTAAAAGTACTCAAATGCTATTCTAAATATAACTTAAAACAAACTCAATATTGTATACAACGACAGAAATAATCTCAACATTCTTTAATTCAAATATCAATAAAATAATACCTACTTACATGATTCTATCTGTTAATTGTAACTATACAATATAGCTGAAATCTGTACATGAATAAATAAAGTTATAACTATACAAGAAAACTGATATCCTTACATGACTAAGTTAAAATGTAAATTACAAGTCATGCCCGCCCATCGGGCGGGCTTAGAAACTAGTATATATACTTATATAAATTAGTTAGATCTTGTATAAATTAGTTAGATCTAACTAATTTATACAAGAAAACTAGTATATATAAATTTTGGCAAAATTTATACAAATTTTGGCAAAATTTATACAAATTTTGGCAAAATTTCAATTTATATAGAAATATGCAATTTATATAAATTTGCAATTTATATAAAAGATATAACTAATTTATAAAAAGTATACTTTGATAGAAAAGTGAGAAAAGTTTACAAATCACCTTCTTCTTCCCATCCCTTTTGTATAGATCTTTTATATAAATTGCATATTTCTATATAAATTGAAATTTTGCCAAAATTTGTATAAATTTTGCCAAAATTTGTATAAATTTTGTCTAAATTAAGATTTCTATAGAAATTGTGGTTTTATCTAAATTGTAATTTACATAACTTTGTCGAATTTGTGAACTTTTGATCTTGTCTAAATTATAGACTTGTCAAATTTAGTAACTTTATTTAAATTGCTACGTTTATCTAAATTGTCATAGCTTATCTAAATTGCAAGTAACCTCAAACGATCTTCAGCAAAGGATCAAGACTTCACAACAACTGAGTTTAACCTTCAACAACCACAACTCCTATTTCGTTGCAACGATCCTGCATCAACTTTATCATACAAATAATCAACAATGACTACTCAACAAGACATTCATGCAGCCGGTGCAGAAAACCGTCCTCCCATGCTTGAAAAAGGTGGATACCTTCAATGGACGAGCCGTATGCCTCGCTATATCAAAACCAAACCTGAAGGACAAGGTAAACTCCTGCTCAACTCCATCCAGAATGGACCATTCAAGCCTCGTCAGATTCAAGACCATGGAAATCCAAATGACACACCTCCCACTCTACCATTCCTTCGTGAACAAAGAGAAGATGATTACACGGCAGAAGATTGGAAGCAAATTGTAGATGATGACCTGGCAATGCACTTAATTCAACTTGGTTTACCACGTGACATCTTTGCTGCTGTTGACAGTTGTGAAACTGCTTATGATATGTGGGAACGAGTTAGAAGGCTTTGTCATGGCACAGAAATTGGACAACAAGATGTTGAAAACAAGCTGCTAACTGAATGGGAGAAGTTCACATCAACTCCAGCGGAACCAATTGAATCTTATTACACAAGGTTTTGCACTCTCATGAACGAGCTCATCAAAAACAAGTTGACACCACGACAAATTGTTCAAAACATCAAGTTCATCAACAATCTACCAGAAGAATGGGGACGATTTGTCACAATTGTTAACCAAACAAAGGACCTTCATCAGGTGAACTATGATCAGCTCTACGACTTTCTTAAGCAAAACCAGGCTGAGGCAAATGAGGTCAGGAGAGAAAAACTAGCAAAGCAACATGATCCTCTTGCATTGATTGCTCATACACCAACACCTGTAACAGTGAATACACAACCATCATCATCATCACCCACTCAGAACTACATGCAACAACAACACGTTCCACAAACTGCTGTCATACCACAACAACAATTCTACCCACAACAACAAGAAGTTATTCCACAACAACAATACCCACAATACCCAGAATCAGAATTTACTGACAATGATGAGTCCAATGCTGCTTTGACTCAAGTATTTGCTTACCTAACAAAGGCATTCCAAGGACGCTTTTCCACACCTACAAACAACAACCAAAGAATCTCATCGAACACTCGAAACAGGCAGATTGCACAACCGAGTTTTAACATGGGTCAACAAGGACAAATGGTTGGAGGTTATGGGAATCAGCAGGGATATGCTCCTCGATATCAAATGGGTAATCAGAATGTAGGACAGTATGTTGGTAATCAGATGGGTCAGTATGTTGGAAATCAGATGGGTCAAATTGTTGGAAACCAGAGGGGTCAGAATGTCGGTAATCAGTTTGGGAATGTTGCTGCTTTAGTTGCTGGGAATATTGGAAATGTGAATCAGGGTAATCAGATGGGTAATTTGCTAAAGTGTTTCAACTGTCAAGGAATTGGTCATATGGCAAGGAACTGTCCCACCAAGCCGAAAAAGAAAGATCTTGAGTATCTACAGAAAGCAGTGCTTTTGGCTCAAAAGGAAAAGGCAGGATTACAGTTAAATGCAGAAGAACATGACTTTATGGCTCTTATGGATGATATGGAAGACCCTGAAGACATTGCTGCCAACTGCATTTTCATGGCAAATCTTCAGGAGGCTAAGTATGACACGGATTCTTAAGCACCTCCTGCTTATGATATCAATGCAGTCTCTGAGGTACCACCATATGCTACATGTCACAATAATGAAATATTTGATATGTCACTTCAGAATGAACAGCATCCTGCGACTCCTGCACCCACTCACGATACATACATGGACATGCCAAGTTGTAGCAATATTAATTTGGAAACTCCAGATATGGATCCTAATGGAGGCTTCGAGTCACAGCATACTGAGAATGATGAGGAAACACGTGCGTTATTTGAATCATTATTGAACAATTGTAGTGTTGAAATTGAAGAAGTCAAAAAGGTCAATCGCGATGTTAAGGCCGCAAATGAAAAATTGACCGCTGAGCTTGAGAGATATAAGGTGAATGAAAAAGTTTTTGAAATCAATAAAACCCGACAGTCAGAATTAGAAGATGGTTACAAAAACTCCGTTTCAAGAGAAAAACAATTGCAATTTAAGTATGACACCCTCGATGTTTACTTAAACAAGAAAATAAGATCCTTAAACACGGAAGTTTTTGATTTACAAAACCAACTCTCTAAACAAAAATCAACTTGTTCTGATCTTGAAAAAGAAAAGAAAAACGCGAAAATGAACTTCTTGATGAAATCATTGAGAAACAAGAAATAATTAAGAAATTGGAAGATTTGCTTGTCAAAACGGGTCATTCTGCTCAAACAATTCATATGATTATTAAAGATCCAAACCCGCTTTTGCACACTAAGAAGAAAATGGCCATCGGTTACAAAAACCCTTATACACTCAAAAAAGCTCAGAAAGAACAGAATGTGTTATATAATGGTAATGTGCTATTTGATAAACATGATCCTCCCGAAGTTCGGGATTTTGATGAAACGATTGAGCTTGCCAAGGAGAGTAGAATCCAAATGAGACAAATGAACCCAGAAATAAAACCAATTGATTATAATAAGCTTAACATACATTCTGGGGTAAATTTTGTTAAACAACAACAACCAACAAAGGTTTTCAAAAGACCAGTTGTGTCAACAAAACCAAAAGTTGTTTCCAAAAATCTTTCAAATCTGGTACAAATGTCCTCTAGCAACCCTTTTAACACAAGTGAAGCTAGACGATATTTGGATGATCTGAAAGACAAAGTAAAAACACTTCAAAGTATTGTTGACTCAAAAACAAATCTTAGCATCAGCAACTGGCATTCAAGTTTTCATAATGAAATGAAAAAGGTGTTTCAAACAAAAATTACTACTCCACTCTATAACATTAGTGCAAGAGTAATTCATGTTGAAAATGCAATTTCAAAAGAAACAGCCGACTTTGTCAAGGACCACCAATCCCTGGTAAAGGAAGCTAATGAAAACATTGAACGCATCAAAGTTTTGGAAACCCACAATGATACTCTCTTTGAGGCAGTTCTATCAACCAAAATTATGTCCATTATTTACCAAACATATTCTGTGGAAGATGATGAAAGACTGAGAGCTGAGACTTCCAAAATTGTGTTAAAATATGAAAATGCTCTTGCAAAACTTGAGAAAGAAAATGTAACATATTTTAAACAACTTGACCGAAAAAAGGAAGAATGCAAGTATGACAAATTATCGTATGAGCGTGCTTACAAAAACATGGAAGAACAAAATGACCTTTTGAAGTCTCAGCTTGAAAGTCAAAATAGGAAGGATGAGGAAACTAAGATTGCAAAACCAAAAATGTCAATTTCTCAATGTGTTCCAACACCCTTGCCTAAGCAAAGTGAAAAATCAACAAGTGTTGATAAAGGGAAAGCAGTTGTCGAAACACCGAATGTGATAGCACCTGGCCTTTATAGGATTAGTACCACTACTGCGTCTACCTCTACATCTAAAACATATAGGGTGATTGAAAAAAGTGTGAAAGATAATCCAAAAGAGACTAGGAATGCTAATACAAATTCAAAGGACAACGAGATAAATCCTAATGTGTGCGCGTTACCTTCTACAGGAGTAGAAAGTACCTCTAGGAGCAGCAGACTAAAGCCTAGGAGCAATACAAGGAACAATAAAGTCTCGCCTGCCTATGAGAGTGAAAGCAAGAATAAAATGAAAGAAGTAGAAGAACACCCTAGGAATTTATCGCTTTCGAATAAGAAACATATGTCATCTGGATGTAATGTTAAGTGTACTATTTCGAGTGCATGTAATGACTCTGTTTGTTTAATGTGCAAGAAATCGTTATCTAAAAATGCTTGTGATGATATTGTTTCTAATAATGTGAATGTCAATGCTATACCTGAACAGAAAGATGTTCCTCCAGGAACTAGTGCTAAGACTAGATATATTCAAAGACTTATTGCATAATCTAGGACAACCACTAGTAGAATATTGCCTAGAAACTATCTTAAGTTGTGCATGTAGATACCAACGAGCAGAGAATTCACTTTAGTAAATGGTAAATTAAAGGCTCCAAAAGAACTAGTAACAACCGTCTATGAATGTGATTCGTCTGTTACCCCTAACCCCATGAAACCAAATGATAAACGGTTTCCAAATGCACAATCTTCTGTTATTGGCAAGTTATCGAAATATGTCTTTGGATCGTCGACTCGGGTTGCTCTAAGCACATGACCGGGAATCTGAAGCTGCTGATCAACTTTTTATGGAAGTTCATGGGAACTGTTCGCTTTGGAATGATCATGTAGCAGCTATTCTGGGTTATGTAGATCTTCAGTTTGGGAACTACTTAATCACTTAGGTCTACTATGTCGAAGGATTGGGACACAATCTGTTTTCAGTTGGGCAGTTGATCCGTGCTAAATAGATATATAAATATTATGCAATGACGGATACGCGTGAATAAATACAAATCACCCCTTTGTGAAAAAGGATACTTGCAAAAACTCACGTTCGTGTGTAGTGTGAAGCCAGGTAAGTGATTACCCAGATCGTTTCCCAACGAGGTAAGAATGGGCAAACTGTGGAAAGTTAGGATTAGAGTGACTGATGATTAGATATGAGATTTTGCTTTTTGATCAATTCTAATTGATATATAAGAAACAAATATACACAAGAAAATTAAACGCGAATTAATAAACTAAAAACGCGTAACGGGAAATCTAAAATGGGACAAAAACTGAAATATATGAAATTAAAACCTAAAAATGTAAAATTACTTAAAACTTATTTTAAAACTAAAATTATATTTTTTTATACTTTATATCTAATTATTATTTAATAATTATTTATTATTTAATAATTATTTAAAACTAATTTAAATTATTGGTGAAGTTTGGACCTATCTTTAGCCTGTTCGAGTATTTATGATTTTGTCGTGGATTCGGCTATGTATTTATGATTTTGTCGCCCTTTTTGATATATTATTATTGGTGAAGTTTGGACCTATCTTTAGCCTGTTCGAGTTAAGGATTTGAGCAATTGCAAGTATCGTGTTCGTGGATTCGATCATGTATTTGTGATTTTGTCGCCTTTTCTGGAATTTGAGATTGATAGAGATTAAGAATAATCAACCCTTAAGCCTAAAAACCCTTTTTACCGCTTTAGACTTGTTATTCCTTTGCTTTAGTGGGGGAGATGTGTATACTTGCCAAGCTTATGATAGAATATTCGTCGCGACTGGACAGTTAAACGATTAGATTTGCTTTTATCAAATTATTTTATTTTACTTCTAATTCGTTAAGTGTTTAGTTGTGTGATTATGACAAAAATGAATACATGCTTGAATATAAAAATAAATCCTAATATCTTTTAGGATACATTTTCATAAGAATAATTCTAAGGTTTACTTGGGGACAAGTAAAGTTCAAGTGGGGGGATATTTGATGAACTCAAATAAGTACATATTATTACTATCATTTAACCTAATAATTTGACTTGTTTTATTATATTATGTATGAGAATTGATACTTAATCGTTTACTTTTGTAATTCTCAGGTAAAAACAAGCATTTGGTGAAACTTGGCGATTTTGGACTAATTATGGAGCAAAACATGCAAGAAGTTAAGAGTCTACCGAAATGTACAAGATCAAGACTATTCTGCTCCAGATGCGCCGCATCTTGCTTATGACATGCGCCGCATCACTATCAATATTTCACCAGATACGATCCAAGATACAAGAGGACATGCGCCGCATCCTAGAATGGAGTTACGCCGCATCTTCTGGCGGTGTACGAATATTCCTGAATATTATAATCTTGGACCCCACGCGAAGTTAAGTCAATGCGCCGCATCCTACCCTCAGACAGAAACTATAAATACCAGACGAATTTCGAGAGACATATATTATATCCGAAGACCGAAGTAAAGAAACCTAGGACGAATTCAGTCAAGGAGGCAGCACAAGACACACCCAAACGAAGATACAAGAGCTGTAAGAAGGTGCTGCATGTGTTTAATTCATTAAGTAGTTTTGTTTTATTGTGTTAGTAAACTTTAATTCATCAAGATTGGTGGCTTGTGTAATGTGACAACGGAAAGATTGCACTCCCTTAAAACTGCTTTCTCATTAATTAAAGTTTATATGTTGATGTCTTTGGTGACTTTTATTAGTGCATTGATAACCTCTGTGTCTAGCTGAGCGTTGATCGGGTCGCCATGCCTCTGCCCTCGCCTATTTATTAGATCGCCTATGCATTCTATGGTCTGTAGAAAAGTAGGAAGAAAGATAAATAGGATAGTCATAAGTAATCATTAAGGGTTTACTCGCCGATAAGATTAGAACCAACGAGAAAGGACTTAATCTCGGTGCGTTGCATCGAACTATACACTTCATATAAAACTAGCAATAAAACAAGTGACAAACTACTTATCTATCAGGACAGCCCTCTTATTGTCTCGAGTATTTATCTGTGTACGTGTGTGCTACTTGCTGATTCGTGCCTATTGGTTTAGTTTATTATTTAATTGCAACCAAATCGTGCCAGTCTCTCAGGCTGAACCCCCTTGCGTTAGAATAGGTTGTATAGCTAACTTAATTTATTAAAATACTAATTAGAATAACTAGATAATACGTTCCACTCTTAGTGATCGACACTCTACTTACCATTATATTCATACTGACCGGGTACACTGCTCGTTAAGTGTGTGTGTTATTGATAAGTCGGCTAAATATAAATTTAAAACTTGATTAGGCATTAAAACTGCTAAACCGCAACGACACATCGAACGCATCAAGTTTTTGGCGCCGCTGCCGGGGAGTGAATTGTTATTATCTGTTAATTTGATTAGTATTTTAATTAGGTTTTTAATTTTTATCTAACCGCTAATTCTGTTGTGTATTAGATTAATTTGCATTCATTGTACTATTTTGCATATTTTCTGTTTTTGTATATTATTTGGTTGCTTTTATTTGTGTTTATTTTCGTGTGTTTTTATTTGTTTTTATTTTTCGTATTTTGTGTGTTCTGCTATCATTGTACTGAGCTAAATCGAACGATACGGCGCATCTGATCTCTCAGATACGGCGTATTGCGTTTAATTTTTATAAAATACAACGCGTTTAATTAATTCGATACGACGCATCTTTTCCCCAAGATACGGCGTATCTGTTTTTGATAAAAAAAATTTTCTAAACGTTAACGCGATACGACGCATCTGCTTCAGCAGATACGGCGTATCTATTATTTTAATTAAAAACAGTTTGCGAATTATTAAACAGATACGACGCATCGATCTCTGTCGATACGGCGTATCTTCTGAATCAAAAATCTTATATTTTGAAACGTAACGAAGATGCGGCGCATTAACTTTTGTTAATACGACGCATTTAATTTTTAATAAATATCGATTTTTGATAATTAAAATTGATACGGCGCATTCGAATTTCTAAGTGGCGTATCTATTTTCTGAATAAAAGACTGATTTAATTTTAACGATTGTTAGATACGGCGTATCCAACTTTTTGGATACGGCGCATCGTCTGCAGATATCAGTTATTTTTATTCTTGTATCCGTTTCTATACTCATTAATTTCTCTTCTTGCGAACAAATCCTACTGATGCTTTCGTGATTATTTCAGAAGGAAAATGGAAGGATTCGGTGAACTGATTGACTTCAACTTCGAAGCCAATTTTATGAATGAAACATCAGTGCATGATTTATCACTCAAACGTTACGATGGGGACTACATTGAACTTAATGACCTTGATGGACCATTAGAATCCAATGACCTGTTCATGGATGATGCGGAATCTGAGTTAGAGGAAGGAGAAATTCCGGATAGTCCAAAAGTCAACGTTATTAATACTAGGAATTACGATGAGTTTGAGGGATATAATGGTTCTTGGGATTACGGTAGAAGGATCCACGCCGATTGTGCTTACAATTTGCAATTCCCATGCATGATTGGGTACAAGTGTATTGACGCCAATTTCTTTCCTATTTTACCAATCAATGTCATGTCAAGAAGCTTTTACAATTCTATTATGAGAAATAAAGTGGAGCATAAGGGAAAGAATGTAGTTGGTGCCTTCATTAATGTCCCGATCTTCGTTGGACGCTTTACTATTGTAACTGAGTTCGCCGTTGTTGAAGACATGAATGCTTATTGTGACAGCGATATGGGTAACGTGATTGTTGGAAAACCATTTTGTAGGGAGATCACTATTAATGCAAAACGATTTGAAGGAAAGATCACCTTTCAATGTGGAAACGACGTTATCACTTATATGATGCCCCGAACTCATCCTGGATTTAAACATGCTACTAATAGGTTCTGCTACAAATTCTCTCCATTCCTTTTTATTAGTAATGATGACATGAAGAGAGGGATTGAGTACCCATATCAAATGATGGAAGGATTCTACAACGGAGTGTTGCATTTGGGACCTGAATATATACGTGACGAATTAGTTGCTAAATGGATCCTACGTGACAACGTGGGGATCAATGAACGATAATAACGAGCTGAACGTGAGTCTAACTTGAAGACTCTGGAATAAAGACAAGTGCTTACCGGGAGACAACCCGGATTTATCTTTTATTATTCTTTTTTTATGTCGAGTCAGTCAGGCCGCAGAGGATACGGCGCATCTCAATTTTGAGATGCGACGCATCTCCTGCAGATGGTCATATCTTTATTTTTCTGCATTTTTTATTTTCGAATTTAAAACTTTTTATCAGTTTATTTTAATGCGGCGCATCCCTGGTTAAGGATGCGGCGCATCTTCTATTCTGATCCGTAATTATTCCAGGCTCGATACGGCGTATCTTCTTCCATAAGATACGGCGCATCGACTGACCTGATGATTTTCATTTTTTGTTTTTAAGTTTTATTTTTATCTAACTACTAATGTGTTATGCAAGTTGAACCTTTCTTACCTTAGGTGTGTTTTAAAGCCTTGGTGGTATTATAGATTCCTGCATTTCCTGTGGATACATTGATTATGAAGCTTAAACGTTCTAATCCACAAGAAGATGATTTTTGCTCTTATACAAATGGAGGATCATACCGAGCAAATCTCAGGGGAGTTTTTCTGTTCTAATTCTTTTATTTTCCAGTTTTTAACCTTTTATACAAACAACGAGGACGTTGTTTAACTTAAGTGGGGGGATTGGAGAATTAGAACACTTAACACTTACTTGTCCTAAAATTTTCAAAATATGCTTAAAATGTGCTTAATATATCAAAATTAAAAAATTTTAGCATGTTTTTGTTTAAAGTCTAAGTTGCATAGCTGCACACATGACGTTATTTTCAAAAATTGTGATTTTTCAAAATTCACAAATCTATGAGTGTGCCGGTGACTTGTAAACTTTAGAACTTGGCTTGTATACTATTCGAGACCACCATAATAAGTATTATTTTTATAATTGGAATGACTTGTCTAAATTGGTAAATTTCTAGGATTACACCCAAAAGCCTATTATATGTTATGTGTTATTAGCTAACTACACTGGTTAGTTAACCCCCGTATAAAACCTTTTGTTACTCTCACTTTTAGAGTAAGATACCCCTAGAAAAACACTCAGAGCCATTCCTTTCATTTCTTACACCTTTGTTAAAATGTTTCGTTACACCCTTACACCTTAGCCTACCCTGTAGATTAAAATCCGTGGTTGGTTAATTGCTATAGGCAAAGTGTGTTTCCTTACATTACCTGTGTTCGCGTGCGTAATTCATTATCTATGGTTAGGTCGGGAAATTGCACAATGCAATGGAGTGAAAGTAAATATTGTATATCTTTGAGTTTATTTTTCGTGTGTTTACTACTTTCACTATTACCGTTATTTCTGAAGTTATGAAAAGTATGGAAAAATTATCCAGAATTATCATTATAGTGATGTGGTGAAATTTTACACATCTATGTTTCTATGTTAAAAAAAAAAAAAAAAAAAAAAAAAAAAAAAAAAAAAATCGAAAAAAAAAATGAGAAAAGAAAAAGAAAAAGAAAAAAAAAGAAGAAGAAAGTTGATGAAGCGAAAAATGTACCGCTTTTAAGGGGTTATTTAAGCCCTAAATCGTATTTATTTGATCAAATATTGCCCTAAATCGTTCATTTTGTCATTTTAGGTACTTTTGAGAAGAAATCTGGAAAAGGAAGCATTTTGGACGTTTTTGGAGCATAAAAGTGAAGAAAACGACAAAGTCTCAAAATCATGCTAAAAGTTACCTTTGACGGCGTCAGGATTATCTCTAGACGGCGTCATGGCTTGGCAAAAATGGTGGATGTGAAAATTACTCATGATAAGCCAGTGAAATTTGCATGAAATTCTGACGGCGTCACGCTTTAATATGATCAAGGTCGTCACGGCTTAATTTAGAGAGGGACGGCGTCACGCATAATCCTGACGGCGTCAAGCCTTGATAGGCCAGAACGGATTTTGGAGAGCTAAAGAGGGACGGCGTCAAGAAGGTCATCCGGGAACCCTAAAAGCGGCGAGGTGACGGCGTCACACTCCATAACGTGACGCCGTCAGATCTAAAAGTCTATATATAGTTTTGCAATTTTTTGTCATTAGAGTGGAACTTATTGGGGAACTTTGTGTGTGAAAACCCTAAGACGAATTTGGCAGCTTTTTCAAGGCTTTTTGCCTTGAGATCTTCCATGTTACATTGAAGATAGTTATCAATTAATCATTCAATATGTCTATGTGTTGTTTGATTCTATCTTGTTCTTGTCTTTTGTTTAATATGCTAGGCTAGATTTATCTTGTGTTTGCTTAGATCTAATGAAACCTAGCTATTGATTATTGGTTATTAGTGTGTTATTAGTTGTATTGGATGATTGTTCATCTATGTTAGGCTTAAGAAAACTGGCTAACTTCCTATTCGGTAACTTGCTTGAACGTCTTAAGAAACATGAACCAATGCGTACTAAAGGTTTTTATGGTTGTATTTAATGCACAAGCGAATTCTAGTGATCCCATGTTAGGAGCTTCCTAGCCGGCTCGACATAGGAGTGAAGTAGGAGCTTGTAGAGTTGGGGAAGTACGTACGCCACCCCACGAATGGTATTAAGGAATACACCCGTCATCCACGCAACTAATACACACTAATCAACCGGTAAAAGATAGTTAGGGAGTAAGGAAATCTAAGTAAACACATTTTCCTCCACATAAGTTTTCACCAACCTTTTCATTTTCAGTTATTTTATTTTATTTGCATTCGTAGTTATTTGGGTTAGTTGACTAGCAACTAATTCCGCCCACTCTTTCAAACCCGAGATTTTACTTGCTTTCATAAAATTATAAAAACACAAAAAGAATCTTCTCTCACCCTTAGACCTATTAGAGTAATTTTTCATACCTAACGAACACTATTCCCTGTGGAGAACGATCAATCCCCCGTACTTACCACTACACTATACTACATCGGTCAGGTACACTGCCTGGTGGGGTTGTAAGCCTCTTGAGATCCCTCGAGAGGTAAAACCTGTTGTAAGGTTGCAAAACCACGCATCAAAAGTTGGATGTTTATTTTAACCAACTTATGTAAAGTTATATAAGTGGTCGATATCACCACTAGTTGTTGTATACTATACCTATGGATTGAATGGGAGTTGGCAGTTATGGGAACGCCGACAAAGGTTTATTCTTTGATTAAGATCTTGTTGAGTATAATTCGTGTCTACCTAAAGCGTGTATTTCAAGTGTTAAAGCGTGAGTTATTCTATGATATGAGTCTTATTCATGGGATGGTTGGGATAGTGATTAACCACACTTAGGATTTTAATTTATTTGTTTTGTTTATTTTTTATTTTTACACCAATTTATATCCCAAAAATTATCCATACCCTATTATTCTTTATCCAACCAAACCTTTGATTTATTGAGATTAGGGATTTGAGCAATCTTAAGTATCGTAGTCGTGGATTCGGCTATGTATTTATGATTTTGTCGCCCTTTTTGATATATTATTTTTGGTGAAGTTTGGACCTATCTTTAGCCTGTTCGAGTTAAGGATTTGAGCAATTGCAAGTATCGTGTTCGTGGATTCGATCATGTATTTGTGATTTTGTCGCCTTTTCTGGAATTTGAGATCGATAGAGATTAAGAATAATCAACCCTTAAGCCTAAAAACCCTTTTTACCGCTTTAGACTTGTTATTCCTTTGCTTTAGTGGGGGAGATGTGTATACTTGCCAAGCTTATGATAGAATATTCGTCGCGACTGGACAGTTAAACGATTAGATTTGCTTTTATCAAATTATTTTATTTTACTTCTAATTCGTTAAGTGTTTAGTTGTGTGATTATGACAAAAATGAATACATGCTTAAATATAAAAATAAATCCTAATATCTTTTAGGATACATTTTCATAAGAATAATTCTAAGGTTTACTTGGGGACAAGTAAAGTTCAAGTGGGGGGATATTTGATGAACTCAAATAAGTACATATTATTACTATCATTTATCCTAATAATTTGACTTGTTTTATTATATTATGTATGAGGATTGATACTTAATCGTTTACTTTTGTAATTCTCAGGTAAAAACAAGCATTTGGTGAAATTTGGCGATTTTGGACTATTTATGGAGCAAAACATGCAAGAAGTTAAGAGTCTACCGAAATGTACAAGATCAAGACTATTCTGCTCCAGATGCGCCGCATCTTGCTTATGACATGCGCCGCATCACTATCAATATTTCACCAGATACGATCCAAGATACAAGAGGACATGCGCCGCATCCTAGAATGGAGTTACGCCGCATCTTCTGGCGGTGTACGAATATTCCTGAATATTATAATCTTGGACCCCACGCGAAGTTAAGTCAATGCGCCGCATCCTACCCTCAGACAGAAACTATAAATACCCCAAGACCAGACGAATTTCGAGAGACATATATTATATCCGAAGACCGAAGTAAAGAAACCTAGGACGAATTCAGTCAAGGAGGCAGCACAAGACACACCCAAACGAAGATACAAGAGCTGTAAGAAGGTGCTGCATGTGTTTAATTCATTAAGTAGTTTTGTTTTATTGTGTTAGTAAACTTTAATTCATCAAGATTGGTGGCTTGTGTAATGTGACAACGGAAAGATTGCACTCCCTTAAAACTGCTTTCTCATTAATTAAAGTTTATATGTTGATGTCTTTGGTGACTTTTATTAGTGCATTGATAACCTCTGTGTCTAGCTGAGCGTTGATCGGGTCGCCATGCCTCTGCCCTCGCCTACGCATTCTATGGTCTGTAGAAAAGTAGGAAGAAAGATAAATAGGATAGTCATAAGTAATCATTAAGGGTTTACTCGCCGATAAGATTAGAACCAACGAGAAAGGACTTAATCTCGGTGCGTTGCATCGAACTATACACTTCATATAAAACTAGCAATAAAACAAGTGACAAACTACTTATCTATCAGGACAGCCCTCTTATTGTCTCGAGTATTTATCTGTGTACGTGTGTGCTACTTGCTGATTCGTGCCTATTGGTTTAGTTTATTATTTAATTGCAACCAAATCGTGCCAGTCTCTCAGGCTGAACCCCCTTGCGTTAGAATAGGTTGTATCGCTAACTTAATTTATTAAAATACTAATTAGAATAACTAGATAATACGTTCCACTCTTAGTGATCGACACTTTACTTACCATTATATTCATACTGACCGGGTACACTGCTCGTTAAGTGTGTGTGTTATTGATAAGTCGGCTAAATATAAATTTAAAACTTGATTAGGCATTAAAACTGCTAAACCGCAACGACACATCGCACGCATCAGATGGCTTGTTTGAGCTTTTTGAGGGGTAAAATTACCATAGGTTATGTAAAACTGCCATATCTATCTATATAACTTAGAAAATCTAAGAAATAGCTTATAAGGACTGAATTAAGCTAGAAAAAAGTTGGTCAAGTGGTAATTGTACAGTAACTATGGGTTTTGACCCGTTTGACTTCCTGTGCCAAACACCCCTTTAATAGGGTCTGTTTGGTTTTTAAACTAACACAGGCTTAATTTACTTATAATTTATGATAAAAATAGATTATATAACTTATAATGACTATAATTAACAACTTTTAAAATAGAAATAAGCAGTTAAATTAGTTATACTATGTTTAGCTATTTTTGGACTTTTTATAGGTTTATAAGGAAAATAAAGACAAATGGCTATTTAATTACTGATTAACTGATGAAATATGTTTATAAACTATAAATAAGCAATAAATACTGAAAATAAGCTAATTATAAGCTGTGGAACAGTAAAATGAAAAATTAAGTAAAAATACTTAAAATTAGCTTACAACTATGAGGATTAAAGAACATGAACCAAGGATCAGAAACCACTCCTAGCTTGTTGTCAACAAGCTAGAAACCAGAAAAGCCATCCAGATTAGCTTCTACCCCCTCAGAACTGCTTATTGGACCACAGGTTGACTTTCTTTGACTTTTTCTTGATTTTGAATTTTAGAACTGAGTTAAACTAAAATAAGCTCACAATAAGCTATATAAGCTTATATGAGTTTATAGAAACAGAGAATAAGCTTTATGATTAACACATAACTTAATTCGAATTTAACAGCAACACTTGAACTTTTATTTAAACTTAAGATTGATTACAAAGCTTGAAAACATAAA
Source organism: Artemisia tridentata subsp. tridentata (assembly GCA_021014915.2). Lineage (NCBI taxonomy): Eukaryota > Viridiplantae > Streptophyta > Magnoliopsida > Asterales > Asteraceae > Artemisia > Artemisia tridentata. The sequence goes on along the minus strand of CP139502.1, from coordinate 103,725,119 downwards.
GATTACTGAGCTAAATCAAACTAGAATTACAACTGAAACTACTTTTGAAACTGAAATGAACATTAACTAATTTTCTACACTACTTGTGGTCTTAATCTACTGACAACTAATTCCTTTGGTCATCTCTTCCTTTTATAGTACTCTCAGAAGCTTCCCTCATCCATTCCGAGCTAATCCCACCATTAAAATAGAGTGTAAGTCATCTCAGCCATCCATGGCCATTTTGGCGGGAAAATGTCAAGTGGGTAATTTGGCTTCTACTGAGAACGTGGGGGTGTTAACTTGTGGAGGACTATCATTGGAGGAGGGGGAAGGTGGATTGTCAGGGGATAAGGGTTGTGGGTTTGTCAGAGCAATGTTGTGGGTGTGGTGGTGGTATGTGCTTATTCACATACCTTTTCTTGACCAAAACCGGACCTAAAAAGACCAAAAACTAACCAAAATGCCAAAAGATATTGTGTTTTTGTGTTTTTAATTGTGCAGGGAAGGATATTTCAAAAATCGACAAAGGACACGGAAAAACCCGGAAAACGAGCACGAGATATGGAATGGACTCAAAGCCGAAGCCGGGAAAGTCATACTTGGTCAAAAGTTAAAAATCACCCTTAGATCATCTTTGGGAAGTTAGCAAGATCAGTCCCTTGATTTCAGAATTTATACATCTAGTCCTTATCATTTTCTCCAAAAATCCTAAACTAAAACCCAAATTCGGTTCTAATAAAACCCAAAAATAAAACCTAACCTAAACTAAACCCAACCCATCTCCCATTATAGACCCAGCCCACAACTAAACTAAACCCAACCCAACCAAATACCCGATCCACCCATAACCCGTATAACCCAAACCGGTCAAAGGTTTATTAAACCAGGTCAAACATTAAAAAATAAGCAAAATCCACCCTCACTTACCCCGCTCCCCAAATAAACCCAGAAAATTACTATTCCAAGAACCCTAACTCTTTAACCGTACAAATTTACAGCAATTAAGGGTACTATCGTCCAATCATAGGACTTCTAGAAGATTGTCAGAGTGTCAGACGCAAGAATGATACGTGGCACGCTTCCATTGGACCGAACACATCATAAATTTGATCATACGGTGAAGATTGAAGGAGTGATGCTCAAGAATTGATCTAAGGGTGATTAGGAGCTCAAGTGCACGCGGATTGCCAAGGTGGCAGGCCTAGAAGCTCCTTCCCGAGTCTATAAATAGAGGGTTCATTTTCAGTATAATCATGTAATTTTTTAGTTATCGTTATGCTGTCAAAATGTTTTTAGAATTATAGTCTTATAATTTCCATTGTAATTTTCTGCTTTATTAATTTAGTCTGTTTAAATTTCTAAGTTTGTTCCAGAGATTTTCTTTGTAATTTTTAATTTGTATTAATGAAAATTTTCATTTTAATGTTTTAATTGTTGTTTCAAGTTTATGATTCTGCTTATTTAGTTTTTATTGATTTCATTAATCTGATCATCATTCTATAAATAAAAAAAAATAAAAAATAAAAAATAAAAAAAATCCAGCTTATTAGTAAGCTGTTCTCTGTTTTGTTAAGCTTATATAAGCTTCTCTAGCTTACTGTAAGCCTTACTTAAGTTTATTCTGAGTTGCTTCATAAAGTTCAAAAAAAAAAAAGTCAAAGAAGCTGTTGATAAGCTGTGAAGAACAAGCTGGTTTGAAGAGCTTGTTGGGGTATTATTTTGGCTTATTTCATAAGCCTGGGTTGTGACTTGACTCTGAGTTCATTATTTTCCAGCAGGAACAACCTGTAAGCCTATTTTCATATCAGCTTCTCTATTAGCTTATTATTGAATCAGTGTATTTTTCTAGCTTATTTGTTATTTGCATTTGGTTTTTAGATTAGTATTAGCATAGATTTTAATAAATTAGTTTAGAACCTGGTTTAAATTGGTTAGGTCTAGTGTATAATGGAAGAAACTGATGTGAAAAGTGTGTTTGGAACAAGGAATGTTAGGAGTAATATAGCTTGGTACTGTAGATTTGCCTTTTGAGATATTTAGATTAAGCTAAAATTAGCTTGTTTAAGCCTGTTAGTAGATCTGACAAGTAGTTTTGATTAATTTTGAGGCTTTTAGTTAAGAAGTAGAATTTTTGAAGCTCAACTGCATTGTTAAGCTTCCACAAGCTTAAGCTTGTTTTGGAACTGGTTTTTAGTGTCTGCAGGTTCAAAATAGTGTATTAAGTAAGTTTGTAGAATCTAGTTTGAATTAGCATAGTGTTGTGGAGATTTTGCGCCAAAAAACTCTACCTGCTGTCACAGAGTCTAAGTGCAGATAGAAGCTTCCTGCACTGCTGATCTAGGTCCTAAAACTGGCTTATAAAAATTGATTTAGATCTTGGTTTTTGGTATTTAAAAAAGGTTAGGTAGTATACTTGTAGGTAAATATCTGGTATCTCAAAAATCAGCTTATTAAGGTGCTTATTTTGGGTGTTCAAATCTGCTACTCTACCCTGCCTGTCTGCTGCACTAAAATTTGGCCCTATCTACACCTGATCTAGGTGCTTTTTAGATAAGCAAAACAGCTTAAAAATTGGGCATTCTAGGTTCTGAGGTAGATTGTCATATAGGCTTTGATTTTACCATCTGGGATTTGCCAAAACAGCTTATTAAGGTGCTTAATTTGGGTCTGCAAAGTAGGGTCTCTACGCTGTTTTGTTTCTGGCTTGGTTATAATCTGTTCAGCTGATTTTCAGCTTTTTGCTTGTGCTTAATTTTCCATTTTCAGTTCCTTTTTGCTTCCAGTAGTTAGAATAACTAGTATTTAGCTTTTTATAATTTTTGGCTTATTTTTGCTTATTTTTAGCTTATTTCCTATTAGCTTATTTACTGTTCCAGCTTATTTAGACATAATCAGCTTCTGAAAATATTTTTCTTAAATTTCTTATTTAAAATCAAAATTACTCAAAAAGTTTTAGATTTTATTAATCAGTTTTACTATTTTTAAAGCATTTAATTAGTTTTAATTAGTTTTTAATTCATAAAAAATTATTAAAAAGTCAAAAAAATATTTTTCTTTTTCCAAAAATTTTCTTTTATCATTTTTAATATAGGAAAAATTAATTTGCATTTTTAAGGCTTAAATTTTAGAAAATCACTTTTATTCGCGTTTTTAAATTACGTCGCATTTGTTTTTTTTTTTTTTTTTTTTTTTTTTTTTTTTTTTTTTTTTTTTAAAATTCAATTTTCGTTTAAATGTTTAGTTTAATTGTTCTAATAGCGTAGTTTAATTGTTAATCTTGATTGTTATTTTAATATTAGTAGTATAATCAAAAATCAATCACTTTTATTTACATTCACTACACGAATAACAAATCTCGAATCACGAAATTCCATTCAATCTTCATCGGGACTACGACTCGGGTTTTGCATATTTCCTTTGCAATTCCTTGGATTATAATTGACACGAATCAGTTTTTGGCGCCCCTGCCGGGGAAGGTTGAAGTGAGTGCGTGATTCTGTGTTTCGATTCGTGTTTTGAAGACCCTTCCTCGGAAGTTATCGTTTTTTATAAATATAAAAATACAAAAATAAAATAAATAAAACACTTTTCCTAAAGTGTTTTCACCATTAATAATAAATCCTCGCTCTCGAGAGGGCGTTGTAAACCATTCCGAATAAACAACAAAAGAGATCGTGAAGTTAAACGTTTCTCGGAATATTTCTTTACTACAACCTATACACGGGGTTTAAGGAGGTCTTGACATTAAATTGCAGACTGAAGAGAGATCCATTCTTCTCTCCCGCCACGCTGCGCGTAGTTTTGAAAGAAACGAGTACGGTTGATCAACGATCACCAAAAAGAATATAATTTTAATTTTTTCATATAAAAATAAAAATCCAAAAATATTTTCATTTTCAAATTTGGTTTTCATTTTTAATGTTGTATTTCTTTTTGGTGTATGCACACCCGTTCTTCTTCTCAACCTCTTCTTTCACCACTTTCAAATCCCGAGAGGATTATCCGTCAAAACAACCGTGTTCATTTCTCAACCGTTGAGGAAATGGCCAACAACCAAAACGATCAACACCCACCGATGGGTGGAGATAATCACAACCAAGGGCAAGCTCCCGATCTCCGCACTATGCAAGAGTTACTCCAATGTCCCACCGTGGGATACGGAGATGCTATTGTCATACCCCCGATTCGAAATACAAATTTTAAACTCGAGACCGGTTTAATTCAACTTGTCACGGGAAATCAATTTCATGGTTTTGATCGGGAGGATCCTCACAATCACATCCGATGGTTCAATAAATTAACCTCAACACACTACCATAAGGATGTCCCTCACGAAACAATCAAATTGATGTTATTCCCATTTTCGATCGAGGGGGCGGCCCGAATTTGGCTCGAGAAAGAACCTCCTCAATCAATCCATACTTGGGAAGATCTCGTCCATAAATTCGTGAACTATTTCTTTCCACCATCTAAAATGACCAATGCTAGGAATGAAATCACAAATTTCCAGCAACGATTTGATGAGAATTTCGGTGAGGCATGGGACCGATTTAAAGATCTCCTACGGAAATGCCCACATCACGGATTCTCGGAATTGCATCAAATCGATACGTTCTACAATGCCTTAACTCAATCAGATCAGGATTCACTCAATGCAGCCGCCGGTGGCAATATCATGAGTCGAATGCCGAGAGAAATTCTTTCAATTATTGAGAACAAATCTAAGGTACCTACCTCAAGGAACAAACCGGTTGTTTCTAAGGTGAGTACCCAAGCTTCTAGCAGTGATGCTAAGATCGACAAGCTTGCAGATATGTTCCAAGCTTTCATTCTCTCAGAACAAAAGAAACACTCTTCTCCGCCCGCACAAGTTAAAGCGGTGCAAGAGAATTGCGTTATATGTGGTGGTCCCCATCCTTATTATGATTGTCAAGCTACCGACAGCCAAGTTTGCAATGCTACCGTAGCAGCTGCGAGTTACAATCAAAATCAAGGATTCCGTCCTCAAGGTGAAGTTAACTACCGAGTTGGCAACCAAATGGGACCACCCGGTTTTACATCCGTTCAAAACAACCAAAACCGTTTACCTCAAACCAATCAAGGTTACAATCAAAATCAAAGCTAAAACCAAAATCATGGAAACAATTATCAAGCTCAACCGCAACAAGTCTATCAACCTCCTCCTCCCCAAGTTCCACTTCCTCCCGACTTTTTGAGTTATATGAAAGCAACCGATGCTAGCATACGAACTATGCAAGGTCAAATCAACAATATGAGAACTGACTTTCGGAAGGAGATTGATACGACGATATCTCGACAAACAAACGACCTTAAGCAAACGATGAGTGGATTTTTTCAGATAAATGATCGACCCTCGGGTTCAGGGACTACTTCTCTCCCAAGCAACATGATCTCTAACCCGAGGGGCGATGCTAAGGCGATCACGACTCGTAGCGGTGTTTCATATGATGGACCCACGGTTCCGACTACCGCTTCTTCTCTACCTCCCAAGGTAGTCGACCGTGAGCCCGAGGTGACCAAGGACATGTAACCTCCTACTAACAACGGAGGAACCAAAGACGTCCAACCTCCGGTCATCCATCCATCTGAACCAAAGAATGTTGAGCCAAAAGAAATTCCCGTCAAAGCAAACCTTCCGTACCCATCGAGATTGAATGATCAAAAGCTCCGCGATAAAGCTTCAAATCAAATGGAAAAATTCTTCCAAATCTTTCAAGAATTACATTTCGATATAAGCTTCGCGGATGCTTTACTTCTGATGCTTAAGTTTGTTTCCACCATCAAGAGTTTATTGAATAACAAGGAAAAATTAATTGAATTAGCAAAAACTCATCTGAATGAAAACTGCTCAGCGGTAATTCTCAAAAAGCTTGCGGAAAAGCTTGGAGATCCCGGAAAATTCCTTATTCCATGTGAATTTCCGGGAATGGTTGAATGCTCCGCCTTGGCCGATCTCGGTGCTAGCATCAACCTAATGTCGTTGTCAGTATGGCAAAAGCTTTCTCTGCCCAAACTTACCCCCACTTGCATGACCCTCGAGCTTACGGATCGTTCCATCACCCGTCCTGAAGGTGTAGCCGAGGATGTCTTTGTCAAGATGGGGAAGTTTCATTTCCCTGCCGATTTTGTGGTAGTTGATTTTGATGCTGACCCCCGGGTTCCTCTAATTTTCGGAAGATCATTTTTGAGGACCGGGCGGGCTTTGATTGACGTGTACGGAGAAGAAATAACTCTGCGAGTTGATAATGAAAAAGTCACGTTTCAAATCAATCAGAACTCTAAACCGCTAACCACCAAAAGTAACGTTGCTATGGTTAATCAAAAATCTGATCCAGTAATTACTTCCAAAAGAAGTGATTCAATTCTCTCAAGATTTGCGGTTAAGAGTATGTCTGAAAAACGTGCCAAACTTAAATCTATGAAAATCGCGCCCGGTTCAACCAAATGGTTTGAAAGTTGTTCCGCGGATGTTAAGAGTATTCTTGATGATGATGAATCTGATTCGGAGACCAAAACGGAAGAGGTAAAAATTGCTAGCTCTAAGAGCACACCTCTTGTCCCACCTCCGGAGACGGTTTATCGTGTAGAGATGGTTGATTATGTCCTTTCCGACTCTTCCCATCCTTCCCCTCCGATTGAGGGAAGTGATATCTTGAGGGAAGAGCTCGAGGTGTTGTCTGATGATGCTCCAATTTCACCGGAAATTGTTGAGACCGATAGTGATCCAGGGGAAGATGTCTTGAAATTTGATGAACCACTACTTCCCCCGGAAGATGATAAAGAAAAGACGCCTAAATCTGTTCCAGTTGTTAATTCAAAATCAGAAGAGCAAAGTATTGGCAGTACCACTTCTTATATTGATTCTCTTCTTGAGAAGTTCGCCGATGAAATCGCTCATATCGATCCAATCCCACCGGGGGATGAGGACGATAACTTTGATTTTGAATCTGACTTAAGAGAATTGGAATTTTTGCTGAACCGTGATCCATCGAAATGTGATTCTTATCACGAGGAGTTCACCGATGAACTCGCTCACGATGATCCTCTTCCATCAGATGATGATGATCTCTTTGTCTTTTATGCTGATTGTAAAGAAGTTGAAAATCTTTTGTACCATGTTCCATCATCTGATTCTTACACCAAGCTTAATGATTTACAAGATGATGATGATCTCTTCGATTTTAGGGCCGATCAAACCGAATGGAGAAATCTTTTATATGGCAAACCTAATGATGAAAAAGGCCCTAAAATTGAAACCATAACCGAGGATGCTTCAATAGTTGCTCATGACTTATCTCCTCATTCTCCCGAGGATGATTTCTTCTTCTCCATTGAGTCCTCCATCGAGTACCCTGCTGAGTTTTCTTGTGAAGACAAAGTGTTTAATCCAGGGATACTCGATGATGGTGAAATTCATCCTTTGATGAAATTGACTCTTGATAAGAATTTAAAGTTTCCCGCCTCATCTAAGGAACTTTTAATTCTGGAGAAAAGTGATTTTCCTCTGCTGCTCATTTCTGATCAAGAACTCCCATTCTGTCCGGAATCATCTCTGCTTGAAACTTTACTATCGTTTCTAGCTGGAAACGAAGACAAAGTTTTTGACCCCGACATCACCGCTTTCATCTTCTAAAGCCGTGGGTATCTCAATCGGGGTGGAACTTTCGTATGCTTCAATGTTTATCCAAACATCTTGAACGAAAGTCCGATTGAGATTATCTTTTCCACTTGCTCCCCCAAGGACAATTAAATTCGGGGTCGAGTCAAGCTCATGTGACTCGGTTAACAAAAACAAGCGCTTCGTGGGAGGCACCCCATGCTTATCCTTCTATCTATTTTCTAATAAAACATGAGGAGGGATCCCTCTTCCATATCTTGTGTTTCGTGGTTTTCTGTGATGTGTCCAGGATTGCCCGATGATGAAGACTCTCGTGCTCGTAGTTTCCTTCACGCTACTCGAGTTTCATCATTCGCTGCTTATCGATATCCTAAAATCTTATCGTTTTACATCTATCTTTTGGCATAATTAATAAACGGCCTTAGATTTATGTAGGAGAACCCTTACCTTTAAAACATTGAGGACAATGTCTCGTTCTAGTTCTTTGGGGGGGGGGGGGGGGTAATCTTGCGATTTGATTTTTGCCTTGCATTTTTGCCGTTTTCTCATGCAACCCCGTTTTTCCTCCAAAATTGAAAAAATCCAAAAAAAATGAGAAAAATTTAAAAATTTTTGCAAAAATAGAATAAGTTTTGACATTTTTGTTGACTTTCCGCTGGAGAGAGTAGGAATAAAATTCTGACTTGACCGGGCGTGTTGAGCCCAAGCTTGTTCCCTTAACCATTTATAATCTATAAGCTCGTGCTAGTCTTTTACACAAGGAGCTAGAAAACGCGAATTCTTTTTAAGAATTTGCAAGTTCCTGTATTTGACTTTATATATGCATGGCTTGATTGTAAGGCTAAGCATTAGCGGATCTTATTATTTAAGATTTTAAATTTGCGAAGAACGAGAAATGATAGAGTTGTTTATAAGTTAGATTGCTAAACGTGGAGTAGTTGGATCTCTTTAAAGCTCATCGAAGTTATTTGTGGCTTTTTGTTCCCATAAGCTTGTTTCACCCTAAAAATAGAAATCTAGGAATAATTAGAAAGCTATTTTATTTTTGACAATAATTAGTTTTTATTTCTTCCTTAGAGAATTCTTGCTTATGAAAGTTGGGTACACATCAAGGTACTGTCAGTGTTACGGTGTAATAGACTATTCCATCTTGCCGGCTCACAACCGATGTTGGGATTGTTATAAAAGCCGTAGGACTTGGGATTTGGCAAAATATATAATGAATAATAATAATAATAATAATCCAAAGCCATAAAAAGTTTTCTACATCTTGCCGGTTCGCAGCCGATGTTGTAGACTTCTAATAAAGGCAGAGGAAAAATTCCAAGGTCATAATAGACTATCACATCTTGCCGGTTCGCAGCCGATGTTGTGATTGTTATAAAGGGCCAAGGACTAAATACGTTAATGTGCTTAATAATGTTAAAAATGCCAAATTTCGACTCCGAGGTATCCTAATAAAGGCTTCTGTCTCTGGACTCGTAGATGAGTTGTTTCGGTCGCAAATAAAAGGGATATCCTCAAAATCGTGTTAAATCAGAGACCTTGATGTGGACCTCATTTTTGTATGCAACGGTTTTCGAGGGAAGGTTTGGAAACTACTTAGAGTCTAAACTAAGGTATCTTTATCGGCTTAAAAATTATCGAAACGAGAATTTGAAGAAATTCATTTCTCACCAAAAATAAAATAAATAGAGGAAAATAGGAATTTGGGAACAAGAGGTAATACACAATTAGCTTTCATGAGTAGTGTCGGCAATCTAACTTGTAAATAACAATGATTTCGTTTTTAAGCTTAGTTTGGGGACTTGTGAAAAATCGGGGACGACGAATTTTATCCGCATGGTCACTTCTTTATGAGTCGTGTTTCCTGCTCGATGACCCTAAAAGTTATCGTTAGATAATGATTGTCGACAAAGCCGTCACCTAAATAATAAAGAAAATTACAAAAATAGAATAAAAAGGAAAATCGGGGATGATGCGTGGTTTTGCAACCTTACAACAGGTTTTACCTCTCGAGGGATCTCAAGAGGCTTACAACCCCACCAGGCAGTGTACCTGACCGATGTAGTATAGTGTAGTGGTAAGTACGGGGGATTGATCGTTCTCCATAGGGAATAGTGTTCGTTAGGTATGAAAAACTACTCTAATAGGTCTAAAGGTGAGAGAAGATTCTTTTTATGTTTTTTATAATTTTATGAAAGCAAGTAAAATCTCGGGTTTGAAAGAGTGGGCGGAATTAGTTGCTAGTCAACTAACCCAAATAACTACGAATGCAAATAAAATAAAATAACTGAAAATGAAAAGGTGGTAAAACTTATGTGGAGAAAAATGTGTTTACTTAGATTTCCTTACTCCCTAACTATCTTTTACCGGTTGATTAGTGTGTATTAGTTGCGTGGATGACGGGTGTATTCCTTAATACCAATCGTGGGGTGGCGTACGTACTTCCCCAACTCTACAAGCTCCTACTTCACTCCTATGTCGAGCCGGCTAGGAAGCTCCTAACATGGGATCACTAGAATTCGCTTGTGCATTAAATACAACCATAAAAACCTTTAGTACGCATTGGTTCATGTTTTTTAAGACGTTCAAGCAAGTTACCGAATAGGAAGTTAGCCAGTTTTCTTAAGCCTAACATAGATAAACAATCATCCAATACAACTAATAACACACTAATAACCAATAATCAATAGCTAGGTTTCATTAGATCTAAGCAAACACAAAGATAACCTAGCCTAGCATGTTAAACAAAAGACAAGAACAAGATAAAATCAAACAACACATAGACATATTGAATGATTAATTGATAACTTATCTTCAATGTAACATGGAAGATCTCAAGGCAAAAAGCCTTGAAAAAGCTGCTAAAATCGTCTTAGGGTTTTTCACACACAAAGTTCCACAATAAGTTCCACACTAATGACAAAAAATTGCAAAACTATATATAGACTTTCAGATCTGACGGCGTCACGTTATGGAGTGTGACGCCGTCACCTCGCCGCTTTTAGGGTTCCCGGATGGCCTTCTTGACGCCGTCCCTCTTTAGCTCTCCAAAATCCGTTCTGGCTTATCAAGGCTTGACGCCGTCAGAATTAGGCGTGACGCCGTCCCTCTTTAACTTATACCGTGACGACCTTGATCTCTCCAAAGGGTGACGCCGTCAGAATTCCCATGCAAATTTCTCTGGCTTATCATGAGTAATTTTCATATCCACCACTTTTGCCAAGCCATGACGCCGTCAAGAACAAATCCTGACGCCGTCTAAGGTACTTTTTAGCCGATTTTGAGACTTTGTCGTTTTCTTCACTTTTATGCTCCAAAAACGTCCAAAATGCTTCCTTTTCCAGATTTCTTCTCCAAAGTACCTAAAATGACAAAAGGAACGATTTAGGGCAATATTTGATCAAATAAATACGATTTAGGGCTTAAATGACCCCCTAAAAGCGGTACACTTTTCACTTCATCAGGGGAGTTTTTAGAACTCAAGATTTCTTAATCTCTTTTGAAAATTTTGCTACTTCTCAAAGTTAGTAAAAAGAGATTGGAAATTTTCGGTTTCAAAAACGTGTTTTATAACATTGCATGAGGACATTGCAATAGCTTAGTCTGGGTGAATTTGGTATGTGCTTATTCACATACCTTTTCTTGACCAAAACCGGACATAAAAAGACCAAAAACTAACCAAAATGCCAAAAGATATTGTGTTTTTGTGTTTTTAATTGTGCAGGGAAGGATATTTCAAAAATCGACAAAGGACACGGAAAAACCCGGAAAACGAGCACGAGATATGGAATGGACTCAAAGCCGAAGCCGGGAAAGTCATACTTGGTCAAAAGTTAAAAATCACCCTTAGATCATCTTTGGAAAGTTAGCAAGATCAGTCCCTTGATTTTAGAATTTACACATCTAGTCCTTATCATTTTCTCCAAAAATCCTAAACTAAAACCCAAATTCGGTTCTAATAAAACCCAAAAATAAAACCTAACCTAAACTAAACCCAACCCATCTCCCATTATAGACCCAGCCCACAACTAAACTAAACCCAACCCAACCAAATACCCGATCCACCCATAACCCGTATAACCCAAACCGGTCAAAGGTTTATTAAACCAGGTCAAACATTAAAAAATAAGCAAAATCCACCCTCACTTACCCCGCTCCCCAAATAAACCCAGAAAATTACTATTCCAAGAACCCTAACTCTTTAACCGTACAAATTTACAGCAATTAAGGGTACTATCGTCCAATCATAGGACTTCTAGAAGATTGTCAGAGTGTCAGACGCAAGAATGATACGTGGCACGCTTCCATTGGACCGAACACATCATAAATTTGATCATACGGTGAAGATTGAAGGAGTGATGCTCAAGAATTGATCTAAGGGTGATTAGGAGCTCAAGTGCACGCGGATTGCCAAGGTGGCAGGCCTAGAAGCTCCTTCCCGAGTCTATAAATAGAGGGTTCATTTTCAGTATAATCATGTAATTTTTTAGTTATCGTTATGCTGTCAAAATGTTTTTAGAATTATAGTCTTATAATTTCCATTGTAATTTTCTGCTTTATTAATTTAGTCTGTTTAAATTTCTAAGTTTGTTCCAGAGATTTTCTTTGTAATTTTTAATTAGTATTAATGAAAATTTTCATTTTAATGTTTTAATTGTTGTTTCAAGTTTATGATTCTGCTTATTTAGTTTTTATTGATTTCATTAATCTGATCATCATTCTATAAATAAATAAAAAAAATAATAATAAAAAATAAAAAAAATCCAGCTGTTCTCTGTTTTGTTAAGCTTATATAAGCTTCTCTAGCTTACTGTAAGCCTTACTTAAGTTTATTCTGAGTTGCTTCATAAAGTTCAAAAAAAAAAGTAAAAAAAAAAAAAAAAAGTCAAAGAAGCTGTTGATAAGCTGTGAAGAACAAGCTGGTTTGAAGAGCTTGTTGGGGTATTATTTCGGCTTATTTCATAAGCCTGGGTTGTGACTTGACTCTGAGTTCATTATTGTCCAGCAGGAACAACCTGTAAGCCTATTTTCATATCAGCTTCTCTATTAGCTTATTATTGAATCAGTGTATTTTTCTAGCTTATTTGTTATTTGCATTTGGTTTTTAGATTAGTATTAGCATAGATTTTAATAAATGAGTTTAGAACCTGGTTTAAATTGGTTAGGTCTAGTGTATAATGGAAGAAACTGATGTGAAAAGTGTGTTTGGAACAAGGAATGTTAGGAGTAATATAGCTTGGTACTGTAGATTTGCCTTTTGAGATATTTAGATTAAGCTAAAATTAGCTTGTTTATGCCTGTTAGTAGATCTGACAAGTAGTTTTGATTAATTTTGAGGCTTTTAGTTAAGAAGTAGAATTTTTGAAGCTCAACTGCATTGTTAAGCTTCCACAAGCTTAAGCTTGTTTTGGAACTGGTTTTTAGTGTCTGCAGGTTCAAAATAATGTATTAAGTAAGTTTGTAGAATCTAGTTTGAATTAGCATAGTGTTGTGGAGATTTTGCGCCAAAAAACTCTACCTGTTGTCACAGAGTCTAAGTGCAGATAGAAGCTTCCTGCACTGCTGATCTAGGTCCTAAAACTGGCTTATAAAAATTGATTTAGATCTTGGTTTTTGGTATTTAAAAAGGTTAGGTAGTATTCTTGTAGGTAAATATCTGGTATCTCAAAAATTAGCTTATTAAGGTGCTTATTTTGGGTGTTCAAATCTGCTACTCTACCCTGCCTGTCTGCTGCACTAAAATTTGGCCCTATCTACACCTGATCTAGGTGCTTTTTAGATAAGCAAAACAGCTTAAAAATTGGGCATTCTAGGTTTTGAGGTAGATTGTCATATAGGCTTTGATTTTACCATCTGCGATTTGCCAAAACAGCTTATTAAGGTGCTTAATTTGGGTCTGCAAAGTAGGGTCCTAGGCTGTTTTGTTTCTGGCTTGGTTATAATCTGTTCAGCTGATTTTCAGCTTTTTGCTTGTGCTTAATTTTCCATTTTCAGTTCCTTTTTGCTTCCAGTAGTTAGAATAACTAGTATTTAGCTTTTTATAATTTTTGGCTTATTTTTGCTTATTTTTAGCTTATTTCCTATTAGCTTATTTACTGTTCCAGCTTATTTAGACATAATCAGCTTCTGAAAATATTTTTCTTAAATTTCTTATTTAAAATCAAAATTACTCAAAAAGTTTCAGATTTTATTAATCAGTTTTACTATTTTTAAAGCATTTAATTAGTTTTTAATTCATAAAAAAATATTAAAAAGTCAAAAAAATATTTTTCTTTTTCCAAAAATTTTCTTTTATCATTTTTAATATAGGAAAAATTAATTTGCATTTTTAAGGCTTAAATTTTAGAAAATCACTTTTATTCGCGTTTTTAAATTACGTCGCATTTGTTTTTTGTTTTTTTTTTGGTTTAAATTCAATTGTCGTTTAAATATTTAGTTTAATTGTTCTAATAGCGTAGTTTAATTGTTAATCTTGATTGTTATTTTAATATTAGTAGTATAATCAAAAATCAATCACTCTTATTTACATTCACTACACGAATCACAAATCCCGAATCACGAAATTCCATTCAATCTTCATCGGGACTACGACTCGGGTTTTGCATATTTCCTTTGCAATTCCTTGGATTATAATTGACACGAATAAGTGGTATTGGCGGGGTGGTTTTGTGGAAGAAGAAAGGTTTGACTTGAGTCAAACCTGGGATATTTAGCAAAGGTGTGGTGGGTCGGGTTATTTGGGTGGATTGGGCTTGTGGGCTGGGTTTAGTTAAAGGGTTGGGTTGAGGATTGGATTTGGCAGTTGGGTTTAATTATTTGGGATAGGATTTGGATTATAGATAAACTTTAGGGACCAATGTTGAATAATGCTGAAAATCCAAGGACCCATGCTGCCAAAATTCCAAACTATTTCCAAGGACCATTTGAGTCAAGTTTCAATAGTACAAGGGTATAATTTGATAAATTACACTTTTTAAATACCCGAGGACTAAATTTGCCAACATTGAAACTTGAGGGGTAAAAGTTGCCCTTTTTAGAAAACTTTCATCCAGGGACTAAAAGTGAACATGTTTGATATCCCAAGGACTAAAGTTGACTTTTATTCCATTTTAAACCATCAGGGACTAATTCTGCCAATTTGTGAAACTTGAGGGACTGAAAATGACAATTTTGTGAACTTTGCATGTTTTTCACTTGTTTTCAATCTTTTTGTATCTAAATCACATAAAAACACATTTTAATGATATTTATAACATTTATATGGTCATTTGTGTGCTTTTGGTCATTTTTGTGGGTTTAAACAAGGTAAATATATGTGTATTTAGACACATATCAGCAGTTTTGCGATGCAGATTTAGAGGTTGCATTTAGGAGAAACACTTGCTTCGTTAGGAACTTGATTGGAGATGATCTTTTAACCGGAAATCGTTGAACCAATCTTTATGCTATCGACATCAACCAAATGGCCTCTTCATCACCAATTTTTCTCATGACAAGAGCACGTGAAACTAAGTCCTGGTTGTGGCACAGACGTTTATCCCATCTCAACTTCGACACCTTAACCAAGTTAGCCAAAGACAACATCGTCAACGGTCTCCCTAAGTTCAAATACACCAAAGATCACTTATGTCCATCCTGTGAGCAAGGCAAAAGCAAAAGGGCAACATATAAACCTAAAACCGTACCTAGTTCGGTTGATAAGTTACATCTGTTGCATATGGACTTATGTGGCCCCATGAGACTTGAAAGTGTCAATGGGAAGAAGTATATTCTTGTTATCGTCGATGACTATTCAAGATATACATGGGTAAAGTTTCTGAGGTCAAAAGACGAAGCACCAGGCATCATCATCACCCTTCTGAAGCGAATTCAAGTCCTACTTCAAGCTCCAGTAAGGATTGTAAGAACTGACAATGGCACGGAATTCACAAATCAGGAGTTAAGAACATATTTTGAAGATACTGGAATCACTCACCAGACATCAGTTGTGAGAACTCCACAGCAGAACGGGGTAGTTGAAAGAAGAAATAGAACTTTTGTGGAAGCTGCTCGCACAATGCTAATCTATTCTAGTGCACCGTTATTCTTATAGGCTGATGCTGTTGCCACTGCTTGTTTCACTCAGAACCGATCCCTAATCTATCCAAGATTCAATAAAACCCCATATGAGTTAGTGAACAACAGAAAACCCGACATCTCTTACCTTCATGTATTTGGCGCTTTGTGCTATCCAACAAACGACAGAGAAGATCTGGGGAAGTTGAAAGCTAAGGGTGATATTGGAATCTTCATTGGTTATTCAGAAAACTCGAGGGCATTCAGGGTGTATAACAGGAGAACTAAGAGGATTATGGAGACGATGAATGTGAAGTTTGACGAGATTTCACAAATGGCTTCTGAGAGACTCGCTCTAGAACCCGCGCTTTACCCGATGGATTCTAATCATACCAGATTAGGACCCGCACCAAACAGTCATACTTTTGGACATATTAGTTCAGGACTCGTACCCCAAGGAGCTCAATCAACTAACACCGAAACACCAACAAACCAAGAACTGGAAAATTTCTTCGAGTTTATGTAAGATGAGTAATATGGTGGAGCTTCGACAAATGCATCACAACAACGTTCTGCTGCACCCGCTCAAAATCATCAACCACCCCCACCACCACCGCAAGATGCATCAACGACAATCGAAGCTGACGCACCAACTTCCTTAACGTCATCAACATCTACTCTAGCAACTCCAGTAATTGAGATTGTGTTACCAAGAGTTGATGAGCAAGGCCAAACCACACCAATTCAAGAAGAACAACAACAAAACGATGATGTGTTAGAAGAAGAACCATTTGAAAACCCATTTGAAACGGATTCTACTGAATCTTCTTCCAGGTTACATGAACCATCTAACACGCATTCGTCAAATCCAAGGTACCCTTCAACGTTATAGTGGACTAAAGACCATCCAATAGATCACGTTATTGGTGAACCTTCAAGGCCAGTACAGACGAGAAGACAACTCGCCACCGATTGCAACATGTGCATCTACGTCTGCTCAGTCAGTCTAAAAGAGCCAAAGAACATTCGGGAAGCGATGGCAGACAATGCTTGGATTGAGGCGATGCAGGAAGAACTTCTCTAATATCAATTACATGACACATGGGATTTAGTTCGAAGACCAATCGACAAACTTGTCATTGATCTTAAGTGGTTATGGAAGAACAAAAAGGATGAAGAGATGATTGTAATTCGCAACAAAGCTCGTCTAGTGGCCAAGGGATTCAGGCAGGAATAAGGGATAGATTTTGAGGAGTCATTCGCGCCTGTAGCAAGACTTAAGGCGGTCAGGATTTTCTTAGCATATGCAGCTCACAAAAATATCACGGTCTATCAGATAGATATCAAGACATCATTCTTGAATGGAACTCTGAAAGAAGAAGTGTACGTGAGTCAGCCAGACGGATTCATTGACAAAGATCATCCAGACTACGTCTACAAGATAAAGAAAGCTATCTATGGTTTGAAACAAGCCCCAAGGGCGTGGTATGACGAGTTATCATCTTTCCTACATCAAAATAATTTCACCAAAGGAACAATAGACCCGACCTTGTTTACCAAAAAATTCAAAGATGACATTTTGATTGTTCAGATTTACGTAGACGACATAATCTTTGGGTCCACTAATCCGAAACATTCAAAACATTTTGAAAATCTCATGAAAAGCAAATTTGAAATGTCCATGATGGGGGAATTAAAATTCTTTCTTGGTTTACAAATTCATCAAACCCCACGTGGTATTTTTATAAATCAAGCTAAATATACAATTGAGATTTTGAAAAAACATGAAATGGAAAATTGTGACTCTGTTGGTACACCAACGGTCACTTCACCCAAAATAGGAGCTGATTTGTATGGGAAACCCATGGATCCGAAGAAATATCAGAGCATGATTGGTTCTCTCATGTACTTAACTGCTAGTCGACCCGATATACATTTTGCTGTCTGTTTATTAGCACGGTTTCAGGCAAGGCCTACCGAACTGCACCTCCAAGAGGTTAAACGGATCTTTCAGTACCTACGAAGAACCATTAACATGGGACTTTGGTATCCGAAGGATTCGGAGTTTAAACTAACAGCCTTTTCAGATGCGGACCATGCTGGTTGCCAAGTTACAGCAAAAAGTACATCCGGTGGAGCACAATTTTTGGGAGAAAAACTAGTAGGCTGGTCATCAAGGAAACAAGATTGCACTGCACTATCAACCACAGAATCCGAGTATGTGTCTCTATCTGCGTGTTGTGCCCAAGTTCTATGGATGAGGACACAGCTCACAGATTATGGCTACTCTTTCGACCGCATACCTATGTATTGTTATTCGAAAAGTGCCATAGCCATCTCGTGCAATCCTGTACAACACTCGAAGACCAAGCATATTAGAGTCCGCTATCACTTCATCAAGGAACACGTAGAAAATGGTATTGTTGAATTATTTTTCGTGAAGACTGAATACCAACTCGCCGATCTATTAACTAAAGCCCTCCCAAAAGAGAGGTTTGATAACTTAGTTCAACGAATTGGAATGCGAAGCCTAACTCCCGAAGAGTTAGAAAGTCTTCTTGAATTATCTCTCAAAGCTTCGCATGTAAATATTTTTGAAAAACAAAATACAAAATTTGAAAAACCATCAAAAACAAAATAAAAAAAAAAATTTCAAAAATACAAAAACAATATAAAATATAAAAATCCAAAAATATTCTTCTCACGACATGTCTCTCGTATAATCGATATTCTGTACGTATCTAGAAATGTCATTCAACAATGATACAGATGTGTATAGATGCTCGAGCGAGATTTCATTTAAAAGTTTTCTAAAACATGTCGTTTCTCAAAATTTCTTCACAATGGCTTTCGTATTCTTCAGTACGAAACCCGCACTTAAATGACGGCTTTCCTATATTTCAGTACGAAACCCGCGCTACAATGATGACTCCTGATTATTTCTGATCAGGACTCGTATTGTTAATGACAAAATAAAACAAAGAATCCTTGAGCACATGATCAAGATTTTTCAAAATCTCTCTCTAAATTCTGTGCTCAAGATTCTTCAAAAAAGAAAACTCCCTCCATTCCCTTAAAATTGATTTTAAACTCAAATGTTTAAAAAATATGCTTTATTTAAGGGGGAGTTTTAAAAAGAAAATACAAAATGTTCCATTTCATGCTCAAAATCCATCTATCTCTCCAAAAAGCTCTCATTTTAATCAGTTGATATCAAAAATATCACTGCATGCTATTTTTGAGGGGGAGAAGACGTGATTAAAATGTGATCAAAAAGGTTAAAGATCATGGATTGAATCTCAAAAGAGCTCGACTCAAGAACATACCCTCGAATTTACGAAAAATAAATGTCCGTAATCGAAAAGACTTGTCCGGGACGGGTAATAATTTCAAGCTGGTTATCCAGTGATGTAAACATGTCTCGCAAAGGACTTGTCTGAGTAGAATGTACCAATTCGAGAGATGATCTTTTGATATGACCGGGATGGTTAATAATTTCAAGCTAGTCTAACTAGTGATGTAAACGTGTCTTACAAAGGTCATATCAACTGAAAATCAATCATTTCAAATGTGCGAACTCTACCCAACATGTGCAAAATTTATCTTAAAAATGCAAGAGCACATGTGAAGGGGGAGTATTTCAGAAAATGCAAAACTCTCGAAGTATTAACTAAATGTGTTTTACTCATAAACACTTTGAGAGATTTTCACAAAAAGGTTTTATGGCAAGTGATCAACAAATCTAGGATAATCATGGAGTAATAAGGTGATTATGGTTACGTTATGTCCTATGATCCGCCAGAGTCGGAGGGATCTACCCAAAGACAATTCCAATAGTTTAGAATTAGAAATCCTTAGGAAAGATTGAAAAAAGGAGTAAATGAGAAAGGGAAAGAAGGGGTTGAAGAATTAAAAAGAAAAGTTTAATGAAAGGGTGAAAAGAAATAGCCCTCCATGAAAACTTAGGGCAGAAACCGGATCAATACATCTGCTATCGGTATTCACTGAGGTGATACTGATATTGAAGACAAGACGTCATGAACCCAGTGACGCGCTGCACCACCCCTCCTAGCCACTCAGATATCTCTTAAAAGATATTTGTTTCATTTCTCACGGAGAACACTGCATAATCTATCGGCCTCTCACTCCAAGATGTGTTGATATTGAAAAGGTGGCACTCTGCTCCATGCCTCCGACTACTAAAACCAAAACGCACATTATCGAGTCTAGAGCCATGAGATTCATCAAAAATCTCTTAGGAACACTTTCCATATAATACACCTGTGTTCACCAATAAGGACACATGGTGTACAAGAGTCTTAATGAGATCTTCGGATGTTGCCACTAATATCATGATGGTTACGTGCTTCAAAACGGTCTACAATCATGGGGTGATCTCCAGCGACTCACTGAATCGTGGGTGCACTTCGGTGTGTCTGTGTAAGCCCTTTAGGGGGTATCCGATTCAGAACGGCCTTAGTTAAGATTAGAGAAAGTTTTCACACTATGCTGTAAATGATCTCGAAATCTGAACCTCTAAGCGCTGGACGATTTATTGCTAACTGTTTTATGCAGGTACTTACAAATGTCCATCAACCATCATTATATGTCTCAACATCTTCACCTCAGCATACTCATACTTATGAAGATCATCCTCAACAAAGCTCAAGTGTAAAAGTTCAAGACAAAAGGATCAAGTTAAAGACAAAGTGTAACGACCAAGTCAAAAAGCTAATCAAGATGTCAAGAACAAGTTCATGTATCAAGTGAGGAGCACATAAGTATGAAATCCAAGATGTATGAGTATGTTGGAGGACACGACGCATAAACACATGAAGATGTTGATCAAGGCAAGAACGACCAAAAGACGATTACTTTGAAGATCACATAGCATGAAGGAACGATGAATGAAGACTATTCTACATCGACACACAAAAGTTCAAGACGTTGAAGACAAAAGACCTATCACCAGGAGCATCATTGAAATGACCATCCCTTAGGGGGAGATTGTTAGCATTTAAATTATATATTGAAGTGATGGTCATTTATCTTTTTATGTATAATTGTAGTGTGTGTCGATTATAAGCAAAAGAATAGTATAAGGAGACTTTGTGTTGGACTATGCTAGAATGTAATAGACAAGTCCATGTAATATGTAAAAGTCCAAGTCCAACACAAAGCCCATCAAAAGCCCATTAAAAGGACCTAGGGCGTCACCTAGTGTCTATAAATAGCACACTCTCACCCCATTTCAGGTGTGCCTCATTGTCTAATATAGGTGAGAGTGTGTAGTGTGTGTATTCTCTAAGTTTGTATTGTTATCTTTCTTTCCAAGTTAAATAACATCCGGCTATAATTTATCCATACGCTCCACATCACTTCTTCTCATCTATATTTCTAGTTCTTATTGAGTGTCACGTATAGCTTACTTAGTTGTGTGATAAAGGTTAGATTTGTAGTTTTACAGTTAACTTGCTATTTATGCATATAAATACAAGTTCATGTGTCACATATGATCCATCAAACCTTCTTGGATATCTCTTGTCTTTCGATTTCTCATACAGTAAAAGCAATCTCAAAGATACCTAACACAATGATGAAGCCAAGTCACATATGACGGTTTTCTTTATAAGCCTTTTTATGTTAT
Organism: Artemisia tridentata subsp. tridentata; assembly: GCA_021014915.2. Lineage (NCBI taxonomy): Eukaryota > Viridiplantae > Streptophyta > Magnoliopsida > Asterales > Asteraceae > Artemisia > Artemisia tridentata. The sequence goes on along the minus strand of CP139502.1, from coordinate 103,703,790 downwards.
TAATTTGTCATGCTTGTAAGTTCTTGTCATCTATTTATCTTTTTCTTCATAGTATGCTGTTTTTGTGAATAAAATTCATACGTATAAGTAACCATTTTTTAATTCACAGGTAGCAAAAATGAAATCACTGACATCAAAACACTTGGGGTGATAGAACCCTCAGCTTGCAACCCACATTGTACGTATACAGAAAACCTTAATTGGTGTTGCTGTGGCGACCTTCGTGACTCAGACCTTTGCACGATGACCAAAGAATCTTGTGAGCCAAAATGTAAAAGCTCCCATAAATGTTGTACATCGAAAATGTAATTGACGATGTTATCTTATACTTATTCAATGAATAAACAACGTTTGTTGGCTACATATAATTCTTCCATTTGTTAAAGGTAGAATCTTGGTTTGGTTTCTTATAGAAAGTTTTAAAACGAATTAAACTTTTGTTTATTTATTATCATTTTGTTTTTAGACATGTTACTTATATGAAAATTATAATGTTTGCTTACATATATTTCATGGTAAAATCACGTATATATTTGAGGTAAGATTGGTTTCCTGATAGCAATTAGAAGTCGCGAGTAAGAACGCTTTCAGATCGATTAAATTGGAGTGGATACCAATTAACGACCGGATAAAATCTAATTGATTCAAGTTTGTGTATGATTTTATGTTTGCATAAAGTTGTGATCAAAATAGGTTTGATCAGCCTATTGGTGTTCTATCTCGTTCTGTGTCTCTCCTCTTCAAATGAGAAAATATGAGATCATTTATAGGTTCACAAAACAGTTATAGAAACGGTTTTAACAAGGGACAAAATAACTGTAAAACAGTTACACAAATTCTGCACCATCAGGTTAACCAACAACACTATCAGCAGCATCAAACTAATGCTATCAGCAGCATCAAACTAATGCTATCAGCAGCATCAGGTTAACCATAGCAGCAGGATCACAACACTACGCCCCTTTTGAACCCCGTTAGTCCCGTTAATATGCAACTAAGTATCGACCCTCATTTGCAACTAAGTGTCGATACGTATTTGCATATTAAACACCATTTACATTACACTAAAATACCAACAAACCTCCCCCATTTTAGTGTAATCATAAATTAACTAACTTATCACCGCAAACAATCAAACTAATGCTTAAATGAAATGTCGAGACGATTGAATTTCATATTAGTATATTACACATTCCAAATATTCGAATACCAAGGTTTCCCGAAAGATTGAACCTTGTAGTATTACTATTGAATACCTGAAGATAATATACACATTAGTTTTTCATACACAATTCTTACTTGACACATTATTTTACTAGCCTATGTCCCTATCCTTTCATGAGTACATCAAAGCCAAGTCCCAGCTTCTTGAAGCAGCTAAACTTCGTACTCATATAGGTAGTTCTTTTAATCTTGCACCTGCAAATGCAATTTTTCAAAAGAACTATTAAGAAGAACACTTCAACCTTCCTCAACTTGCAGATCCGAACACATACTTAGGGATAATTTTATATTGTGTTCCAAACTCTAGATGTTAAGCTTTCCACATTCAAAATTCAGCACCTAACGTCATATTAGGTGGGAATTGGGTATCTTAACATGAGAGCTTTCATATGGACTTTAATTCTATCCCATAGCTGATCCTTTCACGAGTACTCTACATAACTCTTTGGTTAAATGATCAGCTTTTCTTCGATGAGTTGTAATCCACTCAACGAATATGACACCTTGCATCATGAGCTCAAGAACCATGCTGTGTCATACACCTAAATGTCTCGACTTGCCATTATACACTTGACTATAAACCTTAGCCAAAGTAACTTGACTATCATACCTGATAGAAATAGAATAAATCTGCTTTGGCCACAATGGAATTTCATAAAGCAAATTCCTCAACTTCAGCCTTATTACCAGCTGTGCCAAAGCAACAAACTCAGATTCCATAGTTGAGTTTGTTATGCAAGTCTGTTTCTTTGATGCCCAATGAATGGCACCTCCCCCACGAAGGAACACTCATCCAAATTAAAAGAATAATATCTTTATTGGATATCCAACTTGCATTGAAAAAACCTTCAATTACCGAAGGAAACCCAATGTAAGTTAATTGATAATCAACCGTTCCTTTCATGTACTAGAATACTCAACCCAAAGCATGCCAATGAAATGTACTATGAATGCTAGTAAACCTACTAAGCTTTCCAACCGCATATGCTATATCAGGCCTTATAATTACCATGGCATACATTAACAATGTAATCCTTTTGAGTATTCAAGTTTAGACACTGCTTTACCTTTATTTGGTAATAGCTTAAGATTTAGATCCATGGGAGTATCTATGGGAGAACAATCCTTGAAACTAAACTTATCAAGATCTTCTCAATATAATGTGATTGAGAGATTGAGGTACCTTTGTTCTCACAAATGATCTTGATAACTAAGATCACTTCCACCTCCCCCATCAAGATAATTTCCACCTCCCCCATGTCTTTCATAGCAAATTTAGATGACAAGAATTCCTTTGTCTCATCAACATGATCTTGGTTTGTACCAAAATCAACATGTCATCCACATATAACCATATCATGACTCCATTTCCAGAATCATCAAATTTACTATATAACACATATGTCAACTTGATTTAAAACAAAACCATTTGACAATATTTGTTTTAACTCATAAAGAGACTTAACCAATTTACAAACTTTGTTATCATGTCCAGGCATAACAAACCCTTCAGGTTGTTCCATGTAAATCTCTTTATCTAATTCACCATTCAAAATGCAATTTTCACATTCATTTGGTGAATTACAAGATTGTGTATGACAGCTAAAACCAATAACAATTTAATGGTAAATATCCTAGCAACCATTGGATCACCAATCTTGCCTTGTACTTGTCAATAGTACCATCCATCTTCATTTTCCTTTTGAAGATTCATTTACTTCCTAATGGTTTACACCCAGAGGTAAATCATACAACTTTCAAACTTTATTTTCCAAGATAGAATCCATCTCATCTTGGACTGTTTCTTTCTAAAACCAACATCCCTTGAAGCCATTGCTTCACTATATGTCATTGGATCCTTATCAATATTGAAACAATATTGATATTGAAAATTAATTTCAGCCCTAGATCCTTCAACTAAGTAAAGTTGAAAATCATCACCAAAAGTTTTGGTATTTCTACCTCTTGTACCTCTTCTTGGTTCAGTACTAGTCGAAGGAACATCTTCGGTATTAACCGGTACCTTCGAACTATGATTCATGTCCCTTGGCCTAGGTATAGATGTGAATCTTTATTCATCAAAGATCGCATCTCGTGACTCTATCACCGAGTTCACTGAAACATACTCACTTGATTCTAATGCATAGAATCTATAAACATATGAGTTTTCCAGCATATTCAATATATATGCAATCTATACCTCTTTCACTAAAGTGTTCCTTTTTAGGTTCCATGAGCCTAACCACAGCCCAGCATCCCCAAGCCTTGAGAAAATCAAGTTTGGTGCCTTTTTGTGCCAAAGTTCACATGGGGTATTCTTGTTGCTTTTACCGGGTATATGGTTTAGCAAGTAACAAGCCATTAACATGACTTCACCCCATGATCCGTACGTAAGATATTCACCAAACCCCTTTTGATGAAGTTCTACCTCTTGTTATAAATTCAAAATTTAACAAGAACTTCATCCTTTGCATGTAATAAGAAAACATAGCAATAACGTGATGAACATCTATGAAAGTAATGACATAATTTTATTACCTAGAGATGGAGTAACAAGCAAATTCCATAAAGCACTATTGAGCAGGCCTTTTATATGATTATATTAATCAAGCAATCAAATTAGACAATTTGTAACTTTCACAATATTGATGACACATCAATGGATGACACAAACATGTAGTTATCGCAAACATGGAAGTAAACCAATTAATCAACATGATAATAACCAACGTACTCAAACTTGAGCCACGTATATATAAAACAAATCATTTGATTAATAACTTAGAGAAACTTACATCCGTCCAATAAAATTGTCAGCAAACATGATGCCCCAAGTTCACTTATAGTGGAAACTTTATCAATAAGCCTACACATTCCAAGGACTAGTTTCACTTTGTTCTTAGTTTGCATCAAAACATATTTTCAAAACTGATATCACATGTTTATAAGAAGTTAATAACTGTAAAACAGTTATTAAAATAACTGCTCGTTTATAACTAGCCGTACCATTCATACCTGGCCGTACCAACTGCTATAACTAGCAGTGCTAACTGCTATAGCTAGCAATGCCTTCTAGCAGTACCAACTGCTAGCCGTACCTTCTCATAGAAAGCTAGCAGTACCTTCTTATAATCAATTAGAGGAAGTACATCACGCATTATATGACAATATCAGTAACACAATCCAAGATTCACACCGTTTATGATTTCTACCCAACATTAGAAATCTGGGTTTAGAAAGACTTTTATGTTGAACCATGACAACATAATATTCAAATCACAAATAGTAGTAAATCTTTATTTTCCTTTCCATGTGATTCGAAAATGAACCTGAAGTTGCAAACACCAATTCCATATTTTTCAATTTAAAACACAATAACTACTCAGTCAACCAATGATAACATCACTATCATATAATCACATAAAACAAGATCCACTAAGAGGAATCTGATATGAAAACCAATTGAAGATATAATAATATTTGCGAACACAATTCTGGAAACCAACTGGAGTGGTAACCGCCAAGACTTACATTATTGAATAACCATCCTATATTGTAACTTGATGGAATATTATCATCCAATACCACATGCAACTCCAGAATATAAAATAAATCCAAAATTGTATCTTGCCTTATCTTTTCCAATTACTTTTGCCAAATTTTATCAAAACAACAAAAGATATCAGGCACTTCCAAATATAATATAAATATCTTTCAATTATAGTCCCAACATATATATTTGGAATAAACTACTCTTTTGTTGACAAGTAACTGTCACAAACCACTCATACAATTAATGCCAAATGCATGAGAATATAAAACAAGGCAGTTAATAGATGACTACACCAAAGATAAAGCAGAAAGTTGCAGTTTCATTATACGAACATAAACTAAAATTATGTCCACCTTATCGCCATTATCCACGAATGCAACGATCAACACATATTCATAAAATAATATCCACCAAAACCATATATCTTTGATTAACATAAAAATTATAGCCATATTCCAGTAAGTTTAATCCATCAATAAAAGAGTACGAATCTTTACATTCTTGTATAGAACATACATTTAAACACATGCAATTCAAGACCCAATTTAGCCATGTTATATAATGAGTAACATATCAAAACAACTGGCATGCATGCAATTCATATCCATATTTTAAAATATACTCTGTGATAAGATAAGAAAATGCGTACTTGTAAGTTTTGTTAGGGGCATGACAATAACACTTCATACATCTTCACCAAACATGATTACCAGGGTTCGTCATCATTTTTGGCACATCAACCATGTCAATAAAACCGCATCTTTTCCTGCCCACTTCGAAAAATTCTGCCCTTCGAATATGGCAAACAACACAAACTTCGATGTAATATCTCGCACTGATTCGCCTGCCATCTTTTCGAATTTAATCGATCTTTGTTGTATATTTGGGGTAAGATTGGTTTCCTGATAGCAATTAGAAGTCGCGAGTATGAACGCTTTCAGATCGATTAAATTGGAGTGGATACCAATTAACGACCGGATAAAATCTAATTGATTCAAGTTTGTGTATGATTTTATGTTTGCATAAAGTTGTGATCAAAATAGGTTTGATCAGCCTATTGGTGTTCTATCTCGTTCTGTGTCTCTCCTCTTCAAATGAGAAAATATGAGATCATTTATAGGTTCACAAAACAGTTATAGAAACGGTTTTAACAAGGGACAAAATAACTGTAAAACAGTTACACAAATTCTGCACCATCAGGTTAACCAACAACACTATCAGCAGCATCAAACTAATGCTATCAGCAGCATCAGGTTAACCATAGCAGCAGGATCACAACACTACGCCCCTTTTGAACCCCGTTAGTTCCGTTAATATGCAACTAAGTATCGACCCTCATTTGCAACTAAGTGTCGATACGTATTTGCATATTAAACACCATTTACATTACACTAAAATACCAACAAAATCACGTATATATTTGTACTCGATCATGAAAAGTTAGTTTTTAAGAGAAACAAACAACAATACTCGTAAAAATATGTGCTTTTATTCACAAACGTATTTAAAAAAATTCAAACATCGTCACCATGTCATTAATTTATCACTCTCAAAGCTTCAAATTGCATTAACTGTGAGATAAAAATGAAGTAAAATAAAAAGAATGCAGATTTTTTCGGACCTCGTATTTTTTAACAATTCATAAACCTTTTTTAATAATTGACTTTTTTTGGGACCTTGCGTGAGTATATATTTATGAAATTGAATAGATAGTTTTAAGAGATGCTATAAACCTTTTAATGTTTCATTGCATAAATGTGATAGCTAACTCAATTTTTTAGTAAAACTTTTTTTGTGGAGCACACAAAAGTTGTGCCATGTGATACTTGCTTATAGAATTGATATTTTTAAGGCTTCGTAAGGTTGAAAAGCATATACGTATAGTTTGGAAATGATTTGGTAATTTTTTAGGAAAGGGTAGAGTGAAATGCATTGAGGTATTCCCCCACCCCACCCAAATGCTTATTGAACGTAGTCAAGGGGCCAAGTATGTAGCAGGGTGGGTCTATCTTGAAATTTCAAATTCTTTTACTCCTACTACACATGCTAGATTCTTGGCATGCAGTAACCTTTAACATAAGTTGTAGTAAAAGCGTGTTAATATAAGTCGCATTAAGAGCAGACGGTATGGGAGAATTTTACATGCAAAATGCTCCCAAAAATCACCGTTGACGCGTCAAACGCCATACCTCCCTAGGCGCCAAACTTGAGCCAAACGAAAAAAAGCCACTCCACTGGCTCACGCCAAAGGAGAAAGAAGCAGCATTTTTTTTTTTTTATCATTATTATTATTATTATTATTATTATTTATTATTTTTATTTTTTTTACACAAACAAACAAGGTAACGGTATAAAATGTTAAAAGTTGAAACGGTAATATATTAAAAAAAGTAACGGTAATAAAATTCAAAACACCTCTTTTCATCTATAAATACCCCATTTTATACTAAACAAATTACATACATTTAACCTAAATCACAATTTCAACACACTTTTTCTTTCCAAAAACCATGGCTTGTAATCTCCCACACACTGTCGAAGAAGTCAATGATGGCGTTCAGAAACTGATTGACGGCGATAACTTTCGCAGGGAAAAAGTTTACGAGGTATCCGAGGTTTAGCAACGCAAGTAGCTTGAAAGATGATCTGAGGAAATAGTATGCGAATTGCAATGACATTTCGCCTAAAAAACGTGCTGTCATTCAGAATTTTTGCACGAGGAAGGTTGGAAAGATTACGAGATCAAGAAAACGTTAGGGAAATGTGTGTCACTAATAGGCGATAACATAAGTCACAAAATCCGGTGGATGCATAAGGAAAACACTATGGGTGGTTCGTCATCACAACAAGCAACACATCAACCCATGTCTCCCATTTCTTCATTTCCACAAGCAGAGGAACCAGTTGAGGAGCACGAACTTACTGAGAAACAACTATATAATCTTATGCGAGATGAAGAGGCATAAAGAGAAGTAGAGGAAGAGCAATCAAGGGTTGATGAAGAAAACGCAAGGCGTCAACAAGAGTTGGATGAGTTATGGTGGAAAGATAAAGCTCATAGTGAGTTGTTTAGGTTCGAAATTGGGGAGTATCCTAAGTATGATTCTGCATGCGGGGAGTATGATCAGATTAAGCTATGTTTATGTATTTCGTATCGTATTTTAGTTCGTATGTTTTTCGTATCGTATGTTTAATAAATTGTGTTTGTGTATTTGTATTGTATTTGTTTTATGCATCTTACTTGTTATAATTCAAAATTCAAATTTCCAAATTCAAAATTCAAATTTCATTACCCAATATAAATACACACTTTACAACACACACATTATTTTCAAACAAAAAATGTCACAACAGAACACCAACAATATGTTACCATTTTCTTCTTCATCATCTTCTTCGTCGGGGAAAAAACCGAAACCAAAGAAAACTGTCGTCATACCTCCTGGTTGGACAAAAGCGGAAGCATTAAAGTTTATTAGTGTTGACACTAACGGGATGCGTCCGGAAGATGTAGCCGGTATTGAAGAAATCAAAAACGCGATCTGAACAAAATATTTTGGCTCAACTTAAATGTCAATTTTTCTTTATTTGTATTGTAATTTTAATTTGTGTTTATTAAAATGTGTTTCTTTTTAAATAAAATAAAAATGATAAAAAGGTGGGACCCAATAATATGTTAGTGGTGTGTTATGAGGGAATGGTGTTTGAGTGATTGGTGTGTTATTGGGAGGTGATGATGTGGCGCTGAGGTGACATATCAGTAACGTGTTATCCGTCTAAACCATACCTTGTGCTCTGATGGGGTTTGACAGAGTTCGATCTGCTTGTTTGATTGTTCTTAAAATAAAATTATTATAAACTGTAGAAAACTAGAAGGGGGGTTGAATAGTTTTACCGATTAAAACTTTGTTTTAGAACTTATAGATCGACTTATGTCAATCTAGTTTTGACGTGTTGGATATTGATGGTAGAAAAGCATATAAAACTAAAGTACGAGATAGAGATAGAGAGACACAACCACAACACAAGTATTTATAGTGGTTCGGCTACAAGGACACCTTCCTTTCCCTACTCCACTCCCCGAGTACCCAACTCGAGAGTTTTGTAAACACTACACAAGACTAACTCCTTTCACCGGCGGAGAAGCCTTCACAACGTCGCTTACACTTTGTCCGGTACAAAGCTAAATACCGAGCTTTTCCACGAGGTAGAGCCAAACCTTCTTCGCCTACACTTTATCCGGTACAAGTCTAGATACTGGGTTCCATTACAAAGGAGGAACCACTACCCGATCAACACTTCTAGCAAAACACAACTAAAGGAACCAACGTCCTTTTACACCTAACGACTCAACACATCTACAACACCCTTTGAGAAGAAGAAAGAACAAGATGCACTTTTGTGATCTTGGAAAAGAAGAATCCTAGCAACTCATGTCACGAGCTTGCAAGTCTTCGAGAGGTCGTGATCTCGCCTTTTTACAAGGAACCTAGAGAATCACAAAGAAAGACTACATAGAAAGATCCTTGGATCTGAGGTTAGAGAGTTTAGAACATAAAGAGAAGATATGTCTAAAAGGGATGAGGAATAAGAGAGAAGTGACTCACTATTTATAGGAAAATGTGAGCACTGTTTACCCGGTTCCACCGGATCCCATACCACAGGGATCCGGCTAGTGTAAACCCAGGTATCCGGCCATCTGGTATCAACAGTTCAGATTTTGGGTTACAATTCCGGGTTTTGGGTTATGGGTTATAATCCATGGTTCATGTGATGTCATGCATGATGTCAAGGACATCTTGGGTCATGGGTTATAGACTTTGGGTTATGGGTTATGGACTTTGGGTCATGGATCATGGGTTTTACCCATTATGATGTCATGCAATAGGTTATGGGTTATGGATCAAGCTCTATGGGTTATGGGTTATGGACTTGATTTTGGGTCATGGATAGTCCAAGTCTTTCCTAGTTTATTTTCACAAGTAACATGTATTTTATAAAATGTAAGTAACTAAGTTACTTAAGTGTTTTTATAAAATGGTTTTGGTTTTATGTAAACTTGTTAACTATATATGTTTAAGGTTTATTTGTTTAATGAAATGAGTTAGTAAACTTTTGGTTCAAAGCGTTACGTATTTTATATATCTCGTTAAAATGATTTTACATTTGTTATCGACAAAACATTAGAAGATCGTAAAATATAAATAAACGTTTTTAAGGTTTATTTGTATTAACAATCCCCCCCTTTTTGTTGATGACAAAACATAAAATTATTTTAAGTAAAACAATAAAATTCTTAATTTTTTTAATTTAAGTTTTTACTATTTTCTTCCCCTTTTTGTCGAAACAAAAAGAGTGTCGAGAAGAAACTAACCCGAATGCAAGTTTTTAGAAAGAAATGAAAGAGAAGTGTAAAAATGGAGTAAAGTGAGTAAGAAGTTCTTAGTTGCTCCCCCTCGACGGTTGCTCCCCCTTGTTGAGGGCGTCAAGTAATTAAGGATACTAAGGCGTGATCATTGCCAGTATTTTGTTGGGATTCAAAGGCTTCTTGATGCTGTTGATGATACTGCTGCTCATATGGTTAAGATTGCTTTTGGGAATCAATGAAAATACTCTAAGTATTTACTGCTGCTTATGAAGAGTTATGACAGTTGGAACAAGTTAATACTGCTGCTGAACTTCATGAAAAATACTCTAAGTGGTTAGTGCTGCTAGAACAAACTTAGGTGTCGTTTGTTTTTTCAGAGTTTTTACCTCTTTATTTGCAAACCATGTCTGCAGAAGAAGAGGTACATCTGAAGCTCTTCATCTGCAAGAAGAAGACCTTTTGTTTTTTGTGCTATTGAAGTACTTCTTTCATTTTTCTTCATTTTTTTTCTTTTTCACTAGTATCTTTTTGTGCTATTGCAGTTTTTTTTTTTTTTTTTTTTTTTTTTTTTTTTTTTTTGTGCTATTGAAGTACTTTTTTTTGGCACATCTAAAGTTTTCATCTGCATGGTAGAAGAATGTTTGTTTTTTGTGCTATTGAAGTATTTTTTTTTCATAAGGAAACAGACGAAAACGTAAAAAACAGACAAAAACATAAAAAACGGTCGAAAAAGTAAAAAGACAGACGAAAACGAAAAAAACGTTAAAAAAAAGACGAAAACGTAAAAAAAGGTCGAAAACGTAAAAAAACAAGCGAAAACGTAAAAAATGGATGAAAACGTTAAAAAAAAGACAAAAACGTGAAAAAATGAACGGAAACGTAAAAAAAATGACAAAAACGTAAAAAACGGACGAAAACGCAAAAAAAACAGACGAAATCATAAAAAAATGGTCGAAAACGTAAAAAAATGGTCGAAAAAGTAAAAAAATGGCAAAAACGTAAAATAAACAGACGAAAACGAAAAGAACGTAAGGAAACGAACAAAAACGTAAAAAAACGGGGCGTAAACGGAAGAAAACGTAAAAAATGGATGAAAACGTAAAAAAAAGGCGAAAACGTAAAAAACGGTCGAAAATGTATAAAACCGTACGAAAAAGTAAAAAAAACATATGAAAACGTATAAAAACTGACGGAAACGTATAAAAATGGATATTAAGAAAGAGATGTGGAGTTTGTGAAAGAAGAGGTAAGAAATGAAAGATAATGTCTGAAATTTAGAAGTGAAAAGAAGCACTTATGTTTGCAAAAAAACAAACATAAACCTCTGCCCTCCCGCAGACAAAAGAAGTGAAAAGAGGGACAAAGTGCTTATTGGGAAAAAACAAACGACACCTTAGTGCTACTAGTACTAAGTTACAACTGCTGAAGAGTTAATGCTGCCAGAGTAAAAGATTAAGACTGCTGGTTGATTATTACTACTTCTGAAGTGTTAGAGTGGGTTAGATATGTATAAAATGTTTAGATAAGTATATAAAAGATATAGAAAAGATTTATCTTGTAGAGAAAGTAATTGTAAGCCGACTATGACTCCTTAGTCTATAAAAGAAGGTCCTAGGGCATTGAGATAGATACGTAATTTTGATAGAGTTATAGCTTCAAGGTTGTATAATCCTAATACTTGTTAGAGTATTCGTATTATAGTCAATAATATTGAAGCGTTGTTTGTTTGATAATCTTGTGTTCATAACTGTTCTAGTATACAAAGTTTTTCTTAAGATTGAAGTTTATATTCCGCATAAACTTTAATATATTCTAAGGCAGTTTCTACTTAGTTGTGTTGAATTTATTCAATATAACTTAACCTTTACAAGCTAAGGGAATTCAATCAAGTGTTCAACTAGGATCAACATATTTGCAATGGTTTTGCTTGGACGAAAGCTCCCCCTTATTGAGGGCATCAAGTACTCCATGTGTATTTTGGAAAATCTACAAAACAAAGGTTAGAAAAACATGTATATGTTGTCCCTTTGTTGAAAATTGAGCTGCATAAGAGTTTTGTTAGTTCTCTGTATGCCCGGATTCGCCGGATCCTTTTCAGAAAGTATCTGCCTAGTATAAAATGAGGGATCCGGCTTACCTGCAACTTGTTAGCAGCAGTAAAGAATAGAAACAAGTATGAAATCAAGTAATAATCACACCAATCATGCTCACATAAATAAGAAGCACATAATCATGTAGATTCATTTAATAAAACAAGAGAAAGGATACAACAATGGTCAAATCTCTAAAAATTAAGAAAATGATCTAACATAAAAAAATCCTAGTGACTAAAGTAAGGTCTAAGACTTAGAGGAGGGAGACCACTTGTGCTTGAACTTCAAGGTTTTTACACTGGTACATATTTCACCTATCGTCACACTGGAAATGCGTGACTATATGCATATAGTCACACACGTTTTTTTGGGTGTGTGTGACAAAAAGTCGCGCCACCGTAGGTATCATATGGTCACATTGTTTAGTTTGTGGCCGTTTTCATCGAAAAAGAGTGACCAAAACCCGAATATGTGTGACTAATTAGGCACAGGTTTTGTTGGATTCATCAGTATGTGTGACTATTTCCCATCCTATGGCCACACGAAAATATAATAAATGTGACGTTTGTGATGATTTAGTCACACATCGTGTGTTGTTTTTTTCGAGTTAGTCACACACAATTTTAAAAACAGTGGCCAAAAGTGTTAATAAGTGTGACCATATGCTGTTTAAGGTGAAGAAATGTGTACTATTGATCATCCAATGGTCATGTTAGGAATATGAATATTCAGTTGAAGACTCGGTCACCTCGAGTACTTAGTAGCACATCATAGCTCGTAGGATAATTAGTAATATTATTAGTAGTCTAGTTATTATTAATATTGTGGAGTGGGTCGGGTCTTTACCCATTGTCAGCTCGCTCCACAGTCCACTAGGGACATATTATGTAGTACTATAAATACACCCTTCCCACCCATGGGAAGGGTTGGACCTTTCAAGCTAATCTAATCTCATCTTATTTCTCTCTCTACAAAGGCTCCCAAACTCTCCTACCTCTCTCTAGCATCCTTCTATTCGATCCATATTATACGCCCAAATCTTGTGTTTCTTTGTTAGTGAATACCCTACAATTGGTATCAAGAGCCATGGTTAGGTCCATGTGTGTTGGTATTCACGGATTTGATTAGATTTGGGGTAGTTTTGGTTCGAAATAGATAGGCTCTAAATATTCCATTTTACGCTTTGTTTAGTGGTTTTTTCTTGTTTGATCTTGTACTTTCTAGCTTAGGAATAGTATAGAAGTATTACTTAGTGTTTGGAATCTGTGTTTCAAGCTTTGTGTGGTGAGTTTTGGCTGATTCGTGAGGTTTTGGAAAGGTGTTCGTGTAACACCTAAAATATGAAAAGCATGTAAAATGACCAAATTGCCCCTACAAGTTTAAAAATTTATTTAAAGGCTTATCAAGTATCAAAACAATCCCAAACTTCTGGAAATGAACAAGATATGGTACCAAATAATTTTGACAACTCCATTTGATATTTTTGCAAGCTACAAAATTACCAAAATACCCTTGGTGCACCGAATAGAATTGTTTCTATTATTAATATATGTTTAAACATAAGAAAAATACATTTAAATGAAGGAAATCAATCAAATCAAGTTACCTAAGTTAAATCCCGAAATTTTGGTCCTATCCCTCCCCCATGACTCGGTTTCCACAATATTATCACCATTCCATATATTTTGTTCCTAAACCCTAATTGCCGAATAACAATAACACACACATAAATTCTTTTTGCCTCCATCCGGCCACAAAGAATTATTTCAACAATTTTTTGAGCTCAATCATCATCTAAGGAGTCCTAGAAAAATTGGTTTGAAGTCGTGTATTGCCTGGTTCGTTTGTGGTGATTTTATTCTTGTCGCTAGAGCATTTATAAGGTAAAATTCGTAATAATTCATTTGATCTCCATAAAATTCGTTTCTCATTTTTCTTGAGGTTCTTACATCACTTGTGATCTGCGAAAAATGTATACAAGGTGGTTTGGTCCCGTTTGAAGTCGTGGTGATTTCTTTTGGTTCGAAAGTTCTAGCCGAGAGACACAAATCCATTCAGCCTTTTTCACTCGTTCTAAAATTATCCTGGTATTTTTCTCAGCTTCTAATGATCATATCTAACGTGGTAAAAATGATAAAAACAGCCCATGCATCATATATAAATCGTATGGAAATTATTGTGTTATAAACCCTAGAATCGAAATAAATCTATAATACATATATGCGATTTTTTCCAGACCTGATGATTAATTTTCGTGGGCTCTATTATCATCATATAACCTCAGAAAAATGCTCATTTGAATTATAGAGACCTAAAACTATTATTATGGAATTTAGTTGTAATCGGCTAAATGGGAAATGAAGGAAAATTGTGGAAAACCCTAAGAACAAATCGACCTAGGATTTATATGCTAAAATCTGGAAATTTAATGCGTACAAATGATGTGGTTATGATGATTTAATGATTGGTGGAAGTAGGGTTTTGATTTTGTTAATTTAATGTTTACCGATTGGAATAAATAAATAGAAGGATGTGTTTTGTAACTTTTAAAACTCAAGGGTTATTTTTAGAACTTATTTTGGGATGTGTACTATTCGTATAAAATGTAAGTTGAGGGGGTAATGTGTAATTTTTATATTTAAAAGGGTTAAAATGTCTTTATTGTTAAATGGTAAATCGATTTGTAAAATAATTAAATAGAGGGACTAAATATGTAATTTCTGGAAAGTTAAGGTTGATTTGAGTAATGAATTATATTCAGGGGCTAATGTGTAAAATTGGATAATTATTGGACTAATGTGTAATTATTATTAATTAAAGATTGAAATGTAAACTTTAAGGTTAAATATGTAAATTAATTAAATGGAGGGACCTATTGTGTAAATTATGGAAACTTAAAGGGACATTCGTATAACTTACTAAATGAAGTACTGATTGTGTAATTTTGATAAACCAAGGGTTTAATATGTAATTATGAATATTTGAAGGTTTAAAGTGTAACTTTTGAAATATAAGGGTATAAAGTGTAAATTGTGAAATCTTAAGGACCAAATGTGTAAATATGATAAAGATACCTTATTTCCAGTTAATAATGATCTAATTAAGTTATGTACCTTATACTTCTAAAAATGGAAACTTTCTAAAAGAGGAAACTTACTAATTTTGGAAACTTACCAAATATGGAAACTTACTTAAAATGGAAAGTCAATTAATTAAGGATGATTAGTAATTCCCTTCTACTCCTTTAGGTGTGAAGAAGGAGAGACCTTGAGCCATTCCTATTCTGTGATTAGTTCTATTTGTGCTTCGTCATAAGGTACAGATACTCTGCCCTTTTTCAGTAAGGGTTCTTATATACTATGCATTGATTTTGAGTTATGATTTAGTTAAGATTCCCCAAGCCATTGCTATGTCCCCTTTGAATGAACCTTTGATAATACTCTTGATATGACTTTGAGATGCACCTTTTGATATATGACCTTGAGCTATGATTTTGAGACATGACTCTTAGTTTGATACCCGAGCCATTTTTGTACTTTCCTAGCCAGGAAGGTAACCTGGCCATGTCTGTGATGCACCACTGGCATGACTCCTGTGTGGGGGAGTGATTTCTCACACCGTCCCTTTTATATTATCTGTCGGCTACTTGACTTTGAGATTGACTTTGAGTTTAGGGGCATATGGATTGCAATCCTAGGCATGTTTTGTTTAGTGGATTTAACTATGACTTTGAGTATGACTTTGAGGTGACTGGTGCTTGTGTGCAATACACGCCTTTCACACCCCTGGGAGCTGATCACTCCACTATTATGATACATGAGGACACCCCTCATATTATCTGGTTGCCTGAGAGGTATCCCCTCTGACTGTGAGATTATGACTTTGAGGTTATGATGTTGAGATTTTGACTTTGAGTTTCTGGGCTCGTGGTAGATGACTATCCTTTATCTCCCTTATTACTCTTTTACTTTGTTTATACCTTATGACATTCACAGTGCTTCACCATGTTTCTGTTTCGTTATCTTTGCTTTGTATTTATGTATCTGTTCACTGAGCTTTGTAAGCTCAGCCGCACGTTTTCTTTTCGTGTGCGGCAGGTTTTAGTTGGAAAATGGGTACGAGTGAAGAGACTTTTGGACTTAGAAGACTTGATAGTTTTGGCCTGGAGATGATTAGAAGTTATCCTATTGTTTGAAATTGTATTCGCTTTGTAACCTTGTAATTTCAGTATTTTCTCTGTAACCTTTGAAAATCTTTGTATTACTTTTGAATGTATGCTTTGTTATATCTGATATGAAACCATTTGCGTGACATCTTTACCCTTGTCGGGTTGGGGTGTTACAATTATGGTATCAGAGTGACAGGCTGCGATTCGTAATACATTTACCCTTGGCCTGTGTAAGTTAGGACCACTAAGTTTCCCTGTAAGCGCTCATAAGATAACCTGTAATACTTGCTTTAGGATCTCCCTATAGGAACCTAAATTTGACCAGTGAGGAATGGGTAGACTAAGAAATATATGTGAGTCATTTGCCTCCGCATCACTCTGATTCGTGCCTCTGCCCTTAGTTAAACCTCATCAGAAACTTTTCAGGAGCTAGAAGTTTTGCGACTTAAGCTTAGAAGCCAAGCAAGTTTGGAATACCTCGGAAAAACCCACCTGGATACCTTACACCATTTAAGTCTCATTTTCAAATTTTGACATCCACCTCCGATTTGTTTGACAAGCTATTTGACACCTTCCGACCATATCATAGGTCGTTCAACCATAATGTGTTCGACACATTTTGTGAATTCATTGCTTATACTAAGCGGAAATGTATCATCCGATACGACTTAACTGTGCATAAATCCATTACTACTCCTATGAGGATTCTGGTAATTTTTAACCATGGATATAGGAAGTTATGTTCCTTTCCTTCGAATGACGAACCTTGTTCTGCCAATCATTTTCTTTGGAAGGATATGATGTGATGTTATACTATCTCTGTATGGGTTGTTAACTGAGCATGATGATGCTGATGACTGATATTCCGTACATCCCACTTTTGACAATTATACGATGTTCGTATTATTGATATTACACACCTTACTTACTGCTTAGGCTAAGAAGCCGGGCAAATTCCTACACTTTGAACTGTCCGTTTATCCATCTCGACACTTTTATTGAAGCATGTGCTGGACTTTGATATATGAACTACCCGTCTGATTCAGTGACTGCACTCGTTCTATGCATCTTTTGATCCTGACATGTCTGATTGTATGACCTTTGGTTATGGACTGGATGACCATTTGTAAAGCTACCACAAGACTACCGCATCTGAAATGTGATCTTAACAATCTATCTCACCCTATTTCGTTATGATGAATCTCTACACCTGAATCTGCTAAAATTCTGCCGATATGGAAACACCAACCCTGAACTCATATGATGATCAAGTTTTCCTGACAACCATTACCATCCACCCTTGGAAAGTTCCGCCATCAGGAAATATTTCGTTGTACGAAGATTTTCCGGTATTTCCGATGTAATATGGTTTTGCTCACCTCAGTGATTCTCTTTGGATGCTCTTGTTGATTTTTGAAGAAGGAAGAAGAAGTATTGTGATGACGTATCGACTATTGTAAACTCAACCGTACCACTATCAGTAATCATTATCCGTTTCCGCGTATCAATAATTGAATTGGTCATTCTTTTAAAACTTCGTATCTGGTTGAATCGTTCTGGATTTGAAGGGCTGGAGAAGCAACCACAAGAACTCCTAAGAAGGGGGTTAGCTAACCGAGGGTAACCTCTGTGAAGTATGTCAGTTATTTTGAAGAAGAAGGAAGGCGGCATGAAGTGTATGCGAAAGTTTTTCCCTAAGTGATTCCAGAAACTGTCCTTGCACTCGTTATAACCTTATGAGTTTGATTGATGCCAATGGTATTGGCTAAAATAATCATGTCTTCGTGTGTTTTGGGACAAATTGTCATAGTACGACAATGCGCCGTGTTCAAAGGCGAAAGAAGAACATAGAGATTATTGATGAGACGACCACTTGCTCTGGAAGAGGAATTTGATTGACATTCAGAAATCATCGTAGACGACACTACCCTGTATATGGTGAAGACAGAGTTTTCCACAGGATGAACCAAGATTGAAGACAGTTATCGAAGTGAGAAACTTGGTGGAAGAGTAGTAGAAGACGGTGGCGACGAGCATTACCAGGGATGAAGCATATAGGAAGAAGAAAGGAGCTGGGATAATATTCGATCATATATTATGCGACCCGTGAAGGTTACAGTTCGAGCATCAAGACAATCGGACAGTAGGAGACGAACCATTCAACGCATAATCTGGAGTCGACGAAGGCGGTGTTTTCCTTAAGACCTGGAGCTGTGTTAGAAGACCTGTCGAAGAAACGCAATCCTGTTTCTCTATTCATTTTAGTTTTACTAAGATGAATTGAGAGCAGAGGCATACTTGCGGATGGAGGGATGCACAGTGATCATGTCAGAGACTACCGTTACGATGCCACAATATCAAGAAGAGTTGTCGAAGGCTTGAGGAACCAGACTCAAGTTTGTGATTCCTTTTCGCCATGAGATAAGATGGACAAGCGTCAAACTACCCCAACTTGGAAGAAAATTTAAAAGTCTGTATGTGAATGGACGAAATTTGAAGCGGACAATTGTGTTTAGACGAGATGATTCTGTGAAGGATGAAGCTATCGACGACGTATTCGCTTCTTCTCAACCTACTTAAATTCCGTTACCTGATAATGAAGTCCTTCGAATGATTTGGTTCTCTATTAGTAATTCCGTTCTGCGTTCATTCTGCGTTTGTTGAATAACGAGTTGCATGAGAATTTTGACGAGCTATGGAAGAAATTTTGATATTTATGAACCGACGGATGTTGAAGTAACCACTTATTTTGGCTGAATTGATTTTGGTAAGTTATGAAGTCTTGGCGCTACGAAATGCTGATGGACATTTTTGGATTTCCGTTACTCTTCGATTATTTTTCGTTCTCTTAGTTATGATGTTTGATTTTGGTGACCTCTGAGACTGTAGGTGGACTAGGTGGATTTAGATAAGTTGTGTTGCTCACGGCTTGAGATAAAGTATGACCATCATGAGGGCATATTTATATGATGCTAGTATTATGACGCCTGATCAACGTGATAATACCTACATCATATAACGTGCACTCGTTGTGGGCATAGGATATTTCGAGAAGTGCCTTAAGAACCTTAGAATTTCTGATATCTGATTGAGATCATCCGCGTTTAGTGAGACCTTAGATTCATTCTACCTATCCATTTAATCTGCTGTTCTGGATATTCGACTTGATACGTTTGGATGCTCGACGCGCGTTTTGCTGACCTTTGCACTTCCGATAATGATCTTAAATCCTATTATAGAGCTTTCTGCCATTTGATGATATCTAATGATATGCTTTCTGTTCGTATGGATTCCATCTGTCCTGCTATATATACATTTCGCATTCGTTGAAACTGTTCATTGTGACCTGCTATGAGTAAGACTTGAGATTTTAGACCGAGGAGTCTATTCGAGCTAGTTACCCACATTTTGTATTCTGATCTGGTATGTCTCTATTTCGTTCCGATTCGTTTCATTTCTGATTCTTTGCAAATTTCGAGGACGAAATTTTTCTGTTAGAGGGGAAGAAGTTGTAACACCTAAAATCTGAAAAGCATGTAAAATGACCAAATTGCCCCTACAAGTTTAAAAATTTATTTAAAGGCTTATCAAGTATCAAAACAATCCCAAACTTCTGGAAATGAACAAGATATGGTACCAAATAATTTTGACAACTCCATTTGATATTTTTGCAAGCTAAAAAATTACCAAAATACCCTTGGTGCACCGAATAGAATTGTTTCTATTATTAATATATGTTTAAACATAAGAAAAATACATTTAAATGAAGGAAATCAATCAAATCAAGTTACCTAAGTTAAATCCCGAAATTTTGGTCCTATCCCTCCCCCATGACTCGGTTTCCACAATATTATCACCATTCCATATATTTTGTTCCTAAACCCTAATTGCCGAATAACAATAACACACACATAAATTCTTTTTGCCTCCATCCGGCCACAAAGAATTATTTCAACAATTTTCTGAGCTCAATCATCATCTAAGGAGTCCTAGAAAAATCAGTTTGAAGTCGTGTATTGCCTGGTTCGTTTGTGGTGATTTTATTCTTGTCGCTAGAGCATTTATAAGGTAAAATTCGTAATAATTCATTTGATCTCCATAAAATTCGTTTCTCATTTTTCCTGAGGTTCTTACATCACTTGTGATCTGTGAAAAATGTATACAAGGTGGTTTGGTCCCGTTTGAAGTCGTGGTGATTTCTTTTGGTTCGAAAGTTCTAGCCGAGAGACACAAATCCATTCAGCCTTTTTCACTCGTTCTAAAATTATCCTGGTATTTTTCTCAGCTTCTAATGATCATATCTAACGTGGAAAAAATGATAAAAACAGCCCATGCATCATATATAAATCGTATGGAAATTATTGTGTTATAAACCCTAGAATCGAAATAAATCTATAATACATATATGCGATTTTTCCAGACCTGATGATTAATTTTCGTGGGCTCTATTATCATCATATAACCTCAGAAAAATGCTCATTTGAATTATAGAGACCTAAAACTATTATTATGGAATTTAGTTGTAATCGGCTAAATGGGAAATGAAGGAAAATTGTGGAAAACCCTAAGAACAAATCGACCTAGGGTTTATATGCTAAAATCTGGAAATTTAATGTGTACAAATGATGTGGTTATGATGATTTAATGATTGGTGGAAGTAGGGTTTTGATTTTGTTAATTTAATGTTTACCGATTGGAATAAATAAATAGAAGGATGTGTTTTGTAACTTTTAAAACTCAAGGGTTATTTTTAGAACTTATTTTGGGATGTGTACTATTCGTATAAAATGTAAGTTGAGGGGGTCATGTGTAATTTTTATATTTAAAAGGGTTAAAATGTCTTTATTGTTAAATGGTAAATCGATTTGTAAAATAATTAAATAGAGGGACTAAATATGTAATTTCTGGAAAGTTAAGGTTGATTTGAGTAATGAATTATATTCAGGGGCTAATGTGTAAAATTGGATATTTATTGGACTAATGTGTAATTATTATTAATTAAAGATTGAAATGTAAACTTTAAGGTTAAATATGTAAATTAATTAAATGGAGGGACCTATTGTGTAAATTATGGAAACTTAAAGGGACATTCGTATAACTTACTAAATGAAGTACTGATTGTGTAATTTTGATAAACCAAGGGTTTAATATGTAATTATGAATATTTGAAGGTTTAAAGTGTAACTTTTGGAATATAAGGGTATAAAGTGTAAATTGTGAAATCTTAAGGACCAAATGTGTAAATATGATAAAGATACCTTATTTCTAGTTAATAATGATCTAATTAAGTTATGTACCTTATACTTCTAAAAATGGAAACTTTCTAAAAGAGGAAACTTACTAATTTTGGAAACTTACCAAATATGGAAACTTACTTAAAATGGAAAGTCAATTAATTAAGGATGATTAGTAATTCCCTTCTACTCCTTTAGGTGTGAAGAAGGAGAGACCTTGAGCCATTCCTATTCTGTGATTAGTTCTATTTGTGCTTCGTCATAAGGTACAGATACTCTGCCCTTTTTCAGTAAGGGTTCTTATATACTATGCATTGATTTTGAGTTATGATTCAGTTAAGATTCCCCAAGACATTGCTATGTCCCCTTTGAATGAACCTTTGATAATACTCTTGATATGACTTTGAGATGCACCTTTTGATATATGACCTTGAGCTATGATTTTGAGACATGACTCTTAGTTTGATACCCGAGCCATTTTTGTACTTTCCTAGCCAGGAAGGTAACCTGGCCATGTCTGTGATGCACCACTGGCATGACTCCTGTGTGGGGGAGTGATTTCTCACACCGTCCCTTTTATATTATCTGCCGGCTACTTGACTTTGAGATTGACTTTGAGTTTGGGGGCGTATGGATTGCAATCCTAGGCATGTTTTGTTTAGTGGATTTAACTATGACTTTGAGTATGACTTTGAGTATGACTTTGAGGTGACTGGTGCTTGTGTGCAATACACGCCTTTCACACCCCTGGGAGCTGATCACTCCACTATTATGATACATGAGGACACCCCTCATATTATCTGGTTGCCTGAGAGGTATCCCCTCTAACTGTGAGATTATGACTTTGAGGTTATGATGTTGAGATTTTGACTTTGAGTTTCTGGGCTCGTGGTAGATGACTATCCTTTATCCCCCTTATTACTCTTTTACTTTGTTTATACCTTATGACATTCACAGTGCTTCACCATGTTTCTGTTTCGTTATCTTTGCTTTGTATTTATGTATCTGTTCACTGAGCTTTGTAAGCTCAGCCGCACGTTTTCTTTTCGTGTGCGGCAGGTTTTAGTTGGAAGATGGGTACGAGTGAAGAGACTTTTGGACTTAGAAGACTTGATAGTTTTGGCCTAGAGATGATTAGAAGTTATCCTATTGTTTGAAATTGTATTCGCTTTGTAACCTTGTAATTTCAGTATTTTCTCTTTAACCTTTGAAAATCTTTGTATTACTTTTGAATGTATGCTTTGTTATATCTGATATGAAACCATTTGCGTGACATCTTTACCCTTGTCGGGTTGGGGTGTTACAGTTCGTGGATGCGGTTTGTCCATCTGGTGAAGTTTCTTAGGTGCGGTTTGTGTTACCTCGAAGGTGCGGTTTGTCTTATTACCGGCTTTGGAAAAAGGACAAAATGCATTGAAAGCACGTGTTTGGCAGTTTGTGTTTACGCGGTTTGTCTCTGAGGCGTGTATGCGGCTTGTGTCTACCCGGTTTGTCTCTGCGGTGTGTATGCGGTTTGTCTAGACTGTTTGTCTGTGTTGTTTGTCCACGCGGTTTGTCTCTGAGGCTTGTATGCGGTTTGTGTCTACGCGGTTTGTCTCTGCGGTGTGTATGCGGTTTGTCTTGACTGTTTGTCTGTGCTGTTTGTTCACGCGGTTTGTCTCTGCGGCGTGTATTCGGTTTGTCTAGGCGGTTTGTATCCTCAAGGGTGCTATTTGTCCATGCGGTTTGTGTCTTGGTGATTTTAGAAATTCCCGCGAAAGATTCGATTTCTCGGTTAAATCACAAGATCAGTAAAATCCCGTATATATTATGGCTACAACATCAAGCATTTCATCAGATGATATTCAAGTAGCAGGATCTGACACTCATCCACCTATGCTTGATAGGACGGACTATGAGTCGTGGGCACAAAGAATACGGCTCTACTGTTTGGGCAAAGATAATGGAGTTAACATTCTCAAGTCAATTGATGAAGGACCATATCAGATGGGCACCACCAGAGACGCTGTTACAACCGGTGAAGATGGAACTGTGACTTTGGGAATTGACAGACCTCGAAACTACAATGATCTCAATGAAGAAGAAAAGAAGAGGTATGATGCTGACATTAGAGCTTCAAACATTGTCATTCAAGGTCTGCCAAAGGATGTATACAAGCTCATCAATTTCAACACTGAAGCTAAAGCTGTGTGGGACAACGTTAAAATGTTGTTGGCAGGCTCAGAACTCACAAAGGAATATCGTGAGTCACAGCTGTATGATGAGTTCGAGCACTTCAAAAAGAACTCAGGAGAGAATATCACAGACTACTATGTGAGATTTCATAAGTTGGTGAATGATATGAGGATGATCAGAATGACTATGCCCAACATCCAACTAAACTCAAAGTTCTTGAACAACATGACTCCTGAATGGGACAGATTTGTTACTGCTGTCAAACTCAACAAAGGTTTAAGGGATACCAACTATGAACAGCTGTATGCCTACCTGCAACAACATGAGAAGCATGCTGCCTACGATCGGGTGCTGAGAGAAAAGTTAAATCCTTCAATTCCTAATGATCCACTGGCTTTTATGACAAATGTTCTACCAACAACCCAATCATCATCCATCCCAAGCTATCATCAACTTCACTCACCAGTACCTGCTATGAGTTCTCAACTTGACTCAGGCTACTCTCAGACCGACAAAATGATCGACAACCTCACCAATCAAGTATCATTGCTGGTTCAACAGTTTCAAGCATCACTCCCTCAAACCAACAATCAGTTAAGGAATTCATCCAACCCACGCAATCAAGCAATGGTGGAGGATGGGAAAATTGTTGTTCAGAATGTGCAAGGGAGAGCTGGAAGAAACATGGGTCGAGGTTATGTGCAGAATAGAGCAGGGAATGCCAATCAGGGGCAAGGGAAACATATCAAGTGCTATAATTGTGGAGGACTGGGACACATTGCTAGAAACTGCAATCAACCTAAACGTCCTCAGAACTCAGATTACTTCAAAGACAAGATGCTGTTAATGCAAGCTCAAGAGAATGGAGCTGTGTTGGATGAGGAAGAGTTATTGTTCTTGGCTGGTGATGGGGGAAATACGTTTGATGAAGATGTGGATGAGCAACCAGTTCAGGATCTAGCACTCAACGATCCTAACATTTTCAAGGCAGATGATTGTGATGCATTTGACTCAGATGTAGATGATGAACCTACGGCTCAAACAATCTTTATGGCCAACTTGTCTTCCTTGGCTGCATCACCTCGACAAGCTGGTTCCTCTAGTGCATCTGTGATATCTGAGGTACTAAAAATCTATGACACATATGAAATAGTTGATGAACAAAAGAATCCCAAAGAAGTACAACAGGCAGATGTTTCTGACTCAAATAATGTTGACATGGAAAATAGCAATATTATTTCATATGAACAGTATTTGAATCACAACAACTCGCCTGATGTACCAAATGGTGAATCTTCTGTCAATAATGATGCTAGTGTTTTAAGTAATGTGTGTGCCTTAGATACTGCGTGTAATATAGATAATGCATGTGAGTGCCATGAGAACAACTTGCCTGTCCCTGATGATAACTTGATCACTAGACTTAACATTTATAAAGAACAAGTGGCTATGTATGAACAGCGGGCTAAGTTTGAGCTTAATGAACGTGAGCAGAAATTAGAAGGTCAAATGAGTACACTTATTAAAGAGTCTAGAGTAAGAGAAGAAACATTAAAACAAGAGTTGAATTCTTTGAAAAGTCAGCTAGAACAGTCTGTCAAACAGAAACAGGAAGTACAAAGGTGTATAACTACACTTAAGCTAGAATTCAAAGAAAAAGAAAAGGAACTCTTAAATGATTTCTCTAGACTCAAAACCTTAAAAAATAAGCTTGAGGATAAGTTGTACACACAAGACCAAACCAGACAGACTGCCCAAATGATGTATAAGCACAGAAAGTTAAGTGACAAGCATAGTGAAAGCAATGTAGGTAGATCTAAATTAGCTATTCATGAGATTGCTAAGATAGCCCAACCTGCATTAAATGATTCTAATGTGATGTTTATGCCTAATCATGACCCGCCTGAGCTTATCTACACTAAAGAGGAGGAGGAGATGAGTGAGAGAACAAAGGAGAGAATGAATGAGAAAATGAGGGATCCCGAGTGCATAGCCAGACGAATAATAATCAAGCCCCATGACTATAGTGAGGAAAATCGTCTGACTGTGTTTGCTCCTCAAAAGAAGTTAACACCTGAACAGATATTCTGGAAACAAGATAATGAAAAACTTAAGGAAGAAAAACTTAAGGCCAACACCCCTCTCATTAGAAAAGTTGCGTCCATAACGGTGTATCCTCCCAATACACCTAGGAATTTGGTGCCTTTGTCTCTTCCCACTGAATGCAAAACCTTTATTAGCTTATATGTGCTTTGGCAACTGTTTGCTGATTTTGATAAAACATGTAAGAAGAGAATCACACCAACCGGCATTACTGAGGGGGAAAGGTGTTTTGAACATGCAAAAAGGTGTTACTTAACTGAGGTCATGCCATTCTTTAAACTACTCAAAGAACATTTTAAAGGGCTGCAAACTGCCCTCAACACAGAAATAAAAGAAATGAAAGTAGTGTTTAAAGACATGGAAAATGAGGTGAATGAATATGCAATAGAACTTAAGAGTCGTGAGATTGAAAGAAAAAACATACTCATTACTAATGACAACTTGATTGCTAAATGTATTGCACAAGATGTATTTTACACTGCTACTGATTCTGCATTGTCTGCTTGTCAATTTAATGAGTATGCTATTGCGTTAAATGTCACCCAGAATCGTGTTTTTGAGCTTGAGGGGGAGAATTTAAAATTGCTTGAAAAAATTCAAAATGATGACCATGATAATATGGTTAAACGTTTTTCGAAATTAGAAGTTGATTATCTAAATTTGCAATTGAAACATCAACACTTAAATGAAAAACATAAAATATCAAATGACAAGACATCTTTGGATGCTCCTGAATTTGATACTTATTTTGAATTAAGCAAACGAGATGAGAAAATTCAAGCTCACACGAACACGATTCGACTGCTGAGGGCCCAAATTGCCCAATTGAAATCCAACAAGTGTGACGTGTATGGCACCAATAAACCTTCGTCTTCAGATTCTCAGAATTTTCAATATCAAAACACCATAAATAAGTTACATTATGAAAATGAGTGTTATCGAGAAGAAAATTCAAAGGTCAAACAACATTTCAAAGAGTTATATGATTCTATTAAAGTTACAAGAAGCAATCACAATGATCAAATAACCTCTTTGACAAATGAAATTGAGAATCTTAAGGCTCGGGTGAAAGGTAAAATGCCATGCACCACTTGTAATTGTGATGCACCAAAGGCTACTGCTAGTAAAAAGTATGATGTTGATGTTGGGCGTATTCCATTTAACCTTAGAAATAATAGCTTTGCCCATCAAACATATCTAGATCATCTTAGAGAGGGCCTTGACACACTTCGTGAGGTAGTTGAAGAGGATAGAACTGAAAAGCCACTTGATAGGGCAGTTGTCTATGCCTGCAAACTCACGAAAAGGATTCAGGAAAACTTAGAATATGCCATAGGCTCAGTTCCTAAGTTTAACAGCCATAGAGATAGATTTGTTGCATCATCATCCACTGTTGAGAACAAGCATGTAGCCTTTGATCTACCACCTAAAACATCAGAACCCAACACATCATTATCAGGAAGGCATGTGACAGAAAAACAAACTAATGTTCCCTTCGATGCTTCTACAGGAGTAAAAAGTGACACCCAAGCTAGCGGGTCAAGGTCTAGAGGAAATGCAAGAAAGGATAGGACTACGCCAGCTAAGAATGATCACTTGAAGAAAGTAGAAGCCCAACCTAGGAACAATAAGTTTGCAATGAGTAGGATGAATCGTGTTGATTCTAGTATTAAAAGTACTGTAATTAATTCGAATTCTAATGCTATCTGTAAAACATGCGACAATTGTTTAATTTCTGCTAATCATGATGAGTGTGTTGTGTCTTTCTTGATGTCTTCTTGTTCACCCCATGTTAAGAATGTTAGGATAACTGAAACATGCAAGAAAGTCTGGAAAGCAACAGGAAAAAAATTTGCTAGCGTAGGCTATCAATGGAAACCCACTGGAAGGAAATTCAATTTAGGAAAACAGTGCACATTACCTAAAATGAATAAGCACAAAATTGTGAAGGTTAAGGAATGGAGACCTACTGGAAGGAAATTCAATTTAGGAAAACAGTGCACATTACCTAAAATGAATAAGCATAAAATTGTGAAGGTTAAGGAATGGAGACCAACTGGTAGAATCTTGCCATTAGGGTCACAATGCCTTCCACATAGGTCCTGTCCTGCCTCTAGTACAGTCTCCACTATAAAGACAGTAGCATCTGCGAACTCTGTGGTTCCAGAATATTTGTGTGCTGACCAAACGGACCCCAATTGCACGTGGGGATCCACATTTTTCAGTTATCCATTGTTGTCTGGTTTCAAATACAGGTCGTACAAATCGTCCTGTGGTATTTTGACTCAGGATGCTCAAAACATATGACTGGGGATCGCTCGCGGCTCAAGAACTTCGTGAAAAAGTTTATCGGGACAGTTAGATTCGGGAACGACCACTTTGGTGCGATTATGGGTTATGGAGATTATGTGTTCGGTGACAGTGTAATCTCAAGGGTATATTATGTGGAAGGATTAGGGCACAATCTGTTTTCTGTGGGTCAATTTTGTGATTCAAATTTGGAAGTGGCTTTCAGAAAACATACATGTTTTGTCAGAGAATTGGATGGTATAGATCTCCTCAAGGGCAGTCGGGGCACCAATCTATACACCATATCGATTGAAGAAATGTTGAAGTCCTCTCCCATATGCTTGCTTTCTAAAGCCTCTAAAAAAAATCATGGCTGTGGCATCGTCGTTTGAACCACTTAAACTTCGGTACCATAAATAATCTTTCCCGTAAAGATCTTGTTAGAGGGATGCCCAGACTAAAATATGAGAAAGATCATCTCTGCCCTGCATGTCAACTGGGCAAAAGCAAGAAACAAACCCACAAGCCTAAAACCATTAACACCTACTTGGAAGTTCTTCATACCCTCCACATGGACTTGTGCGGTCCAATGAGAATACAAACCATTAATGGAAAGAAGTATGTTCTGGTGATAGTAGATGATTATTCTCGGTTCACATGGGTAAAGTTTTTGAGAACCAAGGATGAAACTCCAGAGGTTACCATTAAACTGATAAAACAGCTGCAAGTAAGGCTCGATAAAACTGTCAGAATCATCCGCACTGATAATGGTACTGAGTTTGTCAACCAACAACTCCATAATTTCTATGAAAGTATTGGCATCACGCATCAGAAAAGTATCCCTCGCACTCCTCAACAAAACGGAGTTGTTGAACGAAGGAACCGTACTCTGGTGGAAGCTGCAAGAACCATGCTTATATTTTCAAAGGCACCGATGTTTCTCTGGGCAGAGGCTATTGCAACAGCATGTTACACTCAAAACCGATCTCTAATTCATCCTGTTCATGAAAAGACTCCCTTCGAGTTAGTTCATAACAAGAAACCAGATCTTTCCTTTCTCTGTGTGTTTGGCGCACTTTGCTATCCGACTAACGATAGTCAAGACTTGGGAAAGTTAAGAGCTAAAGCAGATGTAGGTATTTTTGTTGGATACGCACCAGACAGTAAAGGGTATAGAATCTACAATAAGAGAACCCGTAAAATCATGGAAACCATTCATGTTACGTTCGATGAGCTGAGTGAGCAACCTGCTTCAGGACAAATTAGTTCTGGACCCGATCTTAAACTTTTGATACCTGGACCCATTAGTTCAGGACTTGTACAGAATTCCATGCCTGCAGATTCTTATGTGCCACCTACATGTGAGGAGTTGAAGAAGTTATTTGATCCTATGTTTGATGAATACTTTGAGCCAACGAATGAAACCATCCCAAGTGAACCAGGGGTACTTCCTATGGCTGAGGCTCAAGCTCCGCAAGGCACAGGAGGCCCAACCGCTTCAGTATCAGTCAGTCTCAATGCTCCAGCTGCCAGTCAATTGCCTTCATCATCAAATACTCAATCCTCTCCAGTACTACAAGAATCTGCAGATAACCATTCTTTGGAAGTTAATCCTTCTGCTCCTGCTGATGAGGTTCTTTTTGAAAACACATTTGCTCCTGAACATTCATCAGACACATCTTCTCTTGAAGAACACAGCACTGCTACATCTGTTCAAAATCCTCAACCTCACAACCATCTCAGAAAATGGACCAGTGATCATCCAATCGACAACATCATAGGCAATCCCTCACGTCCAGTATCCACACGTAATCAACTAGCCACTGATGCACTATGGTGCTTTTTCAATTATGTACTGTCCAAAGTCAAACCAAAAGATGCCAAAGAAGCAATGACTAAAGATTGCTGGTTCCAGGCTATGCAGGATGAAATCCATGAATTTGATCGACTTGAAGTATGGGAATTAGTGCCTCCTCCAGAGCTTGCAATGATCATTGCTTTAAAATGGATCTTTAAAGTGAAACTTGATGAGCATGGTGATGTGTTAAAGAACAAGGCACGGCTAGTCGCAAAAGGGTTCAGACAAGAAGAGGGAATTGATTTTGAAGAATCGTTTGCTTCGGTTGCTAGAATTGAGGCCATAAGAATCTTCCTTGCAAATGCTGCTAGTCGGAATATGATAGTCTACCAGATGGATGTCAAAACGGCTTTCTTGAATGGAGACTTAAAGGAAGAAGTTTATGTGAGCCAACCCGAAGGATTCGTGGATGCTGAACATCCTACTCATGTTTACCGCTTGAAGAAGGCTCTTTATGGGTTGAAGCAGGCGCCAAGGGCATGGTACGATACATTGTCCAAGTTCCTTCTTGTGAACGGGTTCTCCAAGGGTGTTGTTGATCCCACATTATTCACCAGGAAGTCCAGAAAACATCTACTACTTGTTCAGATTTATGTAGATGATATCATCTTTGCTTCAACAGATCCTAATAAATGTGATAGATTTTCAAAGGAGATGAATTCCAAGTTCCAAATGTCCATGATGGGACAAATGTCATTCTTCTTGGGATTACAAGTTTCTCAAAGTCCCGGAGGCATATTCATTAATCAATCCAAATACGCCAACGAGATCTTGAAAAAGTTTGGATTCGATTCAAGTGAGCCTGTTGACACTCCCATGGTTGATAGCACAAAGCTGGATGAAGATCCTTCAGGGATTCAAGTGGATATAACAAAGTATCGTAGCATGATTAGATCTTTGATGTACATCACGGCTAGCAGACCAGATCTTCTGTTTGCTGTTTGTATGTGTGCTCGGTATCAATCCAGGCCAACCAAGAAGCATGTTGCAGTGGTGAAACGGATCTTCCATTATCTTCAAGGCACAGTTCATATGGGTCTCTGGTATCCTAAGGACACAGCAATGGAGTTAACGGCTTATGCTGATGCTGATCATGCGGGATGTCAAGAAACTCATAGCAGTACTTCAGGAGGAGCTCAGTTTTTAGGGGAAAAGTTGGTTAGTTGGTCTTCTAAGAAGCAGATGAGTACTTCCATATCATCTACTGAAGCTGAGTACATTGCCATGTCTGCTTGCTGTGCACAAATCCTTTGGATGCGATCACAACTTTCGGACTATGGATTCTCATACAACAAAATCCCCCTATATTGTGACAACAAAAGCGCCATTGCTCTTTGTTGTAACAATGTTCAGCACTCCAGGTCAAAACACATCGAAATCAGGTATCACTTCATCAGGGAACATGTGGAAAAAGGAATTGTGGAACTATACTTCGTGAGGACAGAGTTTCAGTTAGCTGACATCTTCACCAAGGCTCTCCCAAGAGATAGGTTTCAGTTTATTCTCCCACGCCTTGGTATGAAGAGCATGACACCTGAAACCCTCAAGTGTCTTCAGGAAGAAAAGGAGGAGTAAAGGATTGTCTTCTTATATCCTTGTACATAGTTGTATATATCTTAAATCAAAAAGAAAATACAAAAATATAAAACCTATAAAAACCATAAAAATCGAAAAATCAGAAAATACCAAAAATAGTCCTACCTAGGCATGTCTTCTGTTTATCGATAACATGTCTTAATGGCTTGCAGTTACTTCATACTGCAACCCGCGTTATACACTGGGGAAAGCACGTCGCCAAAAAGACGGCTGTTCCTCCAACTGGGTGATGTTCACCTGGGCATGGATTACTTTATATCCATGTTTCACCGACTTGATGTACGTTTCAGTGCGTCATTTCGTGTATAAGAAGAGAAGTCTTCTTTACATCAGACTCTTTATCTTGTTTGATTCTTCAAGAGAGTCTTGATGTTACACAAGGTGGTAAATTGAATTAAATTTTCACAAATACTCGTCGCTCAATTGAATGACTACAGCTCTTTAAATAGAAAACGGGTCATTAATTGAGGGGGAGAATATTTGTTCAAATTTATGACACCTTGCCAAATTTGTGCAACATCAGCAGTGACACTCTCTCGTGGTTTAAGGGGGAGCATAGTATGCTCCTAAATCAGAATACATTTAAACCTGACCACATTTTCTCCCAAATTTTCTATACTTATTTAAATCAATTGAGATCACAAATCTCAAATGGTTTGAAATTTTTGATCGGGGGAGAGAATGTGATTTAAATATGAAATTCTGATAAAATGTGATGATTTGGAAGTTAATGTAAGCTCTCCCGTATGTGCTAAACTCTTTCGTATATCGATGCACATATTGAGGGGGAGCAAATGGTTTTTAACAAAACATTAAGGATTGGGCATATCATGCGAGTGTGGCTCAGACATAACAATCGAATTGACAAAAATTGAACTGTCATCAATCGAAAGGATGCGTCTTGGCCGGGTAATAATTTCAAGCTGGTCTAACCAGTGATGTAAGCGTGTCTCGAAAAGGACGTATCTGAGTAGAGTGTACCATTTCGAGAAACTTTCTATGGACTTGACCAGGCCGGGTAATAATTTCAAGCTGGTTTAATCAGTGATGTAAACATGTCTCGAATCGGTTATGTTCACTGAAAGTTGATCAATTCAAAAAAGTGCGAGCTCTACCTAACATGTGCAAATTTATAAAACAATCAACCGAGCACATGTTGAGGGGGAGCATTTGAAAAATATAAAACTCTCAAGTGTTTGCAAAAATATGTTTCAGAATCATGAACACTTTGAGAGATTTTTCAAAGATTTGGTTTATGGCTATCGTGGAAGTACACCAAAGACCGACCATTTTAATTAATGTATGGAGTTATAAGGATGGTTAGGTTAGGCTCAAGTTCCCACGATCCCGCCAGAGCCGGAGGAATCTACCCAGGGATAATCCACTAGTTAGTGTAGAAGTCCTTAGGTATGATTAAAAAGGAGAAAAGTGTGATTAAGGGAAGAGTGCCGACTGAGATGGAGCTAGTACTGGAACAAACCCAACAAGGTGCTAGTTATGAAGTCTCGGTAAGCACTGAAGGGGTTGAAGAATGAAAAAGAAATGTAAAGATAAAGGGTGAAAAGAAAGAAGCCCTCCTTACACTTTAGGCAGAAACTGGGTCAATACATATGCTGTCAGAATCACTTAGTTGATTGCTGGCATTGAAGACAAAGTATCATGGACCCAGTGATACGCTGCACAACCCTCCCTAGCCACTCAAGGTCCCTCAAAGGATTCTTGTTTCAATTGTCACGGAGTTCAATACATTTCTATCGTCTCTCTCACTCCGAGTTAGATGATATTGAAAAGGTGGCAGTTCTCTCCAGCCTCTGATCACTAAATCAAAACGCACAATTGAGTCTAGAGCCACGAGATGCATAAAAAGATCTCTTAGGGACACAAGCTATTTCTACACTGGTTGTTCAACATTAAGGACACCAGGTGTAAACTCATGAGTCCTACGCAGATCTTAGCAATCTACCAGAACATTTATGAGGGAATTTACAATTGTAATTCTCAATGATTGAATGGAAATTCCTGCCAGGGTCAACATCAAGCAGCCCTGAAAGCAGGTCACTTCGGTAATTCTTTAAGGATTACGCTTAGTGGTCACGGCGGTTTCAAAATGGTCTACAGTCGTGGAGTGATCTCCAGCGACTCACCTAATCGTTGATGTGCTACGGTTCTATCTTAAAAAACCCTCTGTGGGTTTTCGATTAGGAACGGTCTTGGTAAAGATTAGAGAGAGTTTTCACACTATGCTGTTAACAATCTCGAAGTCCGAACCTGTAAGTACCGGTCGATTTGTTGCTAACTGTCGTATGCAGGAACTTCTGGCGATTGTAGCTGTGGAATGCTGTAGCTGGTTGCTGTTGTAGCTGGTTGCAGAAAAGATGCCAATCCTCTACCACATGTTCACACCACATCATCATCTTAATCAAGGAAGTCATGACAACCTAAATGACCTTCAACACAGCTTCTGCTAACTCTGATGCTGAAAGTCATGACCCAGAATGGAGTGAGCATGTCGGTTCAATGTGTACCACATCACATTGATACATACCACTGAAAGATGACATGGAAACACATGGTGGATGATAGCTCCAAAGAATCAACAAAGATCATCCAAGACAGAAGAAGGTCATCTGAAGAGTTGATGCTGCACAATGATCATGGATTGTGAAGAATCATTGTTTAACGAGCTATGAAGTCAAGAGACATGGATGAAGTGCAAAAATTCTGAACATTACTTCAGGGGTGACCTCCCTTAGGGGGAGATTGTTAGGAATATGAATATTCAGTTGAAGACTCGATCACCCCGAGTACTTAGTAGCACATCATAGCTCGTAGGATAATTAGTAATATTATTAGTAGTTTAGTTATTATTAATATTGTGGAGTGGGTCGGGTCTTTACCCACTGTCAGCTCGCTCCACAGTCCACTAGGGACATATTATGTAGTACTATAAATACACCCTTCCCACCCATGGGAAGGGTTGGACCTTTCAAGCTAATCTAATCTCATCTTATTTCTCTCTCTACAAAGGCTCCCAAACTCTCCTACCTCTCTCTAGCATCCTTCTATTCGATCCATATTATACGCCCAAATCTTGTGTTTCTTTGTTAGTGAATACCCTACAGGTCACATGAATTCTTAGTTTGTGTGGCCTTTTGTAATATTTAGTCACACAAAGCATGTTTGCTTTGGGTATTTAGTCACATACAATTAAGCATAAAGTGGCCAAAAGTGTTAATAAGTGTGACCATATGCTGTTTTAAGTGAAGAAATGTGTATTTTGTGTGACTATTGATCATCCAATGGTCACATGAATTCTTAGTTTGTGTGGCCTTTTGTAATATTTAGTCACACAAAGCATGTTTGTTTTGGGTATTTAGTCACATACAATTAAGCATAAAGTGGCCAAAAGTGTTAATAAGTGTGACCATATGCTGTTTTAAGTGAAGAAATGTGTATTTTGTATGACTATTGATCATCCAATGGTCACATGAATTCTTAGTTTGTGTGGCCTTTTGTAATATTTAGTCACACAAAGCATGTTTGTTTTGGGTATTTAGTCACATACAATTAAGCATAAAGTGGCCAAAAGTGTTAATAAGTGTGACCATATGCTGTTTTAAGTGAAGAAATGTGTATTTTGTGTGACTATTGATCATCCAATGGTCACATGAATTCTTAGTTTGTGTGGCCTTTTGTAATATTTAGTCACACAAAGCATGTTTGTTTTGGGTATTTAGTCACATACAATTAAGCATAAAGTGGCCAAAAGTGTTAATAAGTGTGACCATATGTTGTTTTAAGTGAAGAAATGTGTATTTTGTGTGACTATTGATCATCCAATGGCCACATGAATTTTATGTTTGTGTGGCCTTTTGTAATATTTAGTCACACAAAGCATGTTTGTTTTGGTTATTTAGTCACATACAATTAAGCATTAAGTGGCCAAAAGTGTTGATAAGTGTGACCATATGCTGTTTAAAGTGAAGAAATTTGTATTTTGTGTGACTATTGATCATCCAATGGCCACTTGAATTTTATGTTTGTGTGGCCTTTTATAATATTTAGTCACACAAAGC
Organism: Artemisia tridentata subsp. tridentata; assembly: GCA_021014915.2. Lineage (NCBI taxonomy): Eukaryota > Viridiplantae > Streptophyta > Magnoliopsida > Asterales > Asteraceae > Artemisia > Artemisia tridentata. Next base: position 103,668,053 of record CP139502.1, on the reverse strand, counting down.
ATGCTTGTTTTGGGTATTTAGTCACATACAATTAAGTATAAAGTGGCCAAAGTTGTTAATAAGTGTGACCATATGCTGTTTAAAGTGAAGAAATGTGTATTTTGCGTGACTATTGTTCATCCAATGGTCACATGAATTTTTATTTTGTGTGGCCTTTGGTACTATTTAGTCACACATCGAATTAAACAAAGAGTGACCAATAATGTTGGAGCAGAGTTGCTACTGCTAGCAGTACTAAGGTAGTCCTGCTGAAGCAGAGTTACTGCTGCTAGTACTATGCTAGTGCTGCTGGAATGAGTATATATATTATATATAAAACAATATTAAAAACCACAAGAAATTTCAAATTGAATTAAACTCGAATGTATATAACTGGACAGAATATACAATTGTAATGTCGTACTTAATTAATCAAATATCTAAAGACTTTTGAACCTTCACCCCCTTAGCAGTTTGCCTTAAGTCGTTAGCAGATATATATTGTTTCTTCGATGGTGCCTGTGGTACACATTTAGTCACATGGTTTGTTGGTGTAACCTGTAGTAAACAAAAGACGCTTCTATCAAACATTGAATTACATATGAATAATTATATATGTAGGTTGAAAAAACACATGTACGTACCACCTCTTCAAAAATAACTTGATCCTTTGGCCATGCAACGAAACTACCTTCAACATTCTTAACTATTTTTAACCCATTATTTGCTACGTCCAGTACGCATGCTGCATCAACTAACGATTCATCAATCGACACTTTGTAGCAATCACTTGGGAGTGGTCGGTTATGCAGCACTTGCTTTCCATGAGACTGGTATACGGTACCCAAAGCAACAATATTTGTTTGCTTTATAATCCACAGTTTGCACTTAAGTGTCTACAAAAAAAGAATTTTTATGTATATATCAGAAATTATTTAAACAAAAGAATAACAAGAAACATGTTGAAATACATACTGTTGGCAGTGCTTGTGTTAGAGACACATCTTGTTGCGATTGGGAATCTGGAGACCCGTTTCGTCGCTTCTTTTGCTTTGGCTTATTGGGTCCGACAGTTTTAGCAAGTTCCTATATGTATATATAAAACACGTTACATTATTTAAACAAAAGAGTAACAAGAAACATGTTGAAATACATACTGTTGGCAGTGGTTGTGTTGGAGACGACACATTTTGTAGCGATTGGGAATCTGGAGACCCGTTTCGTCGTGACTTAAGGTTATGCTTAGGCCTGACAGTTTTAGCAGCAGGTTCCTATACGTATATATAAAACACGGTACATTAGTCGATCATGTATGTAAAATTCAAAAATCAAAGGGCGATCTTTTATTACTATACTTACCATTGTTTCCGTTACCTTTTTAGAAGTTTCAAGGCCATTGGATTTCTCCTCAATTCCCGCATCTTTAGGACTTACAACACCACTTGTCTGAGTGCCATTGGAGTCACCTGCAATATTGTCAATGGCCATTGGAGTCACCTGCAATATAAATTAAGAAATACAGTCACTCATCAGTTTATGTTCAATGCCTAGTATCATTAGCATCAGTGGTGTTAGCATTAGAAAATGAAATTGTTAACAACATAAAAAATGGCTTACAACTGAGGCTATTGGCGATGGTTCAGTTGGCAGAGTTATATTCATCCCTTTATCATTCAACTGTTGCAGAATTTGAGAAAGCACTATATTTGTGTTTTCCACCTCACCGGATAATTTATTGACCTGCACATCTTTTTCGGTCATCTCGGCGGACAATTTCTTGATCAATTTATCTTTTTCTTCACGCTTGCGTCTCTCATTATCCAGTTGAGTTTGAAGTAAGGCAATTTTTTCATTGGCTTCTTGTTTTCTTCGAGGAAGGCCAAAATACTCTTTGTATGTTACTGCACCTCCCACTCCTCTGGCATAACCGCCCTTTTCCTTACCAAATACAAATGTCATGGCATCAGTGCCATCATCAAAACTCGATGTTCCTTCCTTGATCTTGTCATCAGCTTCTTTCTGCACAAAAAATATAGGAAATGTTGGGATTAAAAGTTTTCTTGATGCTGTTAGAGTAACTACTGGTATACAAGCTACTACTGCTAGTACACAGTTAAATGTTGCTGCTATATAAGCATAATAATAGAATTTACAGTCAAACTTACAAGTTCATCTCCCTTTGATTTAATATCATCATTTGGGTATTCGCCGTCTTTGTTTACCCTTCCTTTCACCCACATTACATCACGGGGGGGGGGGGGGGGGGGGGGGGGTCTTCATCCACTTCAATCTCTTTATTTTCGATCTAATAAACATCAAATGCATACCCATGTAAAGTTAAACCAAGATAAACGAAAATATGAGGATGCTTACACATGTACAGTTAAACCAAGATAATCGAAAATATGAGGGTATTAATGCAAATGTGCAAATTGGGCAATGTAAACAGATTCATTTCTCATACTGATCGTCTCTTAATTGGTAAAACAAACATTGTGTAATCTTACCATTTTCTCTTTGACATAAGCATATCCACCTCGTCCCATTTTATGCTGATAAATATTTTGGGAACGCGCCATTTTACCTTTCTCAGATTTCTCCTAAAAACACAAAATCATAAGGCGTTTAGATGCGGTAATGCTGCAAACTGAAAATAATAAAATGACATATACACTTAATTAAAGATGACTAATTAAAACCTTGTATGCTTCGGTGGTCGTGTATTTAACATACTCGACCCAGTCTTCTGATTTCATTATTGTATTATACAAGTTCGGGACTTCATTCAGTTTGGAAGGTGTATTTAGGTTGGGCAAAATGTAGTTGAATTTGAGCTTCCTTCTGTAATTCCTTAGCATTTTACCAAGACGAATCATTATCAATTTTCTGTATTTGACGCCAACAACAAAAAATTTCTGAAAAGATTAACACAATGTTGTTAATTAGTTGCACATAATGTAACTGCATACATAAACTTATGTAGTACTGGGTTAAAAAATAGTATATATGTACCAAGATTTCATCCCATAGTTTATCTCTTGATTCTTTATTCACCTTCTTCTAGTGTAGAATCTTCACACCTATCTGCTCACGAGCCACATCTCCTAAAAAACTCACAAACACTGCTCTGTTTTCCCCTGTTACCCTACCGAATGCATCGAAGGTTACCTTGAGCTTTATTGCACCAGGTTTGTCATGCTTCGCGCGAAACTTTACTAGCCTGGTTGAGCCCCTCTTAGCTAGTATCTCAGGTGTTTGGTTGGTTACAGGCTCATCTATATCTTCTTCATCAGAAGACTTTTCGGATTCATATTCTAAGGCGTTATCATCATGTACAATATGATCAGGAGGAAGCAAAGTATGGTTATCAACAATGGGTTCAGTTTCCATGACTCTTGAGCAACAAAGGGTAAAAGAAAATGATTATGGCTTAGCTTGGAGAGTAATGGTGAGAGAAGATTTGATTTTTGTTTTTTATTTGCAGTCTTTTTTTTAAGGAGAGAAAAGAGGCTATACACCAAGAATATGAATCGTTGTGATTCAAAAAATTTCGATCCAAAAATTTGCCTCCAAGTTGTAATTTGAAATTAACAATTGAATTATTTGAAAATTTTGCCTTTGAACCTGTTAATTAAAGCATAAACTTGAATAAATCAAATTTTTGGCTCCAAATTTTATAGAGTACTATCTTAATAATCGCAAATAATGTATCATACTGTGCAACCATCACATCAACAGTACAAACTACTACCCATTTAACAAACCAAAATACTTACATAATTACTAGTTATTGTACCCTTACTAATTACATTTACAAAACACAAATTACTAATTACCTTTTTGTTATTTGGTTTCATTGTTTGCGTGCTTGTGTTTGCCATAAGAATGTGTGTGTTGATTAGGGTTTATTGATTTTTGTGTGTGTTTACAAATGACCGGGTAAAGGGATTAATTGCTGGTTGAATATTGAATTTGTGGTTTGGTTTAACTATAGCTGACGTGGCAAGATTTGTTTAAAAAAAAAAAAAAAAAAGTTAATGGGATGACGTGGCGGTGAAATCCGGCTATAGCCGGTAAATAGGGATGGCAACGGTTCGGGTTCGGGACGGGTTTTAGTATACCCATAACCGAACCCATTTATAATATACCCGTACCCGCCCCATATCCCACCGGATACCTGATTAATATTATCCATCGGTTTTTCGGGTTTCCCCGCGGGTATCAGTTATCCGTACGTAGTTGAATATTATATGGACAAAATTGGCGGTATTAAGATTAAGTCACACTAAAATCCACCGAAAAAACAAAAGAAAATACTCTAACCACTCCCAACAATAACTCAGCTTTAAACTTTAATATAATGCCACGTCAGCTTTAACACACTCACCCTTAATTAACTGAGCTTTAGTTATACATAAGATGTTTAACGAATGAGCCGAGATGATATGGTTGTATACGAGATGTTTAACGAATGAGCCGAGATGATATGGTTGTATATATACGAGATGTTTAACGAATGAGCCGATATAATATGGTTGTATACGAGATGTTTAACGAATGAGCCGAGATGATATGGTTATACACGAGATATTTAACGAATGAGCCGAGATGATATGGTTGTATACGAGATGTTTAACGAATGAGCCGAGATGATATGGTTGTATACGAGATGTTTAACGAATGAGCCGAGATAATATGGTTGTATACGAGATGTTTAACGAATGAGCCGAGATGATATGGTTATACACGAGATGTTTAACGAATGAGCCGAGATGATATGTTTGTACATGATCAACACACCCAACAATAACTCACGCCACCTTTCGACCCTGTTTCATCATTTCTTAAAAGAGTTTAATTTCTAGACCAACCCTGATAGCTGGATGGTCTTGAGGCAACTCACGCAACCTTTCGACCTCTGGATCAGCACGATTATGCATCTGTAGCATAATACGAGTTATCTCACCTAGCAAATTGTTAATCAATTTGAGTTCTTTTTCTTGTTCATTGCGTAATCGGGTGAGGATAGCCTTTTGCACCTCTGCTAGTTAATTTGTTAGCCACAGTGTTTGTGTTAAAATTAGTGATACTTGCGAGAGAGTTTTATAAGAAGTTGTGTGAGAAAACGAAGTATTGTGAAAGTGGCTTTGATAGTGGAAAGTCGTTAAACTAGCCGTTGGAGGCTATTTTAAAAATCAGATTGAAAGTAAAAGTAACCGTACGAGTATTATTCAAATTCAAACGTAAAGTAACAGTACAACATATTAATAACGAGCGGGATATTTAAAATTTAAAATTTCAAATTCAAATTAAACAAAAGGGCGGGATATATTTAAAATTTATCAATTCAATTCAAATTCAATTCAATTTATAAATTGAAAATAAAGTATCAAATACAAATACATTAAACATGAAATAGAATTACATTAAACATGAAATAGAAATACATTAAATGTCAAATAAAAACTACGTTAACATAAACAACGATTGATTAACATAAACAACATACGATTAACATAAACAACGGACGATTAATAAAAACTATCATATGAATCTGGGTAACCATCTTCAGAGGATTCGGAAGGTGTGAAAAAACAAGACTCCCACCTTTGCCTACGTTCTTCATCCTCCCTGGCTTGCCGCTCCAAACGATCAGCTTCCTCTTCTCTTTCAAGTGCTTTCATTTCCAGGAGGACTTGCATATCTGCTTCCTCTTGCCTAAGTTGTTCCTCAGTTAACCCAAACGGATTTGGGTCTTGGTTGGGAACCGGTTCATTTTCAGGTTGATTATTCACCAAAAAATTTTCCGGTTGGAAAACCGGAAAGATATGCTCGGGTGGAGTATGGAATTTTTCATTTTCGCTAGGTGGGCTTGGAAACTGTTGGCCAAAATCCTTTTGGCGAGGTGGGCTTGGAAATTGTTGGCCAAAATCCTTTTGGCGAGGTGGGCTTGGAAATTGTTGCCCGAAATCTTTTCTGGAAGACATCTTAAATTTGAGATGCTTGGATCTTAAGTATTTGAGAAGTTTGGAATGTGTTTCTGTGTGACTTGTGCTTCAGAAGCATTGGTATTTATAGGGTACAAATGCACACGTTTTATTAATGTGACTTTGAATTTTAATTGTTGGGGCTAACCTGCGTTAACGCAGCGTTAATATGTTGTACTTTATCTTACGTTTGAATTTGAATTTGAATTTGAATTTGAATTTTAATTTGTTAAGGCTGAGTTATTGTTGGAAGTGGCCTAAATATACCCATACTTCTCAAACACATCTCACACACAAACACATTCAGACTGCGATAGATATTAAAGCATGTATTTACATTAAACATGTACTAGAAAATATCAATTACCTTAATGAAAAAGTCAATTAGTCATTAAAGTTAGCACACAAATAACATTAAACATCATTAATATAGAAAATATCAATTACCCTAATGAAAAAGTCAATTAGTCAATCCAACACCAAACACACTTCTAGATCAACTACACTAGTCAAATCCAAACCAAACACAAACCAAATCCGATCAATATTATCCATCTGTTTACTTTTGGCGCCTCTCGATGGTCCCTCTTCCCGCCTAAAGTATTGGGAACCGTTCGTAAACCTCTCTAGCTAGCCTATTTGTACAACTCGACATGGAAAACCGTTCATAATCAACCGTACCATATACAACTCCTTTGATATTTTCATTAGAAAATAAATTTCAAATTTCAATGGCTGACTCCTCTTCAACTCCTTCTTCCAACAAAAACAAACGCCCAAGGGATGATTCTCCTCCACCAATGCCTGAAAAATATAAAAAATTTGGCATATCCCAACATATTTGGGAGAAATGTAGTGAAGGCCAGTATGGTGTTGAAAACGCATTGTTAGAAATTCACAACAAGCGTATAAAGATGTATGAAGAAAGGAACAAGAAAGATTTAGAGGTCATTGAGGAGCATCAGAAGAAAATTGAGGAGAGGAACAAAAAAATAGAAGAAGAAAGAGAGAAAATAGTTGATGTTTACAGAAGTATTGAAGCTAGTAAATATGTGTCTTAATGTATCTTTTCTTTATATATTTTGCCTATGTAAATGTAAACTTATTTTGACTTGGTTTAATATATGAATGCAGTTATTATTACAAGTTTATGATATTTGAATGTAGTTATTATTATTGTACTGCTAGGTAAACAATTGTACTGCTAGCGAAACATTGTACTGCTGGGTATCCTTTTAGCAGTGGTTCGGAGTGCAGGGTAGTTTGTATCACTTTTTACTTAAAGGGTATAAACCCCCAATTGCTGCACACAATCACATTCACGCACACATTACTCTCTCTCTTCCACTCCCTAATCGAATTTTAATCGTCAAATTGCAAAACCCCCAAATCAAATCATAATGTCGAACCTAACTTTTACCGAACCTCATAATGATGAAGCGAAAAGTGTACCACTTTTAAGGGGTCATTTAAGCCCTAAATCGTATTTATTTGATCAAATATTGCCCTAAATCGTTCCTTTTGTCATTTTAGGTACTTTGGAGAAGAAATCTGGAAAAGGAAGCATTTTGGACGTTTTTGGAGCATAAAAGTGAAGAAAACGGCAAAGTCTCAAAAATCGGCTGAAAGTTACCTTTGACGGCGTCAGGATTTACTCCAGACGGCGTCATGGCTTGGCAAGAAAAGGTGGATGTGAAATTTACTCATGATAAGCCAGTGAAAATTGCATGTGAATTCTGACGGCGTCACGCTTTAACCTGATCAAGGGCGTCACGGCTTAATTCAAAGAGGGACGGCGTCACGTTCAAGGTCTGACGGCGTCAAGCCTTGATAAGCCAGAACGGATTTTGGAGAGCTAAAGAGGGACGGCGTCAAGAAGGTCACCCGAGAACCCTAAAAGCGGCGAGGTGACGGCGTCACACTCCATAACGTGACGCCGTCAGATGTAAAAATCTATATATAGTTTTGCAATTCTTTGTCATAAGTGTGGAACTTAGTGTGGAATTTTTGGGAGAAAACCCTAAGACGATTTTAGCATCTTTTTCAAGGCTTTTTGCCTTGAGATCTTCCATGTTACATTGAAAGATAAGTTATCAATTAATCATTCAATATGTCTATGTGTTGTTTGATTTTATCTTGTTCTTGTCTTTTGTTTAACATGTTAGGCTAGATTTATCTTGTGTTTGCTTAGATCTAATGAAACCTAGCTATTGATTATTGGTTATTAGTGTGTTATTAGTTGTATTGGATGATTGTTTATCTATGTTAGGCTTAAGAAAACTGGCTAACTTCCTATTCGGTAACTTGCTTGAACGTCTTAAGAAACATGAACCAATGCGTACTAAAGGTTTTTATGGTTGTATTTAATGCACAAGCGAATTCTAGTGATCCCATGTTAGGAGCTTCCTAGCCGGCTCGACATAGGAGTGAAGTAGGAGCTTGTAGAGTTGGGGAAGTACGTACGCCACCCCACGATTGGTATTAAGGAATACACCCGTCATCCACGCGACTAATACACACTAATCAACCGGTAAAAGATAGTTAGGGAGTAAGGAAATCTAAGTAAACACATTTCTCTACACTTAAGTTTTCACCAACTTTTTATTTTCAGTTATTTATTTTATTTGCATTCGTAGTAATTTGGGTTAGTTGACTAGCAACTAATTCCGCCCACTCTTTCAAACCCGAGATTTTACTTGCTTTCATAAAATATAAAAACACAAAAAGAATCTTCCTCAACCCTTAGACCTATTAGAGTAGTCTTTCATACCTAACGAACACTATTCCCTGTGGAGAACGATCAATCCCCCGTACTTACCACTACACTATACTACATCGGTCAGGTACACTGCCTGGTGGGGTTGTAAGCCTCTTGAGATCCCTCAAGAGGTAAAACCTGTTGTAAGGTTGCAAAACCACGCATCAAGTTTTTGGCGCCGCTGCCGGGGAATAGTTATTGTTTAGGTTGAATTTTTATTTTATAGGTCTACTCACTAGATTCCTTTCTAGTGAGATTTTTATTTTCTTTTTCTAGGTTTTCTTTAGTCTATCTATTTTCTTCGTTTCTTTGTTCGTAACCATTACCATTAGACATCATGGAAGATGGTAATATCCTTGATCCCAACAACCCACCACAACAACCACCTCCTAGAGCCCGCACTTTAGGAAGATATTCCCTAATTTTGGATGATGACCCCCCTAATCTTAGAATCACTAGGAGCCGAAGCTCGATAAAGACTCTTGCCACACCCTATGCTGAACCCGAAAGGGAAATGCATAAATTAAGGCGACTCCACCAAGCGGCTGAACCATCCACGATCAATTTTGATGATGCCCTCTCCGAGGAAGAATCCAATCATCATTCTACACCTCCTAGCCCTCAACCCAATCACGATATGGAAGTTCCCGAAATCCTAATCCCTAAATGTCTCAAGGACTACTCTTCTCCCACCCCTCGTGGTTTTTCCAATGCTATCGTTTTTCCAAATGAACGCACGGATGAGGTCTTGTGTGCAACCGATATTTGGCTGGTCCAAAATGTATGCAAATTCCACGGATTGAAAACTGAAGATCCGATCCAACACATCAAGGACTTCCTGAAAATAGTGGATACCCTCCATACGGACGGAGCCACTAGAGATACCTCCCGGTTGCGATTCTTTCCCTTCACCCTTCATGAAAGAGCCGGAGACTGGTATAACCAACTTCCTTCCGAATCCATCTTCACATGGGAACAGCTTATCTCAAAATTCTATGAGAAATTCTTTCCCATAGGGAGAACTTCAATGTTGAGAGACGAAATCCTCCGCTTCCATGTTGGACCAGCAGAACCTATTCACAAATCTTGGGTTAGATTCAAGGATCTAATTCGACAAGTCCCTCATCATGGCATTGAACTCTGGCTTCTTGTCCAAATCTTTTATGACAGTGTCTCCAAAAATGACCAATTGGGCATTAATAATTCATCAAAAGGGAAAATAGCCAACCTAAGCGTTGAGGAAGGATGGAATAGAATTGAGGAATACGCAAATGATCAAGACGACACCTGGGATGAACCCGATTCGATCATGAGCGTTTCCAAAATCATGAAAGAGCCTCCTTTTGCTAGCCGGGTGAGTAGATTGAATGATCAGGTATCTTATCTAGACAAGTCGCAACCAACTAAGCGGTTATCAAACCCATACTTGATCTGTGATCAATGTGGTGGCCCGCATGAAGTAGAGGAATGCGAGAATGATACCACCACCGAACAAGCATGCTTGTCAAGCCACGACATCTTCGATGATCCTTCGTTCTTAACTTTCTACCAAAACAATGATTTCACCCCTTGGGGAAATCTTGTGAGAGAAGAGGGAGGAGGAGAATATCCTGACTATAAGGTTAGGAGCACTTTTGAGGATGATCTCGGGCATTTCACGTTTGAAAAGAATCTGCAACTAAATGGTCTCAACAACCTTATCAATAGTCAACAAACCGACGTGAAGGCCAAATTCGCAGAACTCAACGCCACTCTCGATGGCCTTGGCAAACCTCAAAGAGATCCCTTACTCGCCATCACCACTCGTGCTGGAACAACTACTAAGGATCCACCTTACCCAGCTCAACAATCTAACGTCATGGAACCCGACACCCCTCATGAGGAAGAAGGTAATGTGAACGACGAAAATCTCGAGCAAACCCCTCCGGTAACTCCCTCCCCACCTACTCCTGCCAAGCAACCCATTAAAGTCCCATACCCATCTCGCCTCAAGAATCAAAAGGTCGAAAATGATAATAAAAGATTTTTGTCATATTTGAAGAATTCGGTTGTCACCATACCCCTTCTTGATGCATGTTATCATATGCCCAAATATAGTACATACTTCAAGAGGCTGCTCACCAATAGGAAAGGGCTCGAGGGTCTTGTAACCTTAGGAGAAGAATGTTCTGTGGTGACTCAACGAGGGCTACCAAAGAAGGTGGACGATCCAGGTAGTTTCACCTTGCCCTGTTCAATTGGATCTCTTTCAGTCAAGAATGCTTTAGCCGACTTAGGAGCAAGCATCAATCTTATGCCGCATTCCATGTTCCTCAAGCTAGGGTATTCTGGGTTGAAACCAACCCGTATGAGCATCCAACTTGCCGATAGATCAGTCAAATACCCCTTAGGAATATGCGAGAATGTGCTGGTTAAGGTGGGGAAGTTCAAATTTCCAGTTGACTTCGTCATCCTAGATATGGAAGAAGATGATCTTGTGCCCATCATTCTAGGAAGACCATTCCTTGCAACTGCTCGTGCTGTTATTGATGTTCATGACGGCAAACTAACCTTACGAGTGGGGGCCGATAGCTTAACCTTCGACATCAAGGACACAATGAATCTTTCTCTCGAAGCAGATAATCAGTTGTATTTCATCGGAGAAATCAATGAACTATCCGACGAGATTGACAATTGTGTAGATGAACAGGTGGAAGCTGGTTGGTTGCGAGATGAAGCTTTCTTACCCATCTTAGAGGAGGAGAAGACTATGGATGTGAATGCAGTCTCCTTCTATCCCAGACAAGAAATCGAACAGCTTGAGCTTCGTAAACCCGAGAACAAACTTAAACCTTCCATCATCGAGCCACCCACGTTAGAACTCAAGGAACTCCCGAACAACCTTGAATATGCCTTCCTTCAAGGAGAAGATCAACTTCCGGTAATCATAAGCTCTTCTTTGAAAAGTGAACAAAAGGATAAACTCTTAGGAGTTTTAAAAAAATATAAAGGAGTTATAGCATGGAGTGTAGCCGATATCAAGGGTATTGACTCTACCTTTTGCACGCATAAAATCCTCATGGAGGAGGATTATAAACCCACCGTGCAACCTCAAAGGCGAGTAAATCCCAACATAAAGGAAGTCGTAAAGAAGGAAGTCATTAAGCTCCTAGATGCAGGGCTAATTTACCCGATTTCGGACAGTCCATGGGTAAGTCCTGTACAGGTTGTACCAAAAAAGGGAGGAATGACGGTGGTGAAGAACGATAAGGATGAGTTAGTGCCTCAACGAACGGTAACTAGATGGCGTGTATGCATTGATTATAGGAAGCTAAATGATGCAACCCGAAAGGATCATTTCCCTCTCCCATTCATCGACCAAATGTTGGAAAGACTAGCAGGGCATGAATACTACTGCTTCCTAGATGGGTTCTCAGGGTATTTCCAAATCCCTATCGCCCCTGAGGACCAAGAAAAGACTACGTTCACATGCCCTTATGGCACCTTCGCCTACAAGCGAATGCCCTTTGGACTATGTAACGCCCTCGCCACTTTCCAGCGCTGCATGACGGCAATCTTCCATGAGTTAATGGAAGACAGCATGGAGGTCTTCATGGATGATTTTTCAGTCTTTGGAAACTCTTTTGATCGCTGTCTTGCTAACCTTGAAAAAATGCTCAAACGTTGTGAGGAGACCAAATTGGTTCTAAACTGGGAAAAGTGCCACTTTATGGTAAAAGAAGGGATTGTGCTAGGGCACAAAATTTCAGGAAGTGGAATTGAAGTAGATCGGGCAAAAATTGAAGCTATATCCAAACTTCCCTATCCGACGACTGTCAAAGCAATCCGTAGCTTTTTGGGTCATGCTGGCTTCTATAGGAGATTCATTAAAGATTTCTCAAAGGTAGCTAAACCAATGACTCAGTTGCTCATGAAGGATGCCCCGTTCGACTTCTCTCAAGAGTGCAAGGATGCATTCGATCGATTGAAGCAGGAACTTACCCAAGCTCCAATCATGGTCACCCCTAACTGGGAGTTACCCTTTGAAATCATGTGCGATGCTAGCGATTATGCTGTGGGAGCAGTATTAGGCCAAAGGCTTAACAAACACTTTCAGCCAATATACTACGCTAGCAAAACCATGAATCCTGCTCAAGAAAACTACACTACCACTGAAAAGGAATTACTAGCCGTGGTATTTGCTTTTGATAAGTTTCGCCAGTATCTTGTCCTCTCCAAAACGGTTGTTTTTACGGACCATTCAGCTATTCGATATCTTTTTGCTAAACAGGATGCTAAACCACGGTTACTTCGTTGGATCCTACTATTGCAAGAGTTCGATGTTGAGATTCGTGATAAGAAAGGAGCAGAGAATCTTGCGGCTGATCATCTCTCCCGTCTTGAAAACCCCAGCCTCGCTAAATCTGACAAGAGTGAGATTCGGGAGTCATTTCCGGAAGAGCAGCTCATGTCAATTAATGATTCTGAACCTTGGTATGCGGATTATGCTAACTACTTGGCAAGTAGAGTCATTCCTGAGCATATGAGTAGGCATAAAAAGAGGAGGTTCTTCAATCAGTTAAAGTACTACTTTTGGGATGAACCTTTCTTATTCCGAAGATGTCCAGATCAGGTAATCAGGCGTTGTGTTTCGGAAAAAGAGGCTGTCAGAATTATGAAAGAGTGTCATGCAGGTCCATCGGGAGGACATCATGGTATGAACACTACTGCACGAAAAGTCTTCGACGCGGGATTCTATTGGCCTACAATATTTCGTGATGTGAAGGGTATGATACAGACTTGTGACGCATGTCAAAGAACTGGAAATATCTCTAGGAGGGATGAAGCCCCGCAGAATTATATACAAGTTTGCGAGGTTTTTGATGTTTGGGGAATTGATTTCATGGGACCCTTCCCATCTTCTGGAGGGAATGAATACATCTTGGTGGCCATTGATTATGTTTCGAAATGGGTGGAAGCACAAGCCCTTAGGACTAACGACGCTAGGGTAGTCATTCATTTCTTAAAAAAATTGTTCGCTAGGTTTGGAATTCCGAAGGCTCTTATTAGTGACAGGGGAACTCATTTTTGCAATTCGCAAATGGAGAAAGTTATGAAAAGATATGGAGTCTCTCACCGATTCTCCACCGCTTACCATCCTCAGACCAACGGTCAAGTCGAAAATACTAACAGAGCCATAAAAAGAATATTAGAGAAAACGGTTAATCAAAACAGAAAAGATTGGTCTTTTAAGCTCGATGAGGCTTTGTGGGCATTTCGAACCGCCTATAAGACACCAATCGGGACAACCCCGTTCCGTATGGTATATGGCAAGGCATGCCACCTTCCAGTAGAACTGGAACACAAAGCATATTGGGCACTTAAGGCTTGTAATTTGGATTATACAGTGGCTGGAACAAATAGATTCTTACAGCTCCAAGAGCTCGATGAATTGAGATTAGAGGCTTATGAATCTTCTATTACATACAAAGAAAGGGCAAAAAGATGGCATGACCAACGGATTAAGAGACCCAAGGAGTTTTCAGAAGGAGACATGGTCCTATTATATAATTCTCGGTTAAGACTATTTCCTGGAAAACTTAAATCTAGATGGTATGGACCTTTTACCGTAAGGAGCTCCTCTAAAACCGGAGCCGTTGTGTTAATTGACGACGAAGATAGAGAATTCACTGTGAATATACAACGAGTCAAGCATTATCAAGAGAATGGTAATGAAATGATCAATGAGGAAGATATAACTTTTGATGAAGAAGTCACGTAATGTACGTGACTTTGAGTCTAGCTACAAGACTCGTTAATAAAGAAAAGCGCTTCTTGGGAGGCAACCCAAGCTTTATTTATTTATTTGCTTTATTTGTTTGATTGTTTGTTTGATCTTATTTGTTTCCGTATGTGTGTTTAATTTTTATTATTATTGATTCATGTTCAAAACTAATTTGTGAAAATGCTTTATTTTGTTTTTAACTTCGTCTTAACTACATATAAAGGTATTTTGCAAAAGGTAACTGTAAGAGAAATCTAAATCGGTTTATTAGAACACAAATGAACATGAATCATAATAATAATAAATGAACATACATATTCGTATTTGTTTGAGTCAAATGCTTGTATCGAGTCATAATGATGTTTTGCAGGAATTCCAGGAAGTAAGGTAAAGGTTTTTCCAGAAATTTTCCGGAAACTTAAAATGAGAATTTTTGTCAGGTCATTTCTGACGGCGTCAGGGTTTATAACCTGACGGCGTCAGATTTAATTTTCAGAAATTTTTGAAAGTTTTGTTTTCATAAAAAGTTTTTATTAAATCTCCAACTTATAATCTCCAGGAATCTGCAAAATTATCATTCCACAAGCATTATATCCTTATATATAGATTTATCCCGCCGATGTTATGCAGGTTTTCGTGTTTGTTTTCTCAGGTTTAACAGGTTATTTCGGACAAGGAAATGTTTTGAATCAAGCTTATGGCGATGCATTAGTCATGGAGCTTCAACATTACTTTGGAAGAAGATTTAACCGTGTTACTTCATTATCCACCGAGCGAATCAGGGGAGTATTTGATTTCATTCTTTTACTTTATGCTTTTACATTTGTTATTTGAACATTGGGGACAATGTTCATCTTAAGTGTAAGGGGAGGGTAAAAATACGATTTTAGAGAATACAATTACGCTTGATTTTTGTTTGTTTGATAGTAGATGTGTAATAAAACTGAGAGAAATACCTGTTAGGGCAATTTTAGTGCCAAATTTAAAATTTTTTACAACATATAGGAGTGAAACTTTGATCTTAATGAGCGTCTCACGGATAGGAGTTATATGACTAGCACAAAAACCGTACCACTAAAAATTTTTTCCACCCCCAAATATGTGAGGTTCGCCCTTAGAATTGGTAGGAAAAGCATTTATGCTATGATGTGTGTACCGGTAGCACTTAGATTCTAGAACTTGCGTTAGGACCATTCCGAGGCCACAAGTGAGACTACATTCGTGTAGTTAGATTTACTACATGATAAGAGGCATTAGGATTAACCCATTGTTTTACACCTGTGTTTTTGTTATAATTACATTGGCTACATTGGTCAAGTAATTCTCCCACACCCTTTGCGTTGTACTCATTTTTAGTACACGATACCCCTAGTACACCCCTCAGAGCCTATCTTTTCGTTTCGACCTTTAAGCATTTTACTTAAAGGAAGAATTTGTTTACACCCCACTAAAATGTACACCCAAATCGCCTTAGCCTACCTTGTATGCACTCATTTTTAGTGCATTATTGTTACAACATTTGTTTAAACCCAAGTTAATTATCTAATTGATTACATGGTTGCTAAGTCGAGTCATATCCTTGTACATATTGTTTTGGGACGATTGGGACTCATGGGTAAAGTACTAGTGTAATGGAGTAATGGGGAAGAACATCATTTATTACCCCCATATGTGCTAAATATTTTAAAAGTACTCCAAGTTTTTCAATTATCTTAATTCGAGTCATTAGAATAGTTATTTGTAAAGTTATGTAAAAGTTTAAGTGTAAGGGGAATGCAATGCCCCTATGATGTATTATTTTGGATGGTAGGGCAAAAGTGTATGCAAAAAAAAAAAAAAAAAAAAAAAAAAAAAAAAAAAAATCGAAAAAAATCAAGAAAAATACAAAAAAATGAGAAAAAGAAAAGTAGAAAAAAACATACGGACTACCATCCCGTTTTATTTTATGTTTATTTTATGTTTTTGTTATTTTCTTTCATTAGCTTAAATCGAGTCGAGTCTTGGCTTAGCAACATTGTATAGTACATGTAATTAATCAAGATCTTTAACTCGCCACCAGTAAAATATCCTTTATCCAACAAAACCGTGTTTTCCTTTTCCCTACACCTAAAGTTATAACCCATGTAAAAGCCCTCTTTGATAGTTTATCTTAGGTGCTTACGCCTAGTGGAGGAGGTTTTCGATCCTTTCCCAAGCCTATGGTAATCTATTTGCTATGACAGGTAGTGAGAGATATTATCCGTTTCCATTTATGAGATTTATTTTGATGACACTTGAGAGATGTGAGTATCTAAACACTACTTGTGAGGTGCTAGTTTATAATCTCCGTGCTTATTATGATTAAAGTGGAACGATTATTTGTTGTAATTACTTTTATGTTAGTATTAAATGACCCCTAACTTGTATTTTGATTAGAATAAAAGCGCATTTGCTTGAGGACAAGCAAATCTCAAGTGTAAGGGTATTTGATGAAGCGAAAAGTGTACCGCTTTTAAGGGGTCATTTAAGCCCTAAATCGTATTTATTTGATCAAATATCGCCCTAAATCGTTCCTTTTGTCATTTTAGGTACTTTTGAGGAGAAATCTGGAAAAAGAGGCATTTTGGACGTTTTTGGAGCATAAAAGTGAAGAAAACGACAAAGTCTCAAAAATCGGCTGAAAGTTACCTTTGACGGCGTCAGGATTTACTCCAGACGGCGTCATGGCTTGGCAAGAAAAGGTGGATGTGAAATTTACTCATGATAAGCCAGTGAAAATTGCATGTGAATTCTGACGGCGTCACGCTTTAACCTGATCAAGGGCGTCACGGCTTAATTCAAAGAGGGACGGCGTCACGTTCAAGGTCTGACGGCGTCAAGCCTTGATAAGCCAGAACGGATTTTGGAGAGCTAAAGAGGGACGGCGTCAAGAAGGTCACCCGAGAACCCTAAAAGCGGCGAGGTGACGGCGTCACACTCCATAACGTGACGCCGTCAGATGTAAAAATCTATATATAGTTTTGCAATTCTTTGTCATAAGTGTGGAACTTAGTGTGGAATTTTTGGGAGAAAACCCTAAGACGATTTTAGCATCTTTTTCAAGGCTTTTTGCCTTGAGATCTTCCATGTTACATTGAAAGATAAGTTATCAATTAATCATTCAATATGTCTATGTGTTGTTTGATTTTATCTTGTTCTTGTCTTTTGTTTAACATGTTAGGCTAGATTTATCTTGTGTTTGCTTAGATCTAATGAAACCTAGCTATTGATTATTGGTTATTAGTGTGTTATTAGTTGTATTGGATGATTGTTTATCTATGTTAGGCTTAAGAAAACTGGCTAACTTCCTATTCGGTAACTTGCTTGAACGTCTTAAGAAACATGAACCAATGCGTACTAAAGGTTTTTATGGTTGTATTTAATGCACAAGCGAATTCTAGTGATCCCATGTTAGGAGCTTCCTAGCCGGCTCGACATAGGAGTGAAGTAGGAGCTTGTAGAGTTGGGGAAGTACGTACCCCACCCCACGATTGGTATTAAGGAATACACCCGTCATCCACGCGACTAATACACACTAATCAACCGGTAAAAGATAGTTAGGGAGTAAGGAAATCTAAGTAAACACATTTCTCTACACTTAAGTTTTCACCAACTTTTTATTTTCAGTTATTTATTTTATTTGCATTCGTAGTAATTTGGGTTAGTTGACTAGCAACTAATTCCGCCCACTCTTTCAAACCCGAGATTTTACTTGCTTTCATAAAATATAAAAATACAAAAAGAATCTTCCTCAACCCTTAGACCTATTAGAGTAGTCTTTCATACCTAACGAACACTATTCCCTGTGGAGAACGATCAATCCCCCGTACTTACCACTACACTATACTACATCGGTCAGGTACACTGCCTGGTGGGGTTGTAAGCCTCTTGAGATCCCTCAAGAGGTAAAACCTGTTGTAAGGTTGCAAAACCACGCATCAAATCATAATGTCGAACCTAACTTTTACCGAACCTCATAATAATGTTGCCTTTTTAGAAAAATCCAATGAGTCTGTAGATTTTACTGAGATCATTGATTTCCTTAATGCAAGCTATATTAAGTTTGCATTAACAGTAAAACCTACTATATATACTTCCAACATTATCCAGTTTTGGTCGTCTGCTAAGGTCAAAACTATTAATGGGGAAGCACAAATCCATGCCCTTGTAGATGGGCAGATGATTATCATTACAAAGGCGTCTATTCGAAGAGATCTTCTCCTAGATGATGCTAACGGAGTTGAGAATCTTCCAAATACCACAATCTTTGAAAAACTTGCACTGATGGGCTATGAGAGATATACAGATGCTTTAAAGTTCCAAAAAGGTAATTTTTCTCCTCAGTGGAAATTCTTAATTCATACTGTCTTAGTGTGTCTAAGTCCAAAGACCACTGCATGGAATGAATTTAGCAGTAATTTAGCTTCTGTTATAATTTGTTTGGCTGAAAATACTCAAAGATTTAATTTCTCAAAATTAATTTTTGATAATATGGTTAAGAACTTGGATAGTTCTTTGGCTAAATATTTTCTATATCCAAGGTTTTTGCAACTCTTTTTGGACAACCAATTTAAAAAAAAGAAAAGTCACAAAAATGTTTCTCCCACTCCCTGCCTTACCAAAAAGGTTTTTGCTAATATGAGGAGGGTTGGAAAAGATTTTTCAGGGAGAGTGACACCTTTGTTTCCAACAATGTTGGCACTAGCTCAAACCCAAATGGGTGAAGGTTCAGCAATCCCAGCTGGTACCCATCACACACCCACAGAACAACAACAACAGACCTATAAACGTAGGCCTAACACCAAGAAAGGACTAACACCAAGAACACTGAGCTACCTCAGGCTAGTGGTTCTATACCAACTGTTGCAGATGAGGATGTCACTAGGGGGGGGAGTGATATGTTGGCAAGGGCTGCCACTACTGTGTCTAGCTTAGCAGCAGCACAGGACAGTGGTAACATCATTAAGAACCGAACCAAGACAACTTCTAATGAAGAAAGTTCCTCTGGAACTGATTCAGGTGAAGGTCCCAGTCACATGGAAACAATGGGGGGGGGGGGTTTTGGATGTTCATCCTAGGGGTGAGGCTGAACTTAACTTTTCCAGTGATCCACCTCTCGGGCTAGGTAACACAAGCCGAAGTGGTGAGGATAGTCTGCAACTTTTGAATGAATTGAAGGATACCTGTGCCAAGCTGTCTGCACAAATTGGTGATCTGCGAGCAATAGCTTCTTCCTAAGATGGAGTCATCAAAGCTCAAGGTGGGGAGATAAAGGCTTTGAAGAGAAGGGTTAGGTATTTAGAAGGAGTCAAAGGATCAAGAATTCCCAAACAAAAGGTTAAATCTTCTGAAGCTTCTAAGGATGCTCCCAAACAGGGGGGGGGGAATGAAGGCAAAGTTTCAGGGGAGGATAAAGAGGGTGAAAGTATTTGTGAAGAGAGTGATCCAATGGAATTTCTAGTTGCTGATAACCAAGGGAATGAAGCGGTGATGGATAGGCGTTTGGGCAAGGTTACAACTGTTGATAGTGAGCCACCTATTCCTGCTAGTGACCCAGTTATTCCTGCTAGTGGTCCAGTTATTCCTGCTAGTGAGCCAGTTATTCCTGCTATTCCTGCTATTGATAAGGTTAGTTCTCTATACTGAGACTGAAGTTAGTATTGCTGCTATTGATGTTAGTGCTACTGAGACTAAATTTATTCCTGCTATTGATAAGGTTACTGCTACTCAAGGTGATGATGATATGACTATGGCTCAAATATTAACAAAGATGAGGAGTGCAAAACCTAAGAAGAAATTTAAGTTTCAGTCACCTAGTCAACAACAACAACAACCAATGATTACAGATGAAGAATTGACAAGACAAGTGGCTGATCTTGATGCTCAAGAAGCTGCTCAGATTCTTTCAGACAAGGAGTATGCAGAAAAATTACAAGCGCAAAAAAATGCAGAGTTAATAGCTTCATGGTTTGAGGAAAGGGCTCAGGTTGAAGCTGATTGTGAGTTTGCTAAAATAGTACATAAAGAAGAGCAAGATAAGCACTCAGTAGATGAAAAAGCCAGGATGCTGAAAGAAATTTTTGATGCAAAAAAGAAGAAGTTTGCAGCACAAAGATATGCAGCTAAGAAGAACAAGCCACCCACTCAAAAACAAAGAAGAGATCTCATGTGCAGGTATTTTTTTATTTTTTTATTTATTTATTTTTTTGTTTCAAAGGTAAACTTATATTAATATCAACAACACCCAATATGTACATCATAAACATCTACTCATGTGCAGATATTTGAAGAATGTGGCCAGTTGGAAACTAAAGGATTTGAAATTCTTGGATGATAAAAGCATTGAATAATTGTATGCAATTGCCAAGAGAAACAATGAACTCTTCTTGAATGACAGTTCAAAGAGAGCAGGTGAACAGTTGGAAATAGAAAGCAGTAAAAAGAGAAAACAAGAACAAACTGAGCAAGCTGTTGCTAAAGAACAAATGCAAGCTCACACTGAACTTGCAGTTGACTCTGTAGGAGAAGCCATGGATGCACAACCTTTAACTGTCAAACATCCCATTGTTGATTATAAGTCTGGATCTCATGGGGAAACAATTTATTACGATATTAATAGGCATGATGGTTCTTCTAGAAGGTTTGTAAGCTTTCTTCACATGGTTCATGATTTTGATAGATGAGATATGATAGCTCTATGGAAATTACTCAAACAAAGATTTGGCAATAAGACACCAGAACAAGCTTATGATAGAGAAGTCTGGAATTATTTGAAGGTAATGTTTGAACCAAATCATGAAGATGAATGTTGGAGAAGACTAACGTACAATACTGTTAAAGAATGGAAAATTTTTCAACGATGTGGAGTACATGCTTTAACTGTGAATGAGTTGGTGATCTACATGCTTGTAGAAAAGGATTACCCTTTAAAGTTTCACAAAGACATTCTACATCAGATGTTGCGTGGGAAGAAAATACTCCAGCTTCAGCTTAATTATGATAACATGGCATATGAACTGCTCAAGAAAATGGAAGAGTATCTAGGACCCAAGGACAAGAAATAGAATGTATAGTTATTACTACTAGAATGTATAGTTTGACTTAAACATGTATAGTTATTACTGCTTATGAGATAAACATGTGTAGTTATTACTGCTAGAATGTATAGTTATTACTGCTAGAATGTATAGTCTGACAAAATATGCTTACATAAATGCTTACAATCGAGCCAAAACATTGATATTTTTAAATTTTTGACTATTGCATAAGTTATCATAAATGTGTGACCATATGTATCGAATTGTGACTACACTTAAATAATGTGTGACAAAATTTGACTATTGCCTATAGTCACATGATTGTGCTACAATTAAATGTGTGACCATACACATTAGGAATTGGCAGGCAAACACACACTTAACTTTAGATACACATATTAACTTACGTGACTATTTGTATCGAATTTTGGTCACACTTAATCATGTATGCCTATGGTTTAGTGTGACCATATATGACATTTGGTCACACATCTCAAGTGTGTGACATATATTTGTCACTTTTAAATGCATATCGTGACTATGCTTCAAACTTACTTTTCAGTTGTCACACATTTCAAATTCATATGTGGCTAAATTTTCAACAAAAACTAGCAGTCACGCTTAAATAATGTGTGACAAACTTGAGCATATGATTTAGCCACATACACAATTACTTCATGTGACCATATATGGATTTTGGTCACACTTTTCAATTGCGTGACATATATTTGTCACATATGTATATATATAGTGTGACTAATGTTTCAACCTTATTTGTATCCGTCACACGTCCCAAATTATAAGTGACTAAAAAATCAAATTTTTTTTTACCAGATACGTATAGTCACGAAAATATTCAAATGTGTGGTTGTAGCCTCGGATGTAATTCCGAAATGGTCACACAAGTTGGATCAAGTGTGGCTGTTTATTTTATTCTGGTACATTTAGTCACATAAAAAGGCGACTGTCTGGCTGTTCGAAAAACAGCATGTGTGACTAAATCTCATTTTTGTACTAGTGTTAGGGAGGGTTAGGTTTGGTGACGTCTTCAAGACGTTCAAGTAGGTGATGAAACATGAAACGCATTTCATTGCGTAGTTCGTGTACCACGGTTTGAGTATAATGGCAATGGAAACAAGTCTCCTCATGACTTGGTTGGTGAGAGACTAAGATAGAAGGTTCTTTAGGCAAATTTGAGGTGGAAAGGTTGTGGATGTACCACGGGTGTTGGTTGAGAAGTATGTATAGGAGGAAGTGTCATTGTTTGGTTGAGATGGTTGACATCTTCTCATTACCCAAAATGCTCCATTTGATGGTGGAGGAGAGGAAGGCAAGTTTTCTATTGGTGGTGGTATGTTTATGTCAACATCTAGGTGGTTGGATGGTAGTTGAGTTGACATTCTACCAATGGATGAGAATGTGGGCAATGGTGGTGGTTTAAAGGTTCTAGGAGGTAGGTCCTCCAATGAGTTAAAGAATGGGTGAGGAGAGGTAGGAGGTGTGGTAAAGGAAAGGAGTTGAGGTTGAAGAGGTGAGACTTGTATTGGTTGAGTTGAGATAGGTGTTGGTTCATGATGAAGCGAAAAGTGTACCGCTTTTAGGGGGTCATTTAAGCCCTAAATCGTATTTATTTGATCAAATATTGCCCTAAATCGTTCCTTTTGTCATTTTAGGTACTTTGGAGAAGAAATCTGAAAAATGAAGCATTTTGGACGTTTTTGGAGCATAAAAGTGAAGAAAACGATAAAGTCTCAAAATCGGCTGGAAAAGTACCTTTGACGGCGTCAAGGATTGTTCTAGACGGCGTCATGGCTTGGCAAAAAAGGTAGATATGAAAAATACACATGATAAGCCAAAGAATTTTACAATGGAAAATCTGACGGCGTCACCCTTTAAGATAATCAAGGCCATCACGGTTTATCTTAAAGAGAGACGGCGTCAAGCCCATTTCTGACGGCGTCAACATTTGATAAGCTAGAGCGGATTTTGGAGCACTAAAGAGGGACGGCGTCAAGAAGGCCATCCGGGAACCCTAGACACGGCGAGGTGACGGGGTCAAGATCTACAACGTGACGCCGTCAGCCACTAAACTCTATATATAGTTTTGCAATTTTTTGTCATTAGTGTGCAACTTTGTGAGGAGAAACCCTAAGATGAATTTCTGCCATTTTTAAGGGTTTTCATACCCTTGGATCTCCCATGTTTAATTAAAGATAAGTTATCATTTAATCAATCAATATGTCTATGTGTTGTTTGATTATATCTTGTTCTTATCTTTTAATTAACATGCTAGGCTAGATTTATCATGTGTTTGCTTAGATCTAATGAAACCTAGCTATTGATTATTGGTTATTAGTGTGTTATTAATTGTATTGGATGATTGTTTATCGATGTTAGGTTTAAGAAAACTGGCTAACCTCCTATTCGGTAACTTGCTTGAACGTCTTAAGAAACATGAACCAATGCGTACTAAGGTTTTTATGGTTGTATTTAATGCATGAGCGAATTCTAGTGATCCCATGTTAGGAGCTTCTTAGCCGGCTCGACATAGGAGTGAAGTAGGAGCTTGTAGAGTTGGGGAAGTACGTACACCACCCCACGATTGGTATTAAGGAATACACCCGTCATCCACGCAATTAATACACACTAATCAACCGGTAAAAGATAGTTAGGGAGTAAGGAAATCTAAGTAAACACATTTCTCTCCACATAAGTTTCACAACATTTTCATTTTCAGTTATTTTATTTTATTTGCATTTGTAGTTATTTGGGTTAGTTGACTAGCAACTAATTCCGCCCACTCCTTCAAACCCGAGATTTTACTTGCTTTCATAAAAATATAAAAAAAATACAAAAAGAATCTTCCCTCACCCTTAGACCTATTAGAGTAGTTTTTCAATCCTAACGACACTATTCCCTGTGGAGAACGATCAATCCCCCGTACTTACCACTACACTATACTACATCGGTCAGGTACACTGCCTGGTGGGGTTGTAAGCCTCTTGAGATCCCTCGAGAGGTAAAACCTGTTGTAAGGTCGCAAAACCACGCATCAAGTTTTTGGCGCCGCTGCCGGGGAATAGTTATTGTTTAGGTTGAATTTTTATTTTATTAGGTCTACTTACTAGATTCCTTTCTAGTGAGATTTTTATTTTATTTTTCTAGGTTTTCTTTAGTCTATCTTTTTTCTTCGTTTCTTTGTTCGTAACCATTACCATCCGACATCATGGAAGGTGGTAATATCCTTGATCCCAACAACCCACCACCACAACAACACCCACCTCCTAGAGCCCGTACCTTAGGAGACTACTCCCGTCCTAGCCACCATGGCTATCGAAACACCATTGAGCTCACTCAAGGAGCCAATGTCACTCCCTTGCGATCCGACACCATCCGGTTGGTGCAAAGCGGATGCGCATTCCATGGACTTCGTTCTGAAGATCCTAATCAACATCTCAATGACTTTCTCAAAATCGTTGATTCCATAGACCTTGATGTTGCCACTCGAGAGACGACCCAACTGCGTCTCTTTCAATTCTCTCTGCGGGACCAAGCTAGTCAATGGCTAGAGCGCCTACCCGCAGGATCCATCACCTCTTGGGATGATCTCACCACTCGTTTCCTTGCTCAGTTTTTCCCACCAGGAAGAACTACCAAGCTAAGGAATGATATCTTGATATTCCAACAACGTCAAGGCGAAACCCTCTACGAGGCATGGACTCGATTCAAGGACTTACTCCAAAAAGTCCCTCACCATGGCATGGATCCTTGGCTACAAATCCAACGATTTTATGATGGCGTAAACCATCAAACTAGAAGAACCATAGATTACGCTGCCAATGGAAGGCTGAGCAGGCTCAATGTCGATAAGTGCTGGGAAGTCATTGAGGACTTAGCACAGTACGAAGAAGAAGAATGGAAAGACTCAACGTTCTCGGAAGAAGGGATTTTAAACTGCATGAGTGCAACCCAAGAACAGCTGTTCGAAAACATAAAAAGGCAGGTTGAGAGATTAATGAAAGCTGAGACACCTACGGCTGATGAAAATCTCGATGAGTGTGTGAACACAATTGGTAAACATATGTTTCATCAATTCTCACGACAAGATGAATTTGAAGGGATAATGCTAACTTTCGTGAACAACCAAGAGAAACGGATCCAGAAATTAGAGACTCAATTGAAAAACACCCAAGATATGTTCATGGAACTAGCAGAAAAGTTTATCGCGAGAATAAAGGAGAAAATCAGGGAAGAAGCTTCACACAAAAAGATCGAGAAGATCTTTGAACTCCCGGTCCCTAATGAACCATACAACGAATGGGATGATGAAACCCCTCTCCCCGAGCCTTCACTTTTAAAACCCTCTTATCCATTTGGATCCCCTCGCGAGAAAAAGAATTCTCAAGATCATAGCATTTTCGTGGGAAGCATGGTTGTCACGCTCCCTAACTTTCATGAAGCTAGGAAACGATCTTTTGGCTTTAAGCCAGGTATGAGAAGAACTCAATTAAAGCACACCCTCATTTCGAAAACCCCCTGGAAAAGTTCCCCTCACTCCCTGAATACCTGCCGTGATGGAAATTGGAACCTGAATGAGACGTCAACCGACCCTTTCCAACATTTTACTACATCCCGTGACAGTAACAAAACATTTGACCCAGGAGGAACTTGTTAACGAGACTAGCTATCAGGGTTATTGACCCTGACTAGCTGCTCACTTAAAGTACAAGGGGCTCATTTGTAAACTGGCACAAAGTGGTAAATTACGCTGGTCTGACGGCGTCAGACTATGAACGTGACGCCGTCACCCCGTCTGCACAACAATAATAACTTTACTTCCATCACTTTCATCACAAACCCCACAAACCATATCCACTCCAACCCCACCCACGAATTTTCAAGGTCAAATTCACCGACTTTCGTTACCAATCTCCACGTGGTAAGTAATTCTTATTCATTCTTTTCGCTTTAATTACTCATAGGATTCTTTAATTTCGAAAAACCCCAACTCATGAAACCCTAGGATTGATTCATGCCTAGAACTCATAATGCCTTTAATTAGTGTTATTTAGCAATGATTAAAGCATTTGATGATTGGCAATCAAATGGGTCTTTTCACTAATTGGGTGGCCACGAATTTGAACCATAACCTATGATCCAATCACCCATTTTGTTGTAAAAAGGGGCGTTTGGTTTATGAACTTGAAGTTTGGATATTGATTTTTCCCTCGTAATTTTGGATTTGAATTTGGTCGAACCTGACGGCCTCACCTAGCAAAGGGTGACGGCGTCAGACTTGTCTGATGCTCAACCGATTCTTTGATTCACAAATTAACCCTCTTTGCTCCTCCTTGCTTTGTTCCAGATAATGAGTAAGCGTCAACGACCTAGCAGAGGGAGTTCCTCTAGATCTCAACAAGAGAACTTTGGCGACACGGTCCTCAGTTGGGGTATCTTCGATGACGATGCTGCCACAACTAAATACACCCAATTGCTACAACACAAAGTTGAAAATGGGGCCGTGGTAGATTGGAGCTTTTTGAGGAGGGAAGGTCTTGAGCAAACCTTTCTCCAAAGCTTTCAGACGGATGAATTTACCGGCCCTCAGTAGGAAAACCTGTTTAGAACTCAAGAGCCGGTCTATGACGAATTGGTACGTGAATTCTTTGCCACTTTTCACTTTGACATGGCTGAGGCAAGGACCGATGTGGCCAGAACCACAATCTATTTTAGGCTGGGGGGTGAGCTTAGGACATGCTCGGTTACTGAGTTTGGATGGAGACTAGGGTTGTACAGTCAGCATGAAACCACTCAAGCAGGGTTCATGACTAGGTTGTTGCATGGAGAGACAATGAGGAATGATTTTAGATGTTCCATGTTCTGGCCGACTATTGGTGATGGTGTGTACACCTCGACTACTGTGGCATCTCAAATCAGGGAACCTAGGGTTAGGTTGACCCATAGATGTCTCACCTACAGCTTGACAAGGCGCCACAGCTCTCACCACCGCGTCACTGCTTCAGACCTCTTCTATTTGTACACCATTTACTCAGATGAGGTTTACTGCAACATCCCATTTTGGGTAGCTAGCTTTCTGAATGGTGGAGTTGGGGAAAGGGAAGGAGATAGGATTTATGGTGGGATGTTTATCACCCGGCTGGCCCGATCCTATGGAGTCCTCAGGCCCGAGGTCATGAGGTATTTGAGTGGTGGTGATGCATGCAGGACAGTGAAGGTTGGGTCCCTGAAGCAGATGGAGGTTGTTATGGAGATGCATGATGGGACCTTTATGTGGTATAATCCAGACGGAGATGAGGATGTTGGTGGTGGGGATGATGAGGAGGAGGAACATCAGCAGCAGCAGCATGGGGGTTATGAGGCTGGTACGGCAGATTACTAACGGCACATGAGCAGAGGGGATTGGCAGGCTCACCAGGGGGCCTGGATGGGCCAGGTTGATACTTGGAGAACCCGGGTGGACGAGAGGTTCGACTGGATGTATGATCACACTGTTCGGCAGATGCAGCATTTATCTACGCGTGATCAGTTGGACCCACACCTGCAGATTGACCCTTTCCCTGGGCGTGAGCAGGACTACCCACCATATGGGTACTACGGGCACCTCCCTCCTAACTATGACTATCGCCAAGGTCCCCCACCCCAGTGATGATTTGATTTGATGTTATGATGTTTTAACAATTTAATCTATGGTTGTATGTTTTGGAACAATTTGGTCTGTAATAGTTTAGGATTAGGCATCTTTTGGCCTTTGAACATTTGTGACATTTGATTTTCTCTATTGCATGTAGGATTTATTTTGCTTTGTGTGTTTATTTATTTTTTTGTTTGATTTTATTTGTTTCCGTATGTATGTCTAATTTTTATTATTATTGATTCATGTTCAAAACTAAAGTGTGAAAATGCTTTATCTTGTTTTTAACTTCGTCTTAACTACATATAAAGGTATTTTGCAAAAGATAAGTGTAAGGGAAATCCAAATCGGTTTATTAGAACAAATGAACATGAATCGTAACAATAATAAATTAACATACATATTAGTAATTGTTTGAGTCAAATGCTTGTATCGAGTCATAATGATGTTTTGCAGGATTTCCAGGAAGTAAGGTATAGGTTTTTCCAGAAATTTTCCGGAAACTTAACATGAGAATTTGGTCAGATCATTTCTGACGGCGTCAGGATTTACAAACTGACGGCGTCAGGTTTTAATTTTCTGAAATTTTTGAAAGCTTTGTTTTCATAAAAAGTTTTTATTAAATCTCTAACGTATAATCTCCAGGAATCTGCAAAATTATCATTCCACAAGCATTATATCCTTATATATAGAATTTATCCCGCCGATGTTATGCAGGTTTTCGTGTTTGTTTTCTCAGGTTTAACAGGTTATTTTGGACAAGGAGATGTATGTGGAATCAAGCTTTTGGCGATGCATTAGTCTTGGAGCTTCTACATTCTCTTGGAAGAAGATCTAACCATGTTACCACATTATCCACCGAGCGAATCAGGGGAGTATTTGATTTCATTCTTTTACCTTATTTACTTTTACATCTTGTTATTTGAACATTGGGGACAATGTTCATCTTAAGTGTAAGGGGGGGGGGGGGTAAAAGTACGATACTTTGGAGAATGCTATTACGCTTAATTTTTGTTTGTTTAATGGTAGATGTGTAATAAAACTGAGAGAAATACCTGTTAGGGCAATTTTAGTGCCAAATTTAAATTTTTTTACAACATATAGGAGTGAAACTTTGATCTTAATAAGCGTCTCATGGATAGGAGTTATATGACTAGCACAAAACCGTACCACTAAAAAATTTTCCACCCCCAAATATGTGAGGTTCGCCCCTAGAATTGGTAGGAAAAGCATTTATGCTATGATGTGTGTACCGGTAGCACTTAGATTCTAGAACTTGCGTTAGGACCATTCCGAGGCCACAAGTGAGACTACATTCGTGTAGTTAGATTTACTACATGATAAGAGGCATTAGGATTAACCCATTGTTTTACACCTGTGTTTTTGTTATAATTACATTGGCTACATTGGTCAAGTAATTCTCCCACACCCTTTGCGTTGTACTCATTTTTAGTACACGATACCCCTAGTACACCCCTCAGAGCCTATCTTTTCGTTTCTAACTTTAATCATTTTACTTAAAGGAAGAATTTGTTTACACCCCACTTAAATGTACACCCAAATCGACTTAGTCTACCTTGTATGCACCCATTTTTAGTGCATTATTGTGACAACATTTGTTTAAACCCCAAGTTAATTATCTAATTGATTACATGGTTGCTAAGTCAAGTCATATCCTTGTACATATTGTTTTGGGACGATTGGGACTCATGGGTAAAGTACTAGTGTAATGGAGTAATGGGGAAGAACTACATTATTACCCCCATATGTGCTAAATATTTTAAAAGTACTCCAAGTGTTTCGATTATCTTAATTCGAGTCATTAGAATAGTTAATTGTAAAGTTATGTAAAAGTTCAAGTGTAAGGGGAATATAATACCCCTATGATGTATTATTTTGGATGGTAGGGCAAAAGTGTATGAAAAAAAAAAAAAAAAAAAAAAAAAAAAAAAATCGAAAAATCAAGAAAAATACAAAAAAAAAAGAGAAAAAGAAAAGTAAAAAAAAAAAACATACGGACTACCATCCCGTTTCATTTTATGTTTATTTTATGTTTCTGTTATTTTGTTTTTAGCTTAAGTCGAGTCTAGTCTTGGCTTAGTAACGCCATATTGTACATGTAATTAATCAAGATCTTTAACTCGCCACCAGTAAAATATCCCTTATCCAACAAATCCGTGTTTATCATATCCCTAAACCTAACGTTATAACCCGTTTAAAAGCCCTCTTTGATAGTTTATCTTAGGGGCTTACGCCTAGTGGAGGAGGTTTTTGATCCTTTCTCAAGCCTATGGTAATCTATTTGCTATGACAGGTAGTGAGAGATATTATCCGTTTTCATTTATGAGATTTATTTTGATGACACCTGAGAGATGTGAGTATCTAAACACTACTTGTGAGGTGCTAGTTTGTAATCTCCGTGCTTATTATGATTAAAGTGGAACGATTATTTGTTGTAATTACTTTTATATTAGCATTAAATGACCCCTAACTTGTATTTTGATTAGAATAAAAGCGCATTTGCTTGAGGACAAGCAAATCTCAAGTGTAAGGGTATTTGATGAAGCGAAAAGTGTACCGCTTTTAGGGGGTCATTTAAGCCCTAAATCGTATTTATTTGATCAAATATTGCCCTAAATCGTTCCTTTTGTCATTTTAGGTACTTTGGAGAAGAAATCTGAAAAAGGAAGCATTTTGGACGTTTTTGGAGCATAAAAGTGAAGAAAACGACAAAGTCTCAAAATCGGCTGGAAAAGTACCTTTGACGGCGTCAAGGATTGTTCTAGACGGCGTCATGGCTTGGCAAAAAAGGTGGATATGAAAAATACACATGATAAGCCAGAGAATTTTACAATGGAAAGTCTGACGGCGTCACCCTTTAAGATGATCAAGGCCATCACGGTTTATCTTAAAGAGAGACGGCGTCAAGCCCATTTCTGACGGCATCAACATTTGATAAGCCAGAGCGGATTTTGGAGCACTAAAGAGGGACGGCATCAAGAAGGCCATCCGGGAACCCTAGACACGGCGAGGTGACGGCGTCAAGATCTACAACGTGACGCCGTCAGCCACTAAACTCTATATATAGTTTTGCAATTCTTTGTCATTAGTGTGCAACTTTGTGAGGAGAAACCCTAAGACGAATTTCTGCCATTTTTAAGGGTTTTCATACCCTTAGATCTCCCATGTTTAATTGAAGATAAGTTATCATTTAATCAATCAATATGTCTATGTGTTGTTTGATTATATCTTGTTCTTGTCTTTTAATTAACATGCTAGGCTAGATTTATCATGTGTTTGCTTAGATCTAATGAAACCTAGCTATTGATTATTGGTTATTAGTGTGTTATTAATTGTATTGGATGATTGTTTATCGATGTTAGGTTTAAGAAAACTGGCTAACCTCCTATTCGGTAACTTGCTTGAACGTCTTAAGAAACATGAACCAATGCGTACTAAGGTTTTTATGGTTGTATTTAATGCATGAGCGAATTCTAGTGATCCCATGTTAGGAGCTTCTTAGCCGGCTCGACATAGGAGTGAAGTAGGAGCTTGTAGAGTTGGGGAAGTACGTACGCCACCCCACGATTGGTATTAAGGAATACACCCGTCATCCACGCAATTAATACACACTAATCAACCGGTAAAAGATAGTTAGGGAGTAAGGAAATCTAAGTAAACACATTTCTCTCCACATAAGTTTCACAACATTTTCATTTTCAGTTATTTTATTTTATTTGCATTTGTAGTTATTTGGGTTAGTTGACTAGCAACTAATTCCGCCCACTCCTTCAAACCCGAGATTTTACTTGCTTTCATAAAAATATAAAAAAAATACAAAAAGAATCTTCCCTCACCCTTAGACCTATTAGAGTAGTTTTTCAATCCTAACGACACTATTCCCTGTGGAGAACGATCAATCCCCCGTACTTACCACTACACTATACTACATCGGTCAGGTACACTGCCTGGTGGGGTTGTAAGCCTCTTGAGATCCCTCGAGAGGTAAAACCTGTTGTAAGGTCGCAAAACCACGCATCAGTTCAAGAGAAGTAGGTTGTGGTGAGATTGGTTTGTTGGAAGCAAGTTGTGGTGGAGTTGGTTCATTAGAAGGAGGGGTTTGGATGTAGTTTGAGAGAGGTGTTCTTGTAGAGGGTGTCTTGATAGGTGAGGTTTCCGTTGAGGATATCTCATACACAATTCGTGCGGTTTTTCTTGGAGGGCTTCTAGTGGATGATCTTGCACTTGGTGCTTTAGTCATGTTTTGAGGTAAGTTTAGAGGATGAGTTTACAGTAGAAGAAGGTTTGTTAAGGTGTGGTTTAGAAGCACAAACACAAGTGGTTTAAATAGTGAAGGATCAAGTGAAGTAATTAAAGCCTAAACCTCTAAAATCCTTTGAATTGCAATGATATGCATGCACCAAGGTCAACTTACAGTGATACAATCTTATAGGAGATTTATTAAAGGTAATGGGGAGTGTTTGAATGGATAACGTTGAGTTTTGGAAGGCTTATAAGTGATTAAACCTGTGTCCGTTTTCCCGGATCCAGCGGATCCTTTTCAACAGGGATCCGACTAGCCTTAGCTGAGGGATCCGGCTAACAGATCAGGTGAGAGGGATAAATGATTATGATTTAGCTATAGAAGCCCTATGTTTCCTAGTTTAATGAGTGTGAGAAGGTGTCTTAAATGAGAAAATCCTGAGTGGTTTAAGACTAATGATGAGGGGTTGCCATTAATGGTCTTTAGAGCGGAGAAAGAGATCTAAAGGAGATCAATAAGTGAATATGGGTTAAGATAATCATATCACTAAATGTTAACTGTTTGTAGGCTTCAGGAAAAGGTGATATGAAAATTTTAAAAATTCTTTAAAATTTATAAGAATTAAAAGATTGGTTTTAGAGCATTTTGAGGTAAAGGTGGTGGAAACAAATTTGTGAAAAAATTATTTATTCTGTAGGTAAGTGAGAGAAAGCTGATGTAAGAAGTGGAATTGGAAAATGTTGATTATCTTGGAGATGATAAATCATAAACATCTTGGAAGAAACTTAAGTTTTTCCTAAAGAGATCAAAAGAGCTACTAACCTCAAGATCAGCTCAAATGTGACTAATAGGAGATGGATAACTAGTGTACTAGGGTTAGAAAGGTTGAGTGTGATGAGAGGTGGTATAAAAGTTCTTTCTGTTTTGTCGGATCTGCCGGTTCCTTTTCAAAAGGGATCCGGCCAGTTATATTTAAGGGATCCGGCTTTTGAGACTAATTACTTTACATAGGGCTCGTAGAGAAATGATCGAATAACATATCTAACAATTTAGGCATCACTTATTCATAGATACATGTCAGATACAACAAGAGGAGCATGTAAGATTCACACAGAAGAAGTTAAGTACAATATTTGATCAAATATGATACATAGTAAAAGACATAGAAAACATGACCATAATGATTTAATTAACAAGGTTCTTGTACGTAGATAATTTTAAAATGAAAACAATGTTTTTTCAAATCATAACTTTCCTTTAGACTCTCTTCAATCTTGAGTTGCTCCATTCATTTTCTTTTGAGGAGTGTAGGATTGATAGATGATTTTGGGGACGAGAAAGGATGTTAAGTGTGTTTCATTCAAGGGTTCCATTACCTTGTCGACAAGATAGTATTGTGGATTTTGAAGAGATGGGTAAGTTGTCATGAAGTGACGAAAGAGACGAGTTAGGAACATCCCGTAAGGAATAAGTTTGTTTGGACTATCCTTCAGATGTATGATTCGTTTAGCGAAGAAATAGCCAAGATTGTATGGTTGTTGAAGTTCAATGCAATAAAGCATGTGAGCACAACAGGCTGGCAGATACTTACGATCTCCTAATAGACTTAAGACATTTTCACGTTGAATAACTGCCATGGGCTGAAGGTAGTGATGGAGTTTGAGCATACGGATTTTTTCGGGATCTCTGACACGTGGTGAGCTACAGAGAACATTGATTAATTCTTTGGCAGATGGGGCTAATTTGTAATATGGACCATCTTCTTCTTGTCTTACAGAGTTAAGAGAGAATTCTTCCGTATAGCCAAATTGTCTGAGATTTGGAATCCCAAGAATTTGAGCGAACTGCTCGAGAGGTATGAAGAACTTATAGTTTTGAATACAAAACCAAAGTGAGAGGGGACGATCCGCGTTGCGTACGAGACTAATGTCGCGGAAGAATTCTAAAATAAAACGTGGACAAATTTGTTCGTTAATTGTAAGTAGACACTCAAAGTAATAGCTCGAAAACTTCTTTTAATTTCTCTCTGAAAAATTATAGGAGGATCCAAGACCTGACCTTCGTAAATATAACAAGACTCAAGGTTTTCGAATCCATTAACGAACTCTATAGGTATGTAAGTTTCTAACGAAATTTTTGGAAGATAGGCGTTGGTTGGATGATGATCGAAATCATAAATGTGTAGCATCTTGAGACCTATACAAGTTTGATTAAACATTATGACGGATCAAAATAATCCAAGAAAAATATGTTCCTTTTTATTGCAATCAATCAAGTGATTTAGCGTAAAGTTTTTACTTGTATTAACAATGCTAATTTCCCTGTATGATGTTTTAATGTAGATATCATATCTAATGTCTTAATTACACGAACATGGATCTTTAGGGATGATTAACCTATACCTACTCGAATTAATTTGTGAAGATACATTATAGAGCTAAATGTAGAATAAGATAATCACTTATGAAGATGATTGAAGGATTGAGCTTAGGGAAGATTGAATCCTAAGAGAGCAGCATGTTTGTGTTTATTTTGGATGGGTGGATAGGAAGAATGAGGGGCTGTGATATAATCTGTTTTTCTGTATTGCCTGTTCCTCCGGATCCTTTTAAAAAGGGATCTGGCCCGTTAAAACGAATGGATCCGGGAAGACAGTCGACAAATGGCAAGAAAAAATAGTGTTTGGTGTATTAGTTCACATATTCTAATTAACGTTTTTTAAACAACTAAGGTGAGGGATAGTAAGAATATAGAATGTACTTGAAAGACCTCTCCAATGATTAGGATAAAGAGAAGAGGTGTATGACAGAGGATAAATTATCATAGGTATCTTTTTGAGATGAGAATAAAGAGATGGTGAGTCGTAATTGTGTTGTCTTCATTTCTTCAGTAAGATTGAGTAGTAAGAAAGTTGTCTAAAGGAAGAAAGATTCAGACGAGAGAATACTCATTTTTTTATGTTCGTGGCAAAGAGATGGATGAGTAGAAGTAGAAAAGGATAAGTTGTCGTGTTTTAAGATGAGGATAGATGAGTATTCTGGAAAAACTTTTCCTTGTGGTTTGAGAAGTTAGTGAAGAGAGACTTTTGATAGTTGTCAGTTGAATTAAAAGATTTTTGTGTTGATGTGACTCTTTTTGAATAAGATAAATGTTCAAAAGAATTCTGAAGAACAAATCAAGTAGATACAAGCATATCAAGTAATTGTGTACCATATAAATCAACACTTTTTCAATTACAGACAAGTAACACCTAAAAGGAAAAATAAACATAACTTTTCCATATTATCTTTGAGAGTGAGAGCACTCCTAGATGAGCAATACTTCAAGTTTTTAAAGTACAATATACTCTAAGAAACTTGGTAACGAAGCTCTGATGCCAATTGTGGAAAACTATAAAGGGGGGTCGAATAGTTTTACCGATTAAAACTTTGTTTTAAAACTTATAGTCAACTTATGTCAATCTAGTTTTGACGTGTTGGATATTGATAGTAGAAAAACATATAAAACTAAACTACGAGATAGAGATAGAGAGACACAACCACAACACAAGTATTTATAGTGGTTCGGCTACAAGAACACCTTCCTTGCCCTACTCCACTCCCCGAGTACCCAACTCGAGAGTTTCGTAAACACTACACAAGATTAACTCCTTTCACCGGCAGAGAAGCCTTCACAACGTCGCTTACACTTTATCTGGTACAAAGCTAAATACCGAGCTCTTCCACGAGGTAGAGCCAAACCTTCATCGCCTACACTTTATCTGGTACAAGGCTACATACCGAGTTCTATTAAAAAGGAGAAACCACTACCCAATCAACACTTCTAGCACAACACAACTAAAGGAACCAATGTCCTTTTACACCTAATGACTCAACACATCTACAACACCCTTTGAGAAGAATAAAGAACAAGATGCACTTCTGTGATCTTGGAAAAGAAGAATCCTAGCAACTCATGTCACGAGCTTGCGAGTCTTTGAGAGGTCGTGATCTCGCCTTTTAGAAGGAACCTAGAGAATCACAAAGAAAGGCTACATAGAAAGATCCTTGGATCTGAGGTTAGAGAGTTTAGAACATAGAGAGAAGATATGTCTAAAAGGGGTAAGGAATAAGAGAGAAATTGCACACTATTTATAGGCAAATGTGAGCACTGTTCACCCGGTTCCACCAGATCCCTTCCCACAGGGATCTGGTTAGTGTAAACCCAAGGATCCGGCCATCTGGTATCAACAGTTCGGATTTTGGGTTACAATTCCTGGTTTTGGGTTATGGGTTATGATCCATGGTTCATGTGATGTCATGCATGATGTCAAGGACATCTTGGGTCATGGGTTATAGACTTTGGGTTATGGGTTATGGACTTTGGGTCATGGATCATGGGTTTTACCCATTATGATGTCATGCAATGGGTTATGGGTTATGGATCAAGATCCATGGGTTATGGGTTATGGACTTGGTTTTGGGTCATGGATAGTCCAAGTCTTTCCTAGTTTATTTTCACAAGTAACGTGTATTTTATAAAATGTAAATATCTAAGTTAAGTGATTTTATAAAATGGTTTTGGTTTTATGTAAACTTGTTAACTAAATATGTTTAAGGTTTATTTGTTTAATGAAATGAGTTAGTAAACTTTTGGTTCAAAGCGTTACGTATTTTATATATCTCGTTAAAATAATTTTACGTTTGTTATCGACAAAACATTAGAATATCGTAAAATATAAATAAACGTTTTTAATGTTATATATTTTTTAAAACAAAATATATAATTTATAGAGTATTTGTTATATAAAAGTTCAAATTAAATATTTTATGAAATTTTGGGATCATATGTAAATTCTATTGACCATATAAGTTAATTTAATTACCATTTTTTTTATGTTTCCTTATTATTAATTTACACTAATTTTCTACATCAGCGAATTATTAATATCTTAAACTTAACAGCTAATGTTTCAAAATAACCCCTCCTCTCTCTCTCTCTCTCTCACTCTTCTCTCTCTATAACCCTCCCTCTCTCTCTCTCTCTCTCACACATGTATTTTTACTCTCTCTCTCTCTCTCTCATGTATTTTTATGCATTCTTGTTAACCGAATGAAAAACTAATTAATGTTGACCAAAATGCTTAATTTTGACTTTTCAATTGACAAATAGGAGACCTCAATTTTATTTTAAGTTATCATATTTGTTTATGCAAAACCCCCTTTTTCAATTTTTTTCTTTTCACAAAGAGATGTAGAGATATTTCGCCTAATTGACGGATTTGACGCACCCAAAATTATTTTTAGTCACCACTTATGAAAGTAAACACAATATTAGTTTGTAACACTAATACCAAAACTGAAATACTAAAATTGTCATAACCCGGAAATTAGTAGCAAACATGTAATTGTTACTAAAATCACAAAATTAGTGTTTAGCAACTTTTTCATTCAATAATTTCAATGATATCAATGTGTAATAGGTTTTTTTTTGATATATTTTTGGCTCACCGAAGTGACAAATTTTGGATTCGTCACTGTTGTTACACATAAAACATAAAATCAACACATATACAGTAAACATTATTGAATTGTGTATTGATATATAAAATTGTGTAAATTAAACTATCAACTTGTTTTGTTAAATGTGCATGCATGTATTGCCTGAGTTATCATTCATAAAATCATCGACTTTCATCTTCTTATTAAGGGCTAATTACACGATAATTGTATCATAGTTGTCATGATTTCTTTATATGTATATATTGAACAAATGTTTTTGCTATTTTATGTACTAAACTTGCATTTTTGGTATTTTTTGTGTACTTTATGATCATTTTGCTTCTCTCGGGTCAATAAAATGAGGGGCAAAATGGTCATAAAATTCACAAAAATACCAAAAATGCAAGTTTAGTACATAAAATAGCAAAAATAAATAAATAAATAAATAAATAAATAAATAAATGTTTGATACATATAGAAAGAAATCATCACAATTATGATATATTTATAGGCCATTAGCCCTTTTAGTAAAAGGAAGCAAAAATATTCTCAAATAATTTTGAGAAATTAGGGTTTGCTGTTGGATCTGGGTTATTGGATTAATTGGTATCTGCTATATCCCTTGATTAAGTGAATCAAGGGTGTAGTAGGTCTCGTATTCCGCTACTGATATTTTGCATGCACTGTAACACCTCTTACGCTCTCTTTAATTTATGTCTTTTATTTTCTTGCAATAGATTGTCGGAGGATAGGATTGAGACACATTGGAAGTTGAGGATTGATTGTGTGTTGTTTTATGTGTATTATCTGTTTATTTTTTTATTATTCTTGTTGAGTTTGCTTGTGTGCGCCCTTGACCTACCACTTAAGTGGTAAGGAAAGCCTGAGAACTACATTCTCTTCTTTTTTGTGTGTTTGTCTTTGTGATTGTTTGTTATCATGTCTGTTCATGGTGGTTCTGTTCATGGTGGGTCTATGCATGGTGGTTCTGTCCATGCTAATTCTGATCAGGGTGAAGATGATATTTTTGAACCTGTTGTTACTTTAATTAGTAAACTTGATATAAGTCACCCTTTGCATTTACATCCTAATGACTCTGCTACACTTACTGTCATATCTGTTAAACTTAAAGGGACTGAAAACTATAATGCTTGGTCTTGTGCAATGCTTTTGGCTTTAGAGGGTAAAAATAAAACTGGTTTTATTGATGGGACTTGCACAAGATCACATCAGTATTTTTATGCATTCTTTGTTAACCGAACGAAAAACTAATTAATGTTGACCAAAAGGCTTAATTTTGACTTTTCAATTGACAAATAGGAGACCTCAATTTTATTTTAAGTTATCATATTTGTTGATGCGAAACTCCAGTTTTCAATTTTTTCTTTTCACAAAGAGATGTAGAGATATTTGACCTAATTGACGGATTTGACGCACCCAAAATTATTTTTAGTCACCACTTATGAAAGTAAACACAATATTAGTTTGTAACACTAATATAAAAACTAAAATACTAAAATCGTCATAGCCCGGAAATTAGTAGCAAACATGTAATTGTTACTAAAATCACGAAATTAGTGTTTAACATAAGATTAACTCTAAAAGAGACTCTGATGTTTGAACTGAATTACAAGAAACTTTTGATAGAGTTGATGGGTCTGTTACTTTTAACCTTTACCATAAGATTAACTCTTTGTCAGAAAAGGGTACTATTATTGCTGAGTATTGTAATAAGTTGAGTACTATGGGAGAACAGTTTGATGCTCTTGCGAAACTACCTAGGTGTACTTGTCATGCATCTGAGGATTTCAAAAAACATAATCAGCTTATGAAATTAATGTAATTCTTAATGGGCATAGATGATTCATATATGCAAATAAGGAGTAATATTCTGTCTAGAGACCCTCTACCTGATGTTAAAGGGGATTTTGCCATCATTTCTAGTGAGAAGTCTCATAGAGCTCTTGTTACTGGTTCAGGGGCTGGCACCTCCCAGAGGTCTCAGTCATCTGTGTTTAATTCCAGTGTGCCTAATAGAGGAAGTTTTCAGAGGCCCCAAACCTCTAGTACTTCTTTTAGACCTAATAATATGCCTAGACCTAATAATAATGGGAATAGAAGGACTGTTGGTGGTCCTACTCTGGTTTGTGAGCATTGTGGTTTTAATGGGCATACAAATTCATTGGTTACCCTGTCGATTTTGGAAAAAGGAATAATACTTCTGGGTTTATTTAAAATAATAATAATCAGGGTACTCAAAATTTTAACAAAAGATTTGTTAATAATGTTAGTGCAAATATTACGATATTTAAACTAAACGGTTTCTTCGGTTTTAATAATGACAAACATGTAACTTGTAATACATAACGTAAAATGTGCAAGTTACTTGTAAACACAAATCATCAATGCATACTTACATCAACACCTCCTGACGTCTCAAGTATGCTTCAACGAAGTCGTAGATTTCCATCCCGACGTAAATCACTCAAGGTATGGACAAACAAATCTACTACTTGACAAATGATCGAAGGATTATATTTTTCTAAACTTCACATTTTTAATGTGACAAAACATTTTTTCAAAAATATATTTAACATTTTTTCAAAAATATATTTTACAAATTATTTTTGAATTAAAAAGAAATGTTTTATTTTGAAAAATAAGTTTAAAAATCCCAATAGTCAATTTTCCCCCCAAAACAGCTCCAAACATTCCTAAATAAACCTTCCCCACTAAAAACAAACGGATGAGCGTCCACGGTACCACTAAAGTACCGACGGCTCCACTAAATTTAGTGGAGCCGTCTGATAATTAGTGGAGCCGTGCCTCTGTAACAGCTAGTTTTCCCCTTGCCTATAAATAGTGGACCATTTTACTCTTCCAACTTGATTTTTCCAGTTAGTTTTCTCTGGTCTAATCCCTCCTCACTTAGAATACTTTCTTTGATCATTTAGAGAGTCTTAGTTTGTTAAAGAGTGATCCTTTCATCCCATCAAGAGATCCTCTTCATTCCTCTTCAAGTGCAAGAGAAGAACACAAGGTATCCAAGTAGATACAAAGTGTTGTAGTGGCAAGTAGAAGCACTTGTAGCATTTGTTACACTCTTGATTGTATCATAGCATACATCAAGATCATTTTTACTTTGAGAGTTTGTGAGGGAAGATCATTGTGATCTTATAAAGATATTGAATATCTCTAGTTGCCATTGGGCTAGTGTGTTGATCAAGTTGATCAAAGGTAGATAGGGTGGATTGAGTCAAGTGAGGGTTGATCATTGTGATCTTGGAGATCTATTGAAGCTTATGGGCTTGTGTGATTGATCAAGAAGATCAAGGGTAGATTGGGTAGATCGAGTTAAGTGGGAGTTTATCATTGTAATCTTGTTGAGATTTTGGAGATCTCTTGAAGCCATTGGGCTTGTGTATTGATCAAGTGGATCAAGGGTAGATCGTGGTAGATTGATGCTTGCTAAGATTAACACTCGACATCTAGTTTAGTGTCGAAAATAGGATAACCGACGTGTACGGTTTTCTCCGCCTGAAGGGAGCTTGTTGATTAGTGAAGTAACTCTCGAGTTGGGTACTCAGGGAGTGGAGTAGGGCGAAGAGGAGCTTCATGACCGAACCACTATAAATCACCGTGTCCGGTTTGCGCCTTCTTACTTATCTCTTTACTTTCATTTCATTCTTTATCGCTTTATATTTATATTTGCATTGCTTTTATGTTTGTGTGGCTAGTTGCTTATGTTATGTTGATTAAGTATGTGTCATGGTTTGATTGTGCTTGTGTTGTAGTTTACTATATTCATCTCTAGGTGTTATATGACCATAGTTGACACTTTTCATATTACGTCACACTTGATCGGGTGTTTGATACAAAACGTTTTTAAGTTTCTAAATGGAAACGTATTCACCCCCCCCCCTCTACGGTTTCCATAATTGGTACCAGAGCCACGTCGCTCAAATTTTTAAAACAAATGGTTTTCAAAATTGAGTACGATCCATGTATCAAATTACCTATGAAGGTGATAAAATATGAAAAGTATATAGTTACATAATACTTACAATTTTTGTTGTTAAGTATACTTTGTCATACTAGCTTGAAGGTTTTCTTAAATCACTAAAAGAATAGAATTTTAAGTGTCCGGTCATGTTTTCAGAACGAGTCATTAAGTCATGAAGTTTTGAAAAGAATACAGAACACGGTACCACTAAATATAGGATGGTATCGTTATATTTAACGGTACCGTGGGGTATTTAATGGTACCGTGCCTCTATCTGTCAGTTTTCAGTATTGGGTCATTTTCAGAAATTCTTATAAAATCAACCATAAGTCCATAGGAATCGTGTCACCCATCATTTTAAACAAAGTTGAGTCTACTTTCATTTGAAATATACTTTTATGAATTTGTTCTAAATGAAAGTATGTTAAAGTCCTTGATTTTCAACTAAAGGTCTTTTCGGTTATGCTGTTTGCATAAATTTTTGGTTAAACTGAAAAAGGGCGTTTCAACTTTTGAACCTTGACGTGTTCACAAAGTGATTTGGTAAAAATCTTTGAAATGGGAAGGAAACCAATACGTTTTCAAATAAAATCAAGCTTAGTATACATTGTTATACTTAATACACAAAATGACGATAAGTATTTTTGAGTGTTAAGCTAAATGACTATTTGCTTTTCTTTGTGTCTTAGTATTGTTAGTTAATATTTTTGTATGCTTATTGTTATCTTTAGTTGAGATAATTTTATCTATAAGCATAAGTGTCTTTCATGCCATGTTACTATTTGTTTATTATAGTTTTCCGGTTTATGCGTTTATAAGGCTCATGCTAAATTACTTGCACTATATTAAGTAATTAGTTTGCATTGCATATAGGCATAGACCATTTTTCTTGCATTTGTTGCAAGTTTTTAAAATGGTTTAGTAACCTTCTTAGGAATAGAAACTAAGTTGGTAGATCATGTGTGTCGAAAGATATTGTCTTACACAATTATTTTTCCAAAGGTTTAAGTGTAAAAAGTATATCACCCCAAAATACTTAACACTTTCATAAAATCCGTAACATGATCTCTAAAACATTACATCATTTTTTCTTGCTTGACCATGGGTTGTCTAAACAAGATAAAAGATCATAGATGTATTAAACTTGCATTGATCTAACACACATACAAAATGTTTTAAACATTTAGTATTTTACGTATGTTGTATAAAAATAGTTAAGATAATTATTTTTATACTAATGAGGTGTCGAAAAACTAAGAATATTATACTTAATAATATAAATAGTTTTTCTCAAATAAAAATAAATGACAATATCAAAGTAGTAACTTAATATGTCATTAACCTCACACATACAACTAGTATTAGAATAAATGGAATACATTCCTTAAATTTTTATTTTCTTTTTAAAAGGAGTGATTGTGAGGGTCAAGAAAGATTTCGAATACATATCAATTCATTATTCAAATTATGATTGATATTATTATCGAATCTAATTGACAAGTTTTCGAGTGTGGACATGAAATTGGAGTCATTAGTTATCTAGCTTCAAGATAACATCAAAATATGATGAAATATATTATCTTGAATCTACATAC
This sequence comes from Artemisia tridentata subsp. tridentata, assembly GCA_021014915.2. Lineage (NCBI taxonomy): Eukaryota > Viridiplantae > Streptophyta > Magnoliopsida > Asterales > Asteraceae > Artemisia > Artemisia tridentata. The sequence continues at coordinate 103,624,516 of CP139502.1, read as the reverse complement.
TCAATCACACTCGATTGTTATGAAAATAATGACGTCCTCTCAAGACGAAAATAATATGCATCGGATCATAACTCACACTTGTGTTGAAGATGCCATATTGAGTCTTCTTGTCCAATGGTTGTGTTCCAAACATTAAACTAATATGTTTAAAAGATGCCTAAAATACACAACTAAGTAGGATTGACAACTTGGATGTTTCATCCGAAATATACAAGTAATTTACATTGCAATGCAATAAGTAAATGTGTCATTTCTGAAAAACCAAACACGAGCAAAGAAACAACATATGTAAACTTTGCTCATGAACGACTCAACACTCAAAATCACATGTCTAGTAAAAGTGTCACACATAATACGTTATTAACTATTATGTACGTCATCAATCTTCGAGAATATCACATGTATTTCTCTTATCAAAAGATTGACAAAAGATAACTTATATCTTATGCATCTTATTTTCTTTGTAACATGAATGGTTATGTTACATGAGAATACATTACATCCTGTTAACAAATATAGGATATTAGAGTTGAATAAAAACCTAATACAACATATGTCATTGCATGAACAAGTAAAATTGGTCATACACTAAAATACTTGTTTCACTAAGCATTCGTAAGAGTGATAAGTTTCCTCTTAGAAAAGCATACTTGTTGAAATATACAGTATGTCTCATTTTTAATATAATACTCACAAGATCTATTGAGGTAAGTAACCTTCACTAGATTTCTTTCCCAAGATATGCAAAGGAGCATTCTTGAAACACACATACGATGTCATAGATTCTACATTGTATCACATTAGAGTCTTTTGGTCCTAGGAAACCAAATCATGTTAAAATAACATGTAACAACTCAATAAACAAAGATGTTGTCCAAGAGATCATAAAATGCATCATCTCCATCAAATAACCTCTAAATCTCAAACACGAAATTAAAACATTTCGCTTGCCTTTGTTAGGAGTTGTGTAAGACATGTCATTTACTTAACCGACTTTCAAAGTATGGTAAGTTGAGTCATATTAGGCCATGTATTAGCAAAATAAGCTAATATCATCTTTGCTATTCTTCGATAGGCAAATATAGGAATTTGAATTTTTCTAACATGAGAATGACTACTGGAGAACCTATCGCACTAGAAATTCAATTTGACCTAACGGTTGAATTGCTTCCAGGAGAGAAGTTGGGTTCGTGGTATAACCCGTAAAAATGGTCGTGTTTAGCCTGAATTGAGCCCCACTAGTGATAGTCTCATACTTATTCTCTAACTTGAAAATTTTTCATTCCTACATTTGACTAGAGATAGTTTACATCGGTGAACTTTATCTCCTGTTAGGATTTCATTTTAAACAAGCAGTAATTAGGATCTTCCTTAGCAAACCTAGATTGCTTGCATCCCACATATGTGTTTCAAAATGATAACATGTTCTCATAAGATATGATTAAATGTCTTCATGATCTTAAATGCTAAATGATTATCATGTTTTGCATGATGTTTGCATTTGTTCCTTATGTGCATTCTACATGATTTGCTTATAAAGTTTGCACCCACACTATGTCCTTTTGACACATTAGGAATTAGGTATGCCTATCACTATGAACCCTTAGAAGTCATAGAGTCATACACTAGTGTCAAAACCTATAAGTCAAAGTAGTCGCGAAGTTGTCCTAATTCCCTAGTCATCACTTCGCCTTCTTCCAAGTAATACACCCTTTTGTCATGGGAAGGTTAGACACAAACCTGGTAGAACTCGGAGTAGGGTTGACAACTTAAATATTTCATCCGAAATATTCAAGTAAGTTTAACTTGCGATCGCAATTGTTAAATTTCATATCCGAAACATTATATTCAAGCCTTTTAACAACATATGTTAAAACACTCATCCAAATGCTAAAAGCTAACATCTACCCTCGGGTAACAAAGGACTCACGAATTACTATATAAGTGATTAGTAGTTTCCTTTCATCCTCGTGTGATTATACACTTCTTAAGATTCCAAACCCTACTGTGAATCAGCACCATAGGCCCTGCGTTACGTCTTTCAAAACCCTGTGAAACACTTATGTGCGAAGCACATCGAAATCCGTAAATCAACCAAACCTCTCAAACGAGAATCCTCTAACCATCTTCGTCTAGGTCTAGGAATGATGGAACATATTCCATAAATCTTATGACTATTTAAATATTTCACTAGAAATATTATAGTCATCCATCGTACCCCTCTTATGACTACTTAAATATTTCACTGGAAATATTAAGTCATCCCTCACGTTCCTCGCATGATCACTTAAATATTTCATTGGAAATATTGAGATCATCTCTTCAATTTCGTCTCATGACTTTTAGATATTTCACTGGAAATATCAAGTCATTCCCTCTATCTCGTCCCATGACTTTTACATATTTCACTGGAAATGTCAAGTCATATCCTGTGTCTCGTCTCATGACTTTTTAAATATTTCACTAGAAATATTAAGTCATCCTTCACATCGCTCTAATGACTACCTATGTATTTCCTCGAAAATATAAAAGTCATATCTTCTCGTCCAGTACCGTTAAAAGAATTTATTAGGTATAAATTCTCTCCTCGTTTCGAAAAGTCTCACTAAATCAGCGAGATTTATTCGTAAAATCCTCTTAAACTCCAATGACAACTTAAATATTTCATCCGAAATATTTAAAGTATATTTAATTTACGAAATGCAATTAAATGACATTTCTCGTTCTCGATTAACGTTCATCGAATCCCGTTGGATTCATTCATAAAAGAATTTATTTGGTATAAATTCCTTTAATCTAAAGTCCAAAAAAATCACAACATATGTGAAATTTCTTTGTCAAAAATCTAATTCTGGGTCAAAACTGACCTCAGCATGTCACAGCACCCTTAAATAGGGGATGGTACCGCTAAATTTAACGGTACCGTAGGACCATTTTCTGCTGAGACAATTTATTTCGTCTTCAATTCTCACCAACACTATCAAAACCCACTCGATGTAGTCTTGAACCAGAACCGTCTCCTATCAGAATAGATCCTATCTATCTTCTGATTCCTTAGATTTTTTTCCTTTCACTTTCGCATGGTACTGAACACACCATATATATGGTTACTTCCGTATCCATTATCTTCCCAACTTATCTACACTTTTCAACCTTAAGTTCTACACTTTAAGTTCTACACTACCAATGCTTCCGTATCCCACTCACCTTCCACACACTTCAAGCAAAGAACCACTAGGATAATTTGAGATAACCCCACTAGAACCTTATCAAACCTTATCACTAGCCTCACAACCCTTAAGATTTTATCTTCTTAACCCTTAGGATATCTCCAATTGATCACATGCCTCATCATATGAATGTTCTATAAATATTCACAATGATTGAGAAGAGCTACGTGACTTGAAAGGTGAAGTTTATTGTATGCTATCCACCACTTGTCATGACGTTGCTAAGCTCATCGCTTCCATCAACGTTTGTTTTCCTCTTTATTTTTTTTCACATCTTGTCCGGATGGTCATAGATTAAGGGGGAGCGAAAACACACTCATATAGTCTTTCAAAAAACACTCTCAAGAAATCACAAATGTGGTTCTTATTCCCTAGAAACTTCCCTTTAGCTGCCCAGAACTAGGCTGCACAGGAAAATTCGTGACTTCCAGGTCACGGTACCGTTAAATAGGCCACGGTACCGTTAAATTTAACGGTACCATGTGGTATTTAGTGGTACCGTGCCTATGTTTGACGAATTTTCACTGTTTCCTCTAGATCCCTGCATCCCTAACCTCAAACCTGCAAAATTTTGCAAACTCACATACACCCTGAGATTTCCTCATTACACCATAGGACACCACCACCAACTTTAGTTCGAATCCCACAACTCTTTCCTATATAAGGCATCACCATTGCAAGCTTATCTTGTATCTCATCTTCAAACCTTACATTAACATCATTCCTCATCACACTCAACCCTTATAACTAAACTTCACTCTTGACAGTGATATTTAGTTTCAAAACCTTCAACCCTTATATCAATCCCACTCAAACCTTTTAGCTACACTTCACTCTTGACAGTGATAGTTAGTCTAAAAACCTTCAACCCTTATATCAATCCCACTCAAACCTTTTAGCTACACTTCACTCTTGACAGTGATAGTTAGTCTAAGAACCTTCAATCCATCGATCATCACACTCAAACCCTATAACTATTCCTCACTTTAGATAAGTGATATTTAGTTCAATAACCTTCAATCCTCACAAACTCACGAAACCCTTCATGCACCTCTAACACACAACTAGGATCATCCAAACTAGAAATCCAGAACTTCGTTACCTTAACCCCGTTAGAGATATCCACCAACAATCCTGTTAGGATCACATGCACCTTTCTTTCTCACTTTTCAAATATATCATTGATGAACTCAAATAAGTACATTTTATTACCATCATTTATCCTATTAATTTGACTTGTTTTATTATATTATGTATGAGGATTGATACTTAATCGTTTACTTTTGTAATTCTTAGTTGAAAACAAGCATTTGGTGAAACTTGGCGATTTTGGACTAATTATGGGGCAAAACATGCAAGAACTTAAGAGTCTACTGAAATGCACAAGATCAAGACTATTCTGCTCCAGATGCGCCGCATCTCACTCATTACATGCGCCGCATCACTATCAATATTTCACCAGATACGATCCAAGATTCAAGAGGACATGCGCCGCATCCAAAGATAAAGATACGCCGCATCTTCTGGCGGTGTACGAATATTCTTGAATATTATAATCTTGGACCCCACGCGAAGTTAAGTAAATGCGCCGCATCTACTTACTAGATGCGCCGCATCTTACCCTCAGACAGAAACTATAAATACCCCAAGACCAGACGAATTTCGAGAGACATATATTATATACGAAGACCGAAGTAAAGAAACCAAGGACGAATTCAGTCGAATAGCGAGCACAAGACACACTCAAATCGAAGATACAAGAGCTGTAAGAAGGTGCTGCATGTGTTTAATTCATTAAGTAGTTTTGTTTTATTGTGTTAGTAAACTTTAATTCATCAAGATTGGTGGCTTGTGTAATGTGACAACGGAAAGATTGCACTCCCTTAAAACTGCTTTCTCATTAATTAAAGTTTATATGTTGATGTCTTTGGTGACTTTTATTAGTGCATTGATAACCTCTGTGGCTAGCTGAGCGTTGATCGGGTCGCCATGCCTCTGCCATCGCCTATTTATTAGATCGCCTATTTATTCTATGGTCTGTAGAAAAGTAGGAGAAAGATAAATAGGATAGTCATAAGTAATCATTAAGGGTTTACTCGCCGATAAGATTAGAACCAACGAGAAAGGACTTAATCTCGGTGCGTTGCATCGAACTATACACTTCATATAACACTAGCAATAAAACAAGTGACAAACTACTTATCATAAGGACAGCCCTCTTATTGTCTCGAGTATTTATCTGTGTACGTGTGTGCTATTCGCTGATTCGTGCCTATTGGTTTAGTTTATTATTTAATTGCAACCAAATCGTGCCAGTCTCTCAGGCTGAACCCCCTTGCGTTAGATTAGGTTGTATAGCTAACTTAATATATTAAAATACTGATTAGAATAACTAGATAATACGTTCCACTCTTAGTGATCGACACTCTACTTACCATTATATTCATACTGACCGGGTACACTGCTCGTTAAGTGTGTGTGTTATTGATAAGTCGGCTAAATATAAATTTAAAACTTGAGTAGGCATTAATACTGCTAAACCGCAACGACACATCGCACGCATCAAGTTTTTGGCGCCGCTGCCGGGGAGTGAATTGTTATTATCTGTTAATTTGATTAGTATTTTAATTAGGTTTTTAATTTTTATCTAACCGCTAATTTTGTTGTGTATTAGTTTAATTTGCATTCATTGTACTATTTTGCATATTTTCTGTTTTTGTGTGTTATTTGTTTGCTTTTATTTGTGTTTATTTTCGTGTGTTTTTATTTGTTTTCATTTTTCGTATTTTGTGTGTTCTGCTATCGTTGTACTGAGCTAAATCGAACGATACGGCGCATCTGATTTCTCAGATACGGCGTATTGCGTTCAATTTTTATAAAATACAACGCGTTTAATTAATTCGATACGACGCATCTTTTCCCCAAGATACGGCGTATCTGTTTTTGATAAAAAAATTTTCTAAACGTTAACGCCATACGACGCATCTGCTTCAGCAGATACGGCGTATCTATTATTTTAATTAAAAACAGTTTTCGAATTATTAAACAGATACTGCATATCGATTTTTATCGATACGGCGCATCTTCTGAATCAAAAATCTTATATTTTGAAACGTGACGAAGATACGGCGCATTAACTTTTGTTAATACGACGCATTTAATTTTTAATAAATATCGATTTTTGATAATTAAAATTGATACGGCGCATTCGAATTTATAAGCGGCGTATCTATTTTCTGAATAAAGTCTGATTAAATTTTAACGATTATAAGATACGGCGTATCCAACTTTTTGGATACGGCGCATCGTCTGCAGATTTCAGCTATTTTTATTCTTATATCCGTTTCTATATTCATTAATTTCCCTTCTAGCGAACAAATCCTACTGATGATTTTACCTTTGGTGACAGATTTTGCTATGGAAGACATGACAGTTAACGGGTATCTTGCTAAGGAAAGCTTGCTTTGGAAGACATGACAGTTAACGGGTATCTTGCTAAGGAAAGCTTGCTTTCAGATTCATTCAATGTGCTCATGATCGATGCAGATTTATTCTCTTGGGAGACCCCTCTTGAAGCTGCTTTTAAGGAATTCATGCGTTTATGCAACATTGACAAAGGGGTATTCTCTTATGATGTATTTGTAAGGTACACTGGAGATGAACTGTCGCTCTTATGGCCTATCATTGAATCCAAAGGATTGAACTGGACTACTATCGAAGAAGATGATGGGAAATTCTACCTTGCATACATGGACTCAAGCAACAACAGCTGTGGTGGAGGCAATACCCAAATCTCTTACATGCCTTATTCCGAACAGTACTGGGGATTAAATGAGAACTATCTGGATGATGACAGAATTTATGCTGTGGCGGAGTTACTATTTCATGGCAGGTTGGTAAGATTGATGGACCTTTCCCTCAATGATTAGCTTGAACTTAAATATGGTAGTCCGAAATTTGCTCCTGCAAATGAAGTTAAGAGGATTATGACTTCATGGTTGACACATAGTTTTAAGGAGCAATTTAATGAGTTCATGGAAATAAGGAGGAATATGATTGGAAAAGCTTGCTTTGACGTTGACCATGATCCTAACGATATTGATTTTTCAGAGTGGTTGGCTAATAAGTTTAATAACCATAAGAGTATGGATCGAGCTACTAAGGATGCATTATGGGTATATTGGATGAGAGGAGAAGACGAAGAAGTAGAAAGCGACTATGGGTCATCACTTCATGATTCAACAGTCAATGAGGGCATTGAAGAACTTTTCAGAATTGACATTGATGTGTTCGATTATGAGACACCCTTGTGCAAGCAGTTCAAGGAATTTAACTACCTTCTTCAAGTCTACGATGATGTGCTTACTGGAGATCTACCAGGATTTAAGACTTATGACGATTTCAAAAACACCTGGTACTATGAATGGAATGACCAAGTACCATGGGTTTGGGATAAACCATGGGAATTTGAGCACATTAATCACACCTGTACACTCTTCGTTTTCAAGGACGGGAGTAGTGTTTGGCCGACCTGTGATTATAAAAGTGACGGAACCTGTAATGGGGGAAGTATAATTGGGATGAAACGGGTTGGAAACGATGTAACCTTTGAAGATTATGAGTGGTACGATAATGTTGAAGACTGCCCACAAAAAGCGGAGGCTTTGCAAGAAAAGGGTAGAATTGAACGCTTGAAAGGACTTAAGGGAACATCGGATACTACTTTCTGGGAATGGGTGCATGAACAATTTGATGATTTCACGAAGCTTAGTCGACGGTTACAATGGGATTTGGAAAGAGAGTGGGAGGCGATTCAAGACAATAAGTCATTAATTGATGAACTTGATGACTATTTGATTAAGGATCCTTATTTCGAGTTTGTTGATAAAGACAATGAAGAGTTCACCAAAAGAAAGTGTCAACTACTTGGGATCCCTTATAATGAGCCACCCATGATTATTTCTGAAAAATTTAAAATCATCAAATATTCTTTGGGACCAGATGAAGAGTATGTTGCGACGAAGACCAAGAGTTATAGAAGATTAAGCCGAACGGAAGAAAATGTCGCAAAGCTATACGGGAACATCTTTCGGATGAAGGAAGAAGGATGGACCGTAACAAGGACTAAATAAAGAGCTGAACGTGAGTCTAACTTGAAGACTCTGGAATAAAGACAAGTGCTTACCGGGAGACAACCCGGATTTATCTTTTATTATTCTGTTTTTGTGTCGAGTCAGTCAGGCCGCAGAGGATACGGCGCATCTAAATTCTGAGATGCGACGCATCTCCTGCAGATGGTCATATCTTATTTTATTTTTCTGCATTTTTTATTTTCGAATTTAAAACTTTTTATCAGTTTATTTTAAATGCGGCGCATCCCTGGTTAAGGATGCGGCGCATCTTCTATTCTGATCCGTAATTATTCCAGGCTCGATACGGCGTATCTTCTTCCATAAGATACGGCGCATCGACTGACCTTATGATTTTCATTTTTTGTTTTTATGTTTTATTTTTACCTAACTACTAATGTATTATGCAAGTTTGAACCTTTCTTATCTTAGGTGTGTTTTGAAGCCTTGGTGGTATTATAGATTCCTGCATTTTCTGTGGATACATTGTTTATGAAGCTTAATCGTTCTAATCCACATGAAAGATGATTTTGCTCTAATACTAATGGAGGATCATACCGAGCAAATCTCAGGGGAGTTTTTCTGTTCTAATTCTTTTATTTTCCAGTTTTTAACCTTTCATACAAACAACGAGGACGTTGTTTAACTTAAGTGGGGGGATTGGAGAATTAGAACACTTAACATTTACTTGTCCTAAACTTTTCAAAATATGCTTAAAATGTGCTAAATATATCAAAATTTAAAATTTTTAGCATGTTTTTGTTTAAAGTCTAAGTTGCATAGCTGCACACATGACGTTATTTTCAAAAATTGTGATTTTTCAAAATTCACAAATCTATGAGTGTGCCGGTGACTTGTAAACTTTAGAACTTGGCTTGTATACTATTCGAGACCACCATAATAAGTATTATTTATATAATTGGAATGACTTGTCTAAATTGGTAAATTTCTAGGATTACACCCAAATAGCCTTTATATGTTATGTGTTATTAGCTAACTACACTGGTTAGTTAACCCCCGTATAAACCCTTTTGTTACTCTCGCTTTTAGAGTAAGATACCCCTAGAAAAACACTCAGAGCCATTCCTTTCGTTTCTTACACCTTTGTTAAAATGTTTCGTTACACCCTTACACCTTAGCCTACCCTGTAGATTAGAATCCGTGGTTGGTTAATTGCTATAGGCAAAGTGTGTTTCCTTACATTACCTGTGTTCGCGTGCGTAATTCATTATCTATGGTTAGGTCGGGAAATTGCACAATGCGATTGGAGTGAAAGTAAATATTGTATATCTTTGAGTTTATTTTTCGTGTGTTTACTACTTTCACTATTACCGTTATTTCTGAAGTTATGAAAAGTATGGAAAAATTATCCAGAATTATCATTATAGTGATGTGGTGAAATTTTACACATCTATGTTTATGTTAAAAAAAATAATAAAAAAAATAAATAAAAAAAAAATCGAAAATATAGAAAAGAAAAAGAAAAAGGAAGAGTTGGATGTTTGATCAAACCAACTTATGTAAAGTTTTGTATTAAGTGGTCGATATCACCACTAATTGTTGTATTATATCTATGGATTGAATGGGAGTTGGCAGTTATGGGAACGTCAACTAAGGTTTATTCTTTGATTAAGATCTTGTTGAGTATGATTCGTGTCTACCTAAAGCGTGTGTTTCAAGTGTTAAAGCGTGAGTTATTCAATGATATGAGTCTTATTCATGGGATGGTTGGGATAGTGATTAACCACACTTAGGATTTTAATTTATTTGTTTTGTTTATTTTTTATTTTTACACCAATTTATATCCCAAATATTATCCATACCCTATTATTCTTTATCCAACCAAACCTTTGATTTATTGAGATTAGGGATTTGAGCAATCTTAAGTATCGTAGTCGTGGATTCGGCTATGTATTTATGATTTTGTCGCCCTTTTTGATATATTATTATTGGTGAAGTTTGGACCTATCTTTAGCCTGTTCGAGTTAAGGATTTGAGAAATTGCAAGTATCGTGTTCGTGGATTCGATCATGTATTTGTGATTTTGTCGCCTTTTCTGGAATTTGAGATCGATAGAGATTAAGAATAATTAACCCTTAAGCCTAAAAACCCTTTTTACCGCTTTAGACTTGTTATTCCTTTGCTTTAGTGGGGGAGATGTGTATACTTGCCAAGCTTATGATAGAATATTCGTCGCGACTGGACAGTTAAACGATTAGATTTGCTTTTATCAAATTATTTTATTTTACTTCTAATTCGTTAAGTGTTTAGTTGTGTGATTATGACAAAAATGAATACATGCTTAAATATAAAAATAAATCCTAATATCTTTTAGGATACATTTTCATAAGATTAATTCTAAGGTTTACTTGGGGACAAGTAAAGTTCAAGTGGGGGGATATTTGATGAACTCAAATAAGTACATTTTATTACCATCATTTATCCTATTAATTTGACTTGTTTTATTATATTATGTATGAGGATTGATACTTAATCGTTTACTTTTGTAATTCTCAGTTGAAAACAAGCATTTGGTGAAACTTGGCGATTTTGGACTAATTATGGGGCAAAACATGCAAGAAGTTAAGAGTCTACTGAAATGCACAAGATCAAGACTATTCTGCTCCAGATGCGCCGCATCTCACTCATTACATGCGCTGCATCACTATCAATATTTCACCAGATACGATCCAAGATTCAAGAGGACATGCACCGCATCCAAAGATAAAGATACGCCGCATCTTCTGGCGGTGTACGAATATTCCTGAATATTATAATCTTGGACCCCACGCGAAGTTAAGTAAATGCGCCGCATCTACTTACTAGATGCGCCGCATCTTACCCTCAGACAGAAACTATAAATACCCCAAGACCAGACGAATTTCGAGAGACATATATTATATACGAAGACCGAAGTAAAGAAACCAAGGACGAATTCAGTCGAATAACGAGCACAAGACACACTCAAATCGAAGATACAAGAGCTGTAAGAAGGTGCTGCATGTGTTTAATTCATTAAGTAGTTTTGTTTTATTGTGTTAGTAAACTTTAATTCATCAAGATTGGTGGCTTGTGTAATGTGACAACGGAAAGATTGCACTCCCTTAAAACTACTTTCTCATTAATTAGAGTTTATATGTTGATGTCTTTGGTGACTTTTATTAGTGCATTGATAACCTCTGTGGCTAGCTGAGCGTTGATCGGGTCGCCATGCCTCTGCCCTCGCCTATTTATTAGATCGCTTATGCATTCTATGGTCTGTAGAAAAGTAGGAGAAAGATAAATAGGATAGTCATAAGTAATCATTAAGGGTTTACTCGCCGATAAGATTAGAACCAATGAGAAAGGACTTAATCTCGGTGCGTTGCATCGAACTATACACTTCATATAACACTAGCAATAAAACAAGTGACAAACTAATTATCATAAGGACAACCCTCTTATTGTCTCGAGTATTTATCTATGTACGTGTGTGCTATTCGCTGATTCGTGCCTATTGGTTTAGTTTATTATTTAATTGCAACCAAATCGTGCCAGTCTCTCAGGCTGAACCCCCTTGCGTTAGATTAGGTTGTATAGCTAACTTAATATATTAAAATACTGATTAGAATAACTAGATAATACGTTCCACTCTTAGTGATCGACACTCTACTTACCATTATATTCATACTGACCGGGTACATTGCTCGTTAAGTGTGTGTGTTATTGATAAGTCTGCTAAATATAAATTTAAAACTTGAGTAGGCATTAATACTGCTAAACCGCAACGACACATCGCACGCATCAATCATGCATCTCATTGTCAGTGCCAATGATATATTAATCTAAGCCATCCTAACACCAATCATCTTAGGTAGATGATTATGTTGTTCAAAAGGTTTGTTAGAACTTGCCTTCCCAATGATAACTTGGAAGAAGTCATTTTGTGTGTCAGTCAACGAACAAATCTCGTTCTTGTTAGTGTGATTGATTGAACAATTACACCTTAGGTTTTCGGTCGGGTTATGACACTCAAGTGTCTTTGAATTGCTATATGCATTCATCTTTTTGTGTCGCTCAACTTTCTTGGGCTTTCTTTTTGGTCTTTACCCTTTTGGCACACTTTTAGGTTGTGTCACTCACATAGTTTAACCCTTGCATGTCTTGCTATGTGTATTCTATCCCTATAATGTTGCTCCTATTCTTTTTTATATTATGTTAAACGAACCTAACCCTTGATGTAGGAAAAGCCTTTGTAAAATTTGATCCATGGATACGCTAAATACTAAGGTAAATAAACAAGGAGATTAAGTCACCATAGGGGAGCATTGAGCTAGGGGGAGCTCGGGAGTATTTGAATACATAGCACGGAGTCTTTCTGATGGTGGTGATAGAAGACTTCACTGGGATGATGCAAGCTCGCCTTTTTGGGGAGAAAGGAAAGTAGTGCAATAAGGGGAGTAGGGAGTGAATTCAAGGGAGCTCTCGAGGCAACTACCTTTTTGATTTGACAAAAGGGGGAGAAGGGAGTGTAAACAGGCAACTTTTACATTTTACTATGTGTTACGGTTTACATATTTGTCATCATCAAAAAGGGGGAGATTGTTAGTGCAAATATTACGATATTTAAACTAAACGGTTTCTTCGATTTTAATAATGACAAACATGTAACTTGTAATACATAACGTAAAATGTGCAAGTTTGATGAACTCAAATAAGTACATTTTATTACTATCATTTATCCTATTAATTTGACTTGTTTTATTATATTATGTATGAGGATTGATACTTAATCGTTTACTTTTGTAATTCTCAGGTAAAAACAAGCATTTGGTGAAACTTGGCGATTTTAGACTAATTATGGAGCAAAACATGCGAGAAGTTAAGAGTCTACTGAAATGCACAAGATCAAGACTATTCTGCTCCAGATGCGCCGCATCTCACTTATTACATACGGCGCATCACTATCAATATTTCACCAGATACGATCCAAGATACAAGAGGACATGCGCCGCATCCAAGAATGAAGATACGCCGCATCTTCTGGCGGTGTACGAATATTCCTGAATATATTAATCTTGGACCCCACGCGAAGTTAAGTCAATGCGCCGCATCTACTTACTAGATGCGCCGCATCTTACCCTCAGACGGAAACTATAAATACCCCAAAGACCAGACGAATTAAGAGTTCCGGAAGTTCGACAAAAGACCGAAGTACAGAAACCTAGGACGAATTCAGTCGAATAGGCAGCACAAGACACACCCGAACGAAGATACAAGAGCTGTAAGAAGGTGCTGCATGTGTTTAATTCATTAAGTAGTTTTGTTTTATTGTGTTAGTAAACTTTAATTCATCAGGATTGATGGCTTGTGTAATGTGACAACGGAAAGATTGCACTCCCTTAAAACTGCTTTCCCATCAATTAAAGTTTATATGTTGATGTCTTTGGTTACTACTTATTAGTGCATTGATAACCTCTGTGTTTATTAGTGGCCTGCGCATTTGACTGCGGAAAATAATGTGGCTCCCACGGTTGTTACTAAATTGATCACTTAGGAATAACTTTTAGACATAAGTAATCATTAAGGGTTTACTCGCCGATAAGAATAGGACCAACGAGAAAGGATTAACTACATACACTTCATATAAAACTATCAATCAAACAAGTGACAATCTACTTAATCATAAGGACAGATCTTCTTATTGTCTCGAGTATTTATCTGTGTACGTGTGTGCTATTCGCTGATTCGTGCCTATTGGTTTAGTTTATTATTTAATTGCAACCAAATCGTGCCAGTCTCTCAGGCTGAACCCCCTTGCGTTAGATTAGGTTGTATAGCTAACTTAATATATTAAAATACTGATTAGAATAACTAGATAATACGTTCCACTCTTAGTGATCAACACTCTACTTACCATTATATTCATACTGACCGGGTACACTGCTCGTTAAGTGTGTGTGTTATTGATAAGTCGGCTAAATATAAATTTAAAACTTGAATAGGCATTAATACTGCTAAACCGCAACGACACATCGCACGCATCAAGTTTTTGGCGCCGTTGCCGGGGAGTGAATTGTTATTATCTGTTAATTTGTTTAGTATTTTAATTAGGTTTTTAATTTTTTTATCTAACCGCTAATTCTGTGTTGTGTATTAGATTAATTTGCATTCATTGTATTATTTTGCATATTTTCTGTTTTTGTGTTTTATTTGTTTGCTTTTATTTGTGTTTATTTTCGTTTGTGTTTTTATTTGTTTTTATTTTTCGTATTTTTTGTGTTCTGCTATCGTTGTACTGAGCTAAATCGAACGATACGGCGCATCTGATCTCTCAGATACGGCGTATTGCGTTTAATTTTTATAAAATACAACGCGTTTAATTAATTCGATACGACGCATCTTTTCCCCAAGATACGGCGTATCTGTTTTTAAGGAAAATTTTTTTATAAATGTTAACGCCATACGACGCATCTGCTTTAGCAGATACGGCGTATCTATTATTTTAATTAAAAACAGTTTTCGAATTATTAAACAGATACGACGCATCGATCTCTGTCGATACGGCGTATCTTCTGAATCAAAAATCTTATATTTTGAAACGTAACGAAAATACGGCGCATTAACTTTTGTTAATACGACGCATTTAATTTTTAATAAATATCGATTTTTGATAATTAAAACAGATACGGCGCATTCTAATTTATAAGCGGCGTATCTATTTTCTGAATAAAGTCTGATTTAATTTCAACAATTATAAGATACGGCGTATCCAACTTTTTGGATACGGCGCATCGTCTGCAGATATCAGCTATTTGTATTCTTATATCCGTTTCTGAATTCATTAATTTCTTTTATAGCGAACAAATCCTACTGATGATTTTACTTGTGATGAAAGATTTTGCTATGGAAGATATGTCGAAGAACGGATATCTTGCTATGGAGCTCTTGCTTTCGAACTCATCCATGGAAGTTTATGATAATGTCAACTTCAATGTACTCGAGATTGACACAGATTTATTCTCTTGGGAGATCCCTCTTGAAGCTCCTTTTAAGGAATTCATGCGTTTATGCAACATTGACAAAGGGGTATTCTCTTATGATGTATTTGTGAGGTACACTGGAGATGAATTGTCGCTCTTATGGCCTATCATTGAATCCAAAGGATTGGCTTGGACTACTATCGAAGAAGATGATGGGAAATTCTATCTTGCATTCATGAACTCAAGCAACAAAAGTTGTGGTGGAGGCAATACCCAAATCTCTTACATGCCCTATTCCGAACAGTACTGGGGATTAAATGAGAACTATCTGGACGATGAAAGAATTTATGCTGTGGCGGAGTTACTATTTCATGACAGGTTAGTAAGATTGATGGACCTCTCCCTCAATGATTGGCTTGAACTTAAATATGGTAGTCCGAAATTTGCCCCTGAAAATGAAGTTAAGCGGATTATGACTTCATGGTTGACACGGAGTTTTAGGGAGCAATTTAACGAATTCATGGAGATAAGGAGGAAAATGATTGGAAAAGCTTGCTTTGACGTTTACCATGATCCTAACAATGTTGATTTTTCAGAGTGGTTGGCTAGTAAGTTCAATAACCATAAGAGTATGGATCGGGCTACTAAAGATGCGTTATGGGTATATTGGATGAGAGGTGAAGACGAAGAAGTAGAGAGTGACTACGGGTCGTCACTTCATGATTCAACAATCAATGAGGGCATTGAAGAGTTATTCAGAATAGACATTGATGTGTTCGATTATGAGACACCCTTGTGCAAGCAGTTCAAGGAATTTAACTACCTTCTTCGAGTCGACGATGATGTGCTAACTGGAGATCTACCAGGATTCAAGACTTATGATAATTTCAAAAACACCTGGTACTACGAATGGAACGACCAAATACCATGGGTTTGGGATAAACCATGGGAATTTGAGCACATTAATCACACCTGTACACCTTTCGTTTTCAAGGATGGGAGTAGTGTTTGGCCGACCTGTGATTATAAGAGTGACGGAACCTGTAATGGGGGAAGTATAATTGGGATGAAACGGGTGGGAAAAGATGTAACCTTTGAGGACTATGAGTGGTATGATAATGTAGAAGACTGCCCACAAAAAACGGAGGCTTTGCAAGAAAAGGGTAGAATTGAATACTTGAAAGGACTTAAAGGAACATCAAATACTACTTTCTGGGAATGGGTGCATGAACAATTTGATGATTACACGAAGCTTAGTCGACGGCTACAATGGGAATTGGAAAGAGAGTGGGAGTCAATTCAAGATGATGATAACAATGAGTCATTAATTGATAAACTTGATGACTATTTGATTAAGGATCCTTATTTTAAGTTTGTTGATAAAGACGAGGAAGAATTCACCAAAAGAAAATGTCAACTACTTGGGATCCCTTATAATGAGCCACCCATGATTATTTCTGAAAAATTTAAAATCATCAAATACTCTTTGGGACCAGATGAAGAATATGTGGCGACGAAGACCAAGAGTTATACTAGATTAAGTCGAACGGAAGAAAACGTCGCAAAGCTATACGGGAACATCTTTCGGATGAAGGAAGAAGGATGGACCGTGACAAGGACTAAATGATGAGCTGAACGTGAGTCTAACTTGAAGACTCTGGAATAAAGACAAGTGCTTACCGGGAGACAACCCGGAGAAATTTTTATTATTCTGTTTTTGTGTCGAGTCAGTCTGGCCGCAGAGGATACAGCGCATCTCAATCCTGAGATGCGACGCATCTCCTGCAATGGTCATATCTTACTTTATTTTTCTGCATTTTTTATTTTCGACTTTAAAACTTTTTATCAGTTTATTTTAATGCGGCGCATCCCTGGTTAAGGATGCGGCGCATCTTCTATTCTGATCCATATTTATTCCAGGCTCGATACGGCGTATCTTCTTCCATAAGATACGGCGCATCGACTGACCTGACGATTTTCATTTTTAATTTTTATGTTTTATTTTAACTAACTACTAATGTATTATGCAAGTTTGAACCTTTCTTAACTTAGGTGTGTTTTAAAGCCTTGGTGGTATTATAGATTCCTGCATTTCCTGTGGATACATTTATTATGAAGCTTAAACGTTCTAATCCACAAGAAAGATGATTTTTGCTCTTATACAAATGGAGGATCATACCGAGCAAATCTCAGGGGAGTTTTTCTGTTCTAATTCTTTTATTTTCCAGTTTTTAACCTTTTATACAAACAACAAGGACGTTGTTTAGCTTAAGTGGGGGGATTGGAGAATTAGAACACTTAACACTTACTTGTCCTTATTTTTCAAAATATGCTTAAAATGTGCTTAATATATAAAAATTTAAAATTTTTTAGCATGTTTTTGTTTAAAGTCTAAGTTGCATTGCTGCACACATGACGTTATTTTCAAAAAATTGTGATTTTTCAAAATTCACAAATCTATGAGTGTGCCGGTGACTTGTAAACTATAGAACTTGGCTTGTATACTATTCGAGACCACCATAATAAGTATTATTTTATATAATTGGAATGACTTGTCTAAATTGATAAATTTCTAGGATTACACCCAAATAGCCTTTTATATGTTTTGTGTTATTAGCTAACTACACTGGTTAGTTAACCCCCGTATAAACCCTTTTGTTACTCTCATTTTTAGAGTAAGATACCCCTAGAAAAACACTTAGAGCCATTCCTTTCATTTCTTACACCTTTGTTTAAAATGTTTCGTTACACCCTTACACCTTAGCCTACCCTGTAGATTAAAATCCGTGGTTGGTTGATTGCTTTAGGCAAAGTGTGTTTCCTTACATTACCTGTGTTCGCGTGCGTAATTCATTATCTATGGTTAGGTCGGGAAATTGCACAATGCAATTGGAGTGAAAGTAAATATTGTATATCTTTGAGTTTATTTTTCGTGTGTTTACTACTTTCACTATTACCGTTATTTCTGAAGTCATGAAAAGTATGGAAAAATTATCCAGAATTATCATTATAGTGATGTGGTGAAATTTTACACATCTTTGTTTATGTCAAATTAAAAAAAAAAAAAAAAAAAAAAAAAAAAAAAAAGGAAGAGTTGGATGTTTGTTTTAACCAACATATGTAAAGTTTTGTATTAAGTGGTCGATATCACCACTGTTTGTTGTATACTATATCTATGGATTGAATGGAAGTTGGCAGTTATGGGAACGCCGACTAAGGTTTATTCTTTGATTGAGATCTTGTTGAGTATAATTCGTGTCTACCTAAAGCGTGTGTTTCAAGTGTTAAAGCGTGAGTTATTCTATGATATGAGTCTTATTCATGGGATGGTTGGGATAGTGATTAACCACACTTAGGATTTGAATTTATCTGTTTTGTTTATTTTTCATTTTTACACCAATTTATATCCCAAATATTATCCATACCCTGTATTATTCTTTATCCAACCAAACCTTTGATTTATTGAGATTAGGGATTTGAGCAATCTTAAGTATCGTAGTCGTGGATTCGGCTATGTATTTATGATTTTGTCGCCCTTTTTGATATAATATTATTGGTGAAGTTTGGACCTATCTTTAGCCTATTCGAGTTAAGGATTTGAGCAATTGCAAGTATCGTGTTCGTGGATTCGATCATGTATTTGTGATTTTGTTGCCTTTTCTGGAATTTGAGATCGATAGAGATTAAGAATGATTAACCCTTAAACCTCAAAACCCTTTTTACCACTTTAGACTTGTTATTCCTTGGCTTTAGTGGTGGAGATGTGTATGCTTGCCAAGCTTATGATAGAATATTCGTCACGACTGGACAGTTAAACGATTAGATTTGCTTTTATCGAATTATTTTATTTTTCTTCTAATTCGTTAAGTGTTTGGTCGTGTGATTATGACAAAAATGAATACATGCTTAAATATAAAAATAAATCCTAATATCTTTTAGGATACATTTTCATAAGATTAATTCTAAGGTTTACTTGGGGACAAGTAAAGTTCAAGTGGGGGGATATTTGATGAACTCAAATAAGTACATTTTATTACTATCATTTATCCTATTAATTTGACTTGTTTTATTATATTATGTATGAGGATTGATACTTAATCGTTTACTTTTGTAATTCTCAGGTAAAAACAAGCATTTGGTGAAACTTGGCGATTTTAGACTAATTATGGAGCAAAACATGCGAGAAGTTAAGAGTCTACTGAAATGCACAAGATCAAGACTATTCTGCTCCAGATGCACCGCATCTCACTTATTACATACGGCGCATCACTATCAATATTTCACCAGATACGATCCAAGATACAAGAGGACATGCGCCGCATCCAAGAATGAAGATACGCCGCATCTTCTGGCGGTGTACGAATATTCCTGAATATATTAATCTTGGACCCCACGCGAAGTTAAGTCAATGCGCCGCATCTACTTACTAGATGCGCCGCATCTTACCCTCAGACGGAAACTATAAATACCCCAAAGACCAGACGAATTAAGAGTTTCGGAAGTTCGACAAAAGACCGAAGTACAGAAACCTAGGACGAATTCAGTCGAATAGGCAGCACAAGACACACCCGAACGAAGATACAAGAGCTGTAAGAAGGTGCTGCATGTGTTTAATTCATTAAGTAGTTTTGTTTTATTGTGTTAGTAAACTTTAATTCATCAGGATTGATGGCTTGTGTAATGTGACAACGGAAAGATTGCACTCCCTTAAAACTGCTTTCCCATCAATTAAAGTTTATATGTTGATGTCTTTGGTTACTACTTATTAGTGCATTGATAACCTCTGTGTTTATTAGTGGCCTGCGCATTTGATTGCGGAAAATAATGTGGCTCCCACGGTTGTTACTAAATTGATCACTTAGGAATAACTTTTAGACATAAGTAATCATTAAGGGTTTACTCGCCGATAAGAATAGGACCAACGAGAAAGGATTAACTACATACACTTCATATAAAACTATCAATAAAACAAGTGACAATCTACTTAATCATAAGGACAGATCTTCTTATTGTCTCGAGTATTTATCTGTGTACGTGTGTGCTATTCGCTGATTCGTGCCTATTGGTTTAGTTTATTATTTAATTGCAACCAAATCGTGCCAGTCTCTCAGGCTGAACCCCCTTGCGTTAGATTAGGTTGTATAGCTAACTTAATATATTAAAATACTGATTAGAATAACTAGATAATACGTTCCACTCTTAGTGATCAACACTCTACTTACCATTATATTCATACTGACCGGGTACACTGCTCGTTAAGTGTGTGTGTTATTGATAAGTCGGCTAAATATAAATTTAAAACTTGAATAGGCATTAATACTGCTAAACCGCAACGACACATCGCACGCATCAAGTTTTTGGCGCCGTTGCCGGGGAGTGAATTGTTATTATCTGTTAATTTGTTTAGTATTTTAATTAGGTTTTTAATTTTTTTATCTAACCGCTAATTCTGTGTTGTGTATTAGATTAATTTGCATTCATTGTATTATTTTGCATATTTTCTGTTTTTGTGTTTTATTTGTTTGCTTTTATTTGTGTTTATTTTCGTTTGTGTTTTTATTTGTTTTTATTTTTCGTATTTTTTGTGTTCTGCTATCGTTGTACTGAGCTAAATCGAACGATACGGCGCATCTGATCTCTCAGATACGGCGTATTGCGTTTAATTTTTATAAAATACAACGCGTTTAATTAATTCGATACGACGCATCTTTTCCCCAAGATACGGCGTATCTGTTTTTAAGGAAAAAATTTTTATAAATGTTAACGCCATACGACGCATCTGCTTTAGCAGATACGGCGTATCTATTATTTTAATTAAAAACAGTTTTCGAATTATTAAACAGATACGACGCATCGATCTCTGTCGATACGGCGTATCTTCTGAATCAAAAATCTTATATTTTGAAACGTAACGAAAATACGGCGCATTAACTTTTGTTAATACGACGCATTTAATTTTTAATAAATATCGATTTTTGATAATTAAAACAGATACGGCGCATTCTAATTTATAAGCGGCGTATCTATTTTCTGAATAAAGTCTGATTTAATTTCAACAATTATAAGATACGGCGTATCCAACTTTTTGGATACGGCGCATCGTCTGCAGATATCAGCTATTTGTATTCTTATATCCGTTTCTGAATTCATTAATTTCTTTTATAGCGAACAAATCCTACTGATGATTTTACTTGTGATGAAAGATTTTGCTATGGAAGATATGTCGAAGAACGGATATCTTGCTATGGAGCTTGTTGGGAATAAAATGATCAAAGTCAAAGAGCCTGCCAATGATGAGAAGAGCCTGCTAGTTGATTTTGTAGTGTACGAAGATGTTCTACCAGTACCTTCTGGGTAGAAGGTACTGCTAGCTAATGAAGAGCCTGCCAAGCTTCTGTTTTGTCGATTAGATATTTTGTAATAGATATTTAGTTGAATTATTAGTCTTTGTACATTGTTATACGTTATGTAGAAGTAGAATAGTCTTCTGTGGTGACAGAAGAATATATCAGAGTGTACATGGGTAGTTGTATTTAATTGTAGGCGCCATAATAGTCAAAGTATAGTATTATATTCATCTACTTGACAACATGTAATAAGATATCCTTATCTTATAAAAGGATATCTTAGTCACTTCTTCATGCATGCATCTTTCACAACTAATAACCACGAACCAAACTATCTCTCAAGTAACTTAGTTACTTCGAATCACAAATCCTTTTTACAATCTTAGATTCAAGATTACTTTGTAATCCTGGTGATACTTAGATCATCCGTATTATTTCATCAATAATATTGAATCGTTTTGTTCTAACCAAAGTTGTGTTCTTTGTTCATTGCATTCTCTCATTTACTCAAACTCACCATCTTGTGTTCTTTTAAAGTGTGTTGTAGTAGATTCCGCATGCTAAACACATTCAATACATAAATATCTCAATCAAGAACAAACAAAACGTTCCACAAGTGGTATCAGAGCTAGGCTTGATATTTACTAATTTAAAAGAAAAATGGATGTTGAACATATTCAGACAAATGTTGCAGCTAAACTTCCATTACTGAAACAAAATGAGTTTGAAATGTGGCGACTCAGGGTTGAACAATACTTTCAAGTGCAGGATTATGCACTTTGGGAGATTATTGAACAAGGCAATTCATTTAAACCCCAAACCACCACAACAACTGTAAATGATGCTCTTGTAACAACAATACAAACCCAACCATCGAATGCAGATGAAAGAATTCAGAAGAAAAATGATCTCAAGGCAAGGAGTATGCTACTGATGACTATTCCAAATGATCAACTTCTGATTTTTAACAAATACAAAGATGCCAAAACCCTCTTTGAAGCTATTGTGGCTAGGTTTGGTGGTAATGATGCTACCAAGAAAACACAGAAAACCCTTCTCAAACAACAATTTGAGAACTTCACAGCCACAACCAATGAGTCTTTGGACAGTATGTTCAATAGACTTCAGAAGCTTGCAAGTCAGTTAGCCATCCATGAAGTGATGATAACTCAAGAAGACCTAAACTCTAAATTTCTTAGGAGTTTACCTTCAGAATGGTCTATGCATGTCATTGTATGGAAGAACAAGTCAGATATTGACCAGATGAGTCTCAATGATCTCTACAACAATTTCAAGATTGTAGAACATGAAGTTAAGAAGACTACTGGGTCAAGCTCAGGAAATATGGCATTTGTTTCATCCCCAAACATTTCAAAGGTTGATCATGAAGACAAAGGAGGCAGAGAAGAAAGTACTGCTAACACAACCTTTGGTACTGCTAATACTTCTAGTAGCACCAAGTCCATTTTGGATGAAACAATTGGGTGTGCTTTTCTTACATCTCAACACAATGGGTCTGTATTAACATTTGAAGACCTTCAAGAGATTCATCCTGATGATCTTGAAGTAATGGACCTAAAGTGGCAACTTTCACTTTTAAGCATTAGAGCTAAGCAGTTGATGATGAGGACTGGCAAGAAGATACTGATAGATGGAAGTGAGCCTGCTGGCTATGATAAGTCAAAGGTGGAGTGTTACAACTGCCACATGAAAGGTCACTACTCTAGAGAGTGTAGAAGACCTAAGAGGCAGGATGACAGAGGTAGAGGGTTTGACAATAGAAACCAAGGAAGCTTTGAGAAGAAAGGAAGCTTTGAAAGCAAGAGTAAGGTTGTTGAAGTTGCTGAGCCAAAAGCAATGGTTGCTATAGATGGCATGGGTTTTGACTGGAGTTTCATGGGTGAAGATGAGTCAACTTCTGATGAATTGGCTTTGATGGCATTCTCCACCCCTGAGGTACAAATTATCAAATGTCCTAATGATTGTGAATCTTTTAAAGAATTAAAAATCATAAGTAAAGCTTATGATACAGAAGTATTAGAACATAGAAAAACCATTCAAACCTTATTTGACCATAAGTGTGGTATGTCCAAGCTAGAAAAACAAATCACTCACTATAGAGAAAATGAACTTACCTTTACTGATGCTAAAAATGCTCTTCAAAGACAAATATTTTTGAAAGATAGAGAAATAGAAATGGTAAGGACAGAGTGCACTAAAGTGACATTAGCTAGAGACAATATTCAACTGACTGTTACTAAATTGGAAAATGCTTCTGAGTGTACTAAGAGCATAGTTGAGACTCAGTTGAATAAGAGAATAAAATCAGGGATAGGATATAATAATTGTCCTCCACCTTATAGAGGAATTCCTTGTCCACAAGGTAGTGATCTTGCTGCATCAGGTTTACATGAATTTGTTGCAAAACCATTAGCTAAACCTGTAGTGATAGGTGAACCTTCTGAGAGTGCTAAGAATGTCTCACTCTCCAAGGTGCTCACTGAGAAGAGACCAGATGTCCTAATTATTGAGGATTGGGTATCTGATGATGATGAAGATGAGACTATTCCTATTAAAGGAATCAAAGTAGGACCATCCAGTCCTAAGAAAGTAGAAGTTAAAGCTAAAGCCAAAACTGTTTTGAAGACAGTTGAAAGTTGTAAAAAATGTAATAACAAACCTAGGGGAAGCCAAAGAAATTGGAACAACCTTAAATCACAACAATTAGGTGATGACTTTGTTATGTTTAATAAAGCTTGTTATTATTGTGGTAGCTTTAATCATCTTCATGCTTATTGTAATAAATGGGTTTCTGGGAGTAAATCAAAAGCTAAAACAAATGTTACTCAACCCAGAAAAAGTTTTGTTAAGTCTAACACTACAAAAGATAATCATACTGTTAGACAACATAAGCCTGTTATTACAAAATCAACTGAAAAGGGTACAAGAAACACTTTCAAAAGTGTACCAAAAGTTGAGAAGAATCCTATTCAAAAGATAAATGTGGTCAAAACAAAAGTTTGGAATCCAAAAACCAAAGGTCCTGCTAGACCAAAAGGTCCTGCTAGACCACATGGTACTGCCAAAATTGGTATTGCCAAAATTGGTACTGATAGACCAAAGACCACACAATGGATTAGAAGGGAAAGTGCTGTTAAGTCCTCAGCATGTTGGATTTGGAAACCAATCCAATCAAAAGGTGCATCAACAATCCTGAAAAGGTTTGACTTCATTGATGCAAGAGGCAAACCCAAGTCTGTCATGGCTTGGGTACCCCAAGGAAACTAATTGTTTATTCATGTGCAGGAACATTCATCTGATAGTGAAGATCAAGGGTATGTTGATAGTGGGTGTTCCAGGCACATGACAGGCAACATGTCATTCCTCTCAGATTTCAAAACATTTGATGGAGGATATGTTACCTTTGGGGGAGGAATTAAAGGAAAGATTACTGGTAAAGGTACTATTAAAACCAGTAAAATAGATTTTGAAAATGTGTATTTTGTGAAAGAACTTCAGTTTAATCTTCTTAGTGTCTCACAAATGTGTGACAAAAAGAACAATGTTCTATTTACTGACAATGGATGTATGGTTCTTTCTTCTGATTTTAAGATGCCTGATGAAAGTCAGATCCTTCTTAAAATTCCAAAAAGGAACAATATGTATAGTGTCAATTTAAAGAACATTGATCCCAAAGAAGGTTTAACCTGTTTGATAGCAAAGGCCTCATTGGATGAATCTATGCTTTGGCATAGAAGGCTTGGTCATGTAAACTTTAAAACAATCAACACTATTGCAAAATATGATTTAGTAAGAGGTTTACCCAAAAAGATTTTCCAAAACGACCAAACTTGTGTTGACTGTCTAAAAGGCAAACAACATAGAGCTTCTTGTAAGCCCAAGACCCAAAACTCTATTACTCAGGCTTTACATATGCTTCATATGGATCTCTTTGGTCCTACTAATGTGTGCAGCTTGAATGGAAAGAAATATTGTCTGGTTGTTACTGATGACTATAGTAGATTTTCATGGGTTTTCTTCTTAAGATCCAAACATGAAACTAGTGAGACACTTAAAACCTATATCACTGAGGTAGAAAACCAATCTGATAAGAAGGTTAAGGTCATCAGATGTGACAATGGGACAGAGTTCAAGAATAGAGTTATGGATGACTTTTGCAAGGAAAAAGGCATAAAAAGAGAGTTTAGTGTAGCTAGAACACCTCAGCAAAATGGAGTAGCAGAAAGAAAGAATAGAACACTTATAGAGGCTGCTAGAACTATGTTAGTAGACTCTAAGTTGCCTATTTCATTTTGGGCTGAAGCAGTTGGTACTGCTTGTTATGTACAAAACAGGGTTCTTGTGACAAAACCACATAGAAAAACACCTTATGAACTTTTCTTTGGTAGAAAACCATCTTTAAGTTTTATGAGACCTTTTGGTTGTCAGGTTACTATTCTCAATACCAAAGATCATTTAGGCAAATTTGATGGAAAAGCAGATGTTGGCTTTTTGATAGGGTATTCCTTGCAAAGTAAGGCCTATAGAGTGTTTAACACATGCACTAGGCTAGTTGAAGAGAATCTTCACATAGAGTTTCAAGAGAAACTAGCAAATGTGAAAGGAGTTGGACCAGATTGGATGTTTGATGTTGATAGGCTTTCAGAATCTATGAATTATGTGCCTGTTACAGGTACAAATGCTAATGAAAATGCAGGTTCTGAAGAAAATGTTGAAATTCCTAAAAATCAAGATTTCATCTGGATGCCAATTTGGAAAAGTATGGATCTATCTTCAAATGAAGAAGGACCTTCAAACACAACAAAAGAAGGCAATGAAGAAGATCAAGGAACTCAGAATCAAGAGAATCAAGAGAGTGGTGCTAATGACAATGGTACTGCCAGTTCTTCAGATGGTCCTGCTAGTACAAGTATTGGTACTGCTGAGCCATTGAATGTTCAAATAGATGATTCTTTTCAAGAAGAAGTTGGGATTAGCAATCTTCCAACTACATATGAAGTTCCTAAAACACCAAACACTAGAATTCTCAAAGATCACTCAACTGATGATGTGATTGGAAGCATAACTTCTGGTGTTAGAACAAGATCTCAAGTTGGTTTATCTCAAGTCTTATCCTCAAATGAAGAAGGGTTAATCTCCTCTCTTTATGAAGAAAAGAATAATGATAATTCCAATATATGCCTGTTTTCATGTTTTCTATCTCAGGCTGAACCCAAAAACATAAACAAAGCTTTAGATGATGCAAGTTGGGTGGAAGCTATGCAAGAAGAGCTTCTCCAATTCAAGATTCAGAAGGTTTGGATATTGGTTGATTTACCCAGAGGTCATAGGGCAATTGGAACCAAATGGGTGTTCAGAAACAAGAAGGATGAAAGGGGTATAGTGATCAGGAACAAGGCTAGATTGGTAGCACAAGGATATACTCAAGAGGAAGGGGTAGATTATGAAGAAGTGTTTGCTCCAGTTGCAAGACTTGAAGCAATTAGGCTTTTCTTAGCCTATGCTTCATTCATAGGCTTCACTGTCTATCAAATGGATGTTAAGAGTGCATTTTTGTATGGTGAAATTGAAGAACCAGTATATGTATCTCAACCTCCAGGCTTCATTGATGCTGAGTATCCAGATAAAGTTTACAAAGTTACCAAGGCTTTGTATGGCCTACATCAAGCTCCAAGGGCATGGTATGAAACATTGGCTTGTTTTCTACTAGAAAGTGGATTCCAAAGAGGCAGGATTGATCCAACTTTGTTCATCAAAAGGACAAAGAAAGACATCTTGTTAGTGCAGATTTATGTTGATGACATAATCTTTGGATCAACAAACCAAGGCTTGTGTGTAGAATTTGAAAAACTTATGCACAGTAAGTTTGAGATGAGTTCCATGGGGGAACTTACTTTCTTTTTAGGTCTCCAAGTGAAACAATCCAAAGAAGGCATATTTATCAGCCAAGATAAGTATGTAGCAGAGATCCTAAGAAAATTCAATTTTGCTGATTCTAAGGTTGCAAGTACACCAATGGATCCAGACAAAGGGCTAATCAAAGATGCTGATGGAGAAGATATGGATTTGCACAATTATAGATCAATGATTGGGTCTTTGATGTATCTTACATCATCAAGACCAGATATCATGTTCTCAGTATGTGTATGTGCAAGGTTTCAAATACATCCCAAGATCTCTCATCTCACAGCAGTCAAAAGAATCTTTAGATATCTTAAGGGTCAACCTAGGTTGGGTCTTTGGTATCCAAGGGAATCATCTTTTGAATTGGTGGCTTATTCGGATAGTGACTATGCTGGTGCAACACTAGACAGAAAATCCACAACTGGTGGATGTCAATTTCTTGGTTGCAGACTAATCTCCTGGCAATGCAAGAAACAAACAATGGTGGCCAACTCTACAACTGAAGCAGAATATGTTGCTGGTGCAAGTTGTTGTGGGCAAGTTCTTTGGATCCAAAATCAAATGCTTGACTATGGGTACAATTTTCTTAACACCATTATTTATATTGACAATAGCAGTACTATTTGTATCATTAAAAACCCAGTTCAACACTCAAAAACAAAACATATTGAAATCAGACACCATTTCATAAGGGATTGCAATGAGAAAAGGTTAATTCAAGTTGTTAAAATTGATTCTGAAAAGAATTATGCAGACCTTCTCACCAAAGCTTTTGATTTAGGTAGATTCAAATATCTTGTAGGAGGTATTGGAATGATAAATCTTTGAAAATCATATGTTTTTGTTCATAATATTAACTGGTATTGGATTTTAAACATGGTACTGCTAGTTAGTCAAAAGGTCCTGTTAGTTCATAATTGGTCCTGCTGATACAAAATTGCTATGTTTTGTTCATTTAAAGGCTTGAATACTTAAAATGTTATAGATCAAGTGTTCTACACTTTGTTCTTTTGGTTTGCAACTAACACATTTCAGGTTGATAACAAAACAAGAGTTCTTTCAAACAAAAGGGGCAACAAAAGTTTTATTCATTTCAGGAGAAATAACAATCTCAGGGGAGGAATTAATAGCCCAGAATGGAAGAAAGACCAATTTATGAAAAGACAAGAGCATACAAGATGATGCAGAGTTGAAAAAGAGATAGTTAGATCACATATCTAGAAGGGATGAAGCATTTCTCAAGGAGAAAGTTCTATCTAGATCAAACTAAGAAATGTTTTCAACTCAAAGGCATGTTATTAGATGATTTCACTTGTTGAGCAAATCATCCAAGATACACAGCATCAATGCCTGATTCAAATTTCCTCCATCCAAGGAAATTGCACCATCTTTTGGGCCATCATGGCTTTTGGTATTCATCTCACCAAGTTTTCACAAACTTAAGAGTTGACTAGTCCTTAAGCAAACGGCTTTTGGTAAAGACAAATCAAATCCGTTAATGGTTGATAGTTTACCAAAAACTATATGGTTGTTAACTGACCATACTTAATTGTAAATAGTTAGCTAGTCCTTAAGCAAACGGCTTTTGGTAAAGACAACTCAAATCCGTTGATAGCTGGTAGTTTGCTAAAAACTATAAGGGATTTTTAAAAACTTTCAAAGGTACTGCTAGTACAAAAATGGTACTGCTATAGCCGTTGAGCCTGTCAGAAAAAGTTTTAGCCTTTAGGCCTGGTAGTTAAAATTAGCCGTTGGGGTAGTTATGTAATTCACTGATGAATATATTATATTATATTTTACATATAAAAGATCTTTTTAACCGCCTTTTCACTTACTTATTTTAATCTTTATTATTGTCGGTTAAAAGTAATTCTCTCATATCTTCTTTCATCAGTCATTATCATAATTCACATACATCTTTCATCTTCTACCAGTACTACCAACAAATCCCACCATCATATTCAAAATTTTCATTATGACTTCCACAATTGATCTAAACTTTGTTCAACGTCACAATCAGTTAGCATTTTTGGAGAAGTCAGAGGATAATGCCTCATTTCATCAAGTAGTGGATTTTTTAAACAACTCCTACATCAGGTTTGCTTTGCTAGTCAATCCCACTATTTATGAAAATCAAATTTTACAATTTTGGGAATCTGCTAAAATTAAAACTTCTGAAAATGGGGAACAAAGAATAAAAGCCAAAGTGGATGGTAAACATTTGACTCTTACTGAGTCATCCATAAGAAGACATCTTCATTTGGATGATTCTGATGGTATTAGTCAGTTACCAGATACTGAAATTTTTGAAAATTTAACAAGAATGGGGTATCATGCTGAGTTCAACAAACTCACTTTTCTGAAAAAGCATCTTACTCCACAATGGAGATTTTTGATTCACACAATCCTTCACTGTTTGAGCCAGAAGAAAACCTCTTGGGAGCAATTTAGTGGCAACATGGCTTCTGCTCTCATTTGCTTAGCTACAAACAGAAAATACAATTTTTCTAAATATATTTTTGAAGGATTGATAAACAATGTGGATATTAAAACAAAATTTTTGATGTATCCAAGATTCATTGGATGCATCATTGGAAAATTACAACATGTGTTACTTCCCACAGACTCAGTTTATGAAACACCAAAACTTTCTCAAAAAGTATTTTCAAATATGAGAATTGGTTTTAGAGGGGAGGAAGTTCCACTTTTTGATGAAATGGTACCACAACATCCAGAAGAACCAACACCATCTGCTGATACACCATCATCCAGTTCTTCACATGGTTTCATTTCACAAACACATCAAAAATCACCAACACCATCTCCAGTACCATCAGCAACACCACCACCATCCCCACATCATATATCACAAACCCAATCACCTCAGACAATGCAAGAGTTGAAAGACAAGGTGAAGTTCTTAGAGAAAGCTCTTAAATGTCAAAATGAAAGGTTTTCTAAGATCAACATCAAATTGGTTAAGAGGGTTAAGAGATTGGAGGGTGAAGTGAAGAAGTTAAAAGGTAAAAAGTCTGCAAAGGTTGTTTTATCTAGTTCTTCACAGTCAGATGCTGATAGGATAGATCACTCTTCCAAAAAGGGGAGGAAGGATATGTCTGAAGATGAGGAAGAAGAGGAGGAACAGGCTCAATTTGAATTCCATTATGGAACTCAAGTTTATGATGAAGAGCCTGTTGGAGCAGGGCAAGAGCCTGCTAGGGCAGAAGAAGAGTCTGCCAGGAGAGAAAGGCTATTGGCTATGGGATATAAAGGATCTGCTGAGAGAGTGTACAAGAGAAAGAGGATTTTAGTTGCTGATGAGCAATCCTCTGCTCCAACACAAGATAAAACTCCAAAGGATAAGGGCAAAGGTATTCTAATTGAAGATGAGCCAAAGTCCAAGAAGTTGAAAAGAACTCAGCAAATTCAGATGGCTTTAGGAGAAGAAGAGGCCAAAAGAGTTCATGAAGAAGAGCTAAAAGCTAGAGAAGCTTCAAGAATGCTTGAAGAAATGAAAGAGCAGAAAGAAGCTGAAGAAGCTGCTCAAGCTCTTCTTGATACTCAAATTGCTCAAGAGACCTTTGATGCACAGATGTTATGGATTATTAACAATGATCCAATTGTGAAAGGTCATGCAGCAAATATAGTAAATGACAAGACACTCAATTCTGATGAGAAGACTGAAGCACTTGAATCTTTCATCAACAAGAAATACAAAGAAGCAGCTTTGGCTGACATTTTTAAGAAGATGAAGGAAAGTCAGAAGAGAGGTTTTAAAGTGGGCAAAACTAACAAAGATCAAACAATCTTTATGAAGAAATTTTTGAAGAATCAGGCAAATTGGACTGATTATCAACTTAAGAAGAAATCTGCTGATGAAATCTTCTTTTTATATCTTCAAGCCTACAAGAATCTTTACTATAATGTTCCATCTGATGTACATCCATCTAAGAAGAAGGAAGATGCTCAGAAGAAAGAAGTAGCAAAATTGGATCAAGGGCAAGTAAGTAAAATGTTGATTACTTTACCCACTATCATTCATGCTGATCCAATTAGGTCTAGACACCCTATAATTGATTGGGAAATACACCATGATAGATTTGGTAAGTCATGGAAAATATTAAGGGTTGGGGGACAGTCTGCTATCTTCAAGAATTTTGAAAATTTAGTTAGAGCATCTGATAGAGCAGATTTGGAAGAATTGTGGAATCTAGTGCAGATTAGGTTAGCTACAAATTCTAGTACAGATGCTAAGGAACAAGAGCTTTGGGTGGAATTCAATAGGATGTTCGATCCTGATCCCAAGGATGTTCATTGGAAATTTCCCTATTATGATCCTTCAACAACTTGGGAATTTCTAAGTCATAGCCATACTCATCATCTTTTCACACAGAGTGGGATAGAACTTTTTATGTTAGCTGAGAAAGAGTATCCTCTTAGCTATGAAGTGCTTAAAGCTATGATCTCCAAGAGATTAAGGTGTGACAAGGATGAAGAAAACTCAGAGATTGTTCAGAGTTTGCTGAGGAGCATATCTGAGCAATATGAAAGAAAAAGGAAGGATAGAAAGTAAGGTTTTTGGAAGAGTTCTCAAATCCTCAAGGTATGTATTTTATTCATCAGAAACTTGTGTATTTTAATGAAAATAACAAGTTTAGGGGAGGATTGTTGGGAATAAAATGATCAAAGTCAAAGAGCCTGCCAATGATGAGAAGAGCCTGCTAGTTGATTTTGTAGTGTACGAAGATGTTCTACCAGTACCTTCTGGGTAGAAGGTACTGCTAGCTAATGAAGAGCCTGCCAAGCTTCTGTTTTGTCGATTAGATATTTTGTAATAGATATTTAGTTGAATTATTAGTCTTTGTACATTGTTATACGTTATGTAGAAGTAGAATAGTCTTCTGTGGTGACAGAAGAATATATCAGAGTGTACATGGGTAGTTGTATTTAATTGTAGGCGCCATAATAGTCAAAGTATAGTATTATATTCATCTACTTGACAACATGTAATAAGATATCCTTATCTTATAAAAGGATATCTTAGTCACTTCTTCATGCATGCATCTTTCACAACTAATAACCACGAACCAAACTATCTCTCAAGTAACTTAGTTACTTCGAATCACAAATCCTTTTTACAATCTTAGATTCAAGATTACTTTGTAATCCTGGTGATACTTAGATCATCCGTATTATTTCATCAATAATATTGAATCGTTTTGTTCTAACCAAAGTTGTGTTCTTTGTTCATTGCATTCTCTCATTTACTCAAACTCACCATCTTGTGTTCTTTTAAAGTGTGTTGTAGTAGATTCCGCATGCTAAACACATTCAATACATAAATATCTCAATCAAGAACAAACAAAACGTTCCACAGAGCTCTTGCTTTCAAACTCATCCATGGAAGTTTATGATAATGTCAACTTCAATGTAATCGAGATTGACACAGATTTATTCTCTTGGGAGATCCCTCTTGAAGCTCCTTTTAAGGAATTCATGCGTTTATGCAACATTGACAAAGGGGTATTCTCTTATGATGTATTTGTGAGGTACACTGGAGATGAATTGTCGCTCTTATGGCCTATCATTGAATCCAAAGGATTGGCTTGGACTACTATCGAAGAAGATGATGGGAAATTCTATCTTGCATTCATGAACTCAAGCAACAAAAGTTGTGGTGGAGGCAATACCCAAATCTCTTACATGCCCTATTCCGAACAGTACTGGGGATTAAATGAGAACTATCTGGACGATGAAAGAATTTATGCTGTGGCGGAGTTACTATTTCATGACAGGTTAGTAAGATTGATGGACCTCTCCCTCAATGATTGGCTTGAACTTAAATATGGTAGTCCGAAATTTGCCCCTGAAAATGAAGTCAAGCGGATTATGACTTCATGGTTGACACGGAGTTTTAGGGAGCAATTTAACGAATTCATGGAGATAAGGAGGAAAATGATTGGAAAAGCTTGCTTTGACGTTTACCATGATCCTAACAATGTTGATTTTTCAGAGTGTTGGCTAGTAAGTTCAATAACCATAAGAGTATGGATCGGGCTACTAAAGATGCGTTATGGGTATATTGGATGAGAGGTGAAGACGAAGAAGTAGAGAGTGACTACGGGTCGTCACTTCATGATTCAACAATCAATGAGGGCATTGAAGAGTTATTCAGAATAGACATTGATGTGTTCGATTATGAGACACCCTTGTGCAAGCAGTTCAAGGAATTTAACTACCTTCTCGAGTCGACGATGATGTGCTAACTGGAGATCTACCAGGATTCAAGACTTATGATAATTTCAAAAACACCTGGTACTACGAATGGAACGACCAAATACCATGGGTTTGGGATAAACCATGGGAATTTGAGCACATTAATCACACCTGTACACCTTTCGTTTTCAAGGATGGGAGTAGTGTTTGGCCGACCTGTGATTATAAGAGTGACGGAACCTATAATGGGGGAAGTATAATTGGGATGAAACGGGTTGGAAAAGATGTAACCTTTGAGGACTATGAGTGGTATGATAATGTAGAAGACTGCCCACAAAAAATGGAGGCTTTGCAAGAAAAGGGTAGAATTGAATACTTGAAAGGACTTAAAGGAACATCAAATACTACTTTCTGGGAATGGGTGCATGAACAATTTGATGATTACACGAAGCTTAGTCGACGGCTACAATGGGAATTGGAAAGAGAGTGGGAGTCAATTCAAGATGATGATAACAATGAGTCATTAATTGATAAACTTGATGACTATTTGATTAAGGATCCTTATTTTAAGTTTGTTGATAAAGACGAGGAAGAATTCACCAAAAGAAAATGTCAACTACTTGGGATCCCTTATAATGAGCCACCCATGATTATTTCTGAAAAATTTAAAATCATCAAATACTCTTTGGGACCAGATGAAGAATATGTGGCGACGAAGACCAAGAGTTATACTAGATTAAGTCGAACGGAAGAAAACGTCGCAAAGCTATACGGGAACATCTTTCGGATGAAGGAAGAAGGATGGACCGTGACAAGGACTAAATGATGAGCTGAACGTGAGTCTAACTTGAAGACTCTGGAATAAAGACAAGTGCTTACCGGGAGACAACCCGGATAAATTTTTATTATTCTGTTTTTGTGTCGAGTCAGTCAGGCCGCAGAGGATACGGCGCATCTCAATCCTGAGATGCGACGCATCTCCTGCAATGGTCATATCTTACTTTATTTTTCTGCATTTTTTATTTTCGATTTTAAAACTTTTTATCAGTTTATTTTAATGCAGCGCATCCCTGGTTAACGATGCGGCGCATCTTCTATTCTGATCCGTATTTATTCCAGGCTCGATACGGCGTATCTTCTTCCATAAGATACGGCGCATCGACTGACCTGACGATTTTCATTTTTAATTTTTATGTTTTATTTTAACTAACTACTAATGTATTATGCAAGTTTGAACCTTTCTTAACTTAGGTGTGTTTTAAAGCCTTGGTGGTATTATAGATTCCTGCATTTTCTGTGGATACATTGATTATGAAGCTTAAACGTTCTAATCCACAAGAAAGATGATTTTTGCTCTTATACAAATGGAGGATCATACCGAGCAAATCTCAGGGGAGTTTTTCTGTTCTAATTCTTTTATTTTCCAGTTTTTAACCTTTTATACAAACAACAAGGACGTTGTTTAGCTTAAGTGGGGGGATTGGAGAATTAGAACACTTAACACTTACTTGTCCTTATTTTTCAAAATATGCTTAAAATGTGCTTAATATATAAAAATTTAAAATTTTTTAGCATGTTTTTGTTTAAAGTCTAAGTTGCATTGCTGCACACATGACGTTATTTTCAAAAAATTGTGATTTTTCAAAATTCACAAATCTATGAGTGTGTCGGTGACTTGTAAACTTTAGAACTTGGCTTGTATACTATTCGAGACCACCATAATAAGTATTATTTTATATAATTGGAATGACTTGTCTAAATTGGTAAATTTCTAGGATTACACCCAAATAGCCTTTTATATGTTTTGTGTTATTAGCTAACTACACTGGTTAGTTAACCCCCGTATAAACCCTTTTGTTACTCTCATTTTTAGAGTAAGATACCCCTAGAAAAACACTCAGAGCCATTCCTTTCATTTCTTACACCTTTGTTTAAAATGTTTCGTTACACCCTTACACCTTAGCCTACCCTGTAGATTAAAGTCCGTGGTTGGTTGATTGCTTTAGGCAAAGTGTGTTTCCTTACATTACATGTGTTCGCATGCGTAATTCATTATCTATGGTTAGGTCGGGAAATTGCACAATGCAATTGGAGTGAAAGTAAATATTGTATATCTTTGAGTTTATTTTTCGTGTGTTTACTACTTTCACTATTACCGTTATTTCTGAAGTCATGAAAAGTATGGAAAAATTATCCAGAGTTATCATTATAGTGATGTGGTGAAATTTTACACATCTTTGTTTATGTCAAATAAAAAAAAAAAAAAAAAAAAAAAAGAAAAGGAAGAGTTGGATGTTTGTTTTAACCAACATATGTAAAGTTTTGTATTAAGTGGTCGATATCACCACTGTTTGTTGTATACTATATCTATGGATTGAATGGAAGTTGGCAGTTATGGGAACGCCGACTAAGGTTTATTCTTTGATTGAGATCTTGTTGAGTATAATTCGTGTCTACCTAAAGCGTGTGTTTCAAGTGTTAAAGCGTGAGTTATTCTATGATATGAGTCTTATTCATGGGATGGTTGGGATAGTAATTAACCACACTTAGGATTTTAATTTATCTGTTTTGTTTATTTTTCATTTTTACACCAATTTATATCCCAAATATTATCCATACCCTGTATTATTCTTTATCCAACCAAACCTTTGATTTATTGAGATTAGGGATTTGAGCAATCTTAAGTATCGTAGTCGTGGATTCGGCTATGTATTTATGATTTTGTCGCCCTTTTTGATATAATATTATTGGTGAAGTTTGGACCTATCTTTAGCCTATTCGAGTTAAGGATTTGAGCAATTGCAAGTATCGTGTTCGTGGATTCGATCATGTATTTGTGATTTTGTTGCCTTTTCTGGAATTTGAGATCGATAGAGATTAAGAATGATTAACCCTTAAACCTCAAAACCCTTTTTACCACTTTAGACTTGTTATTCCTTGGCTTTAGTGGTGGAGATGTGTATGCTTGCCAAGCTTATGATAGAATATTCGTCACGACTGGACAGTTAAACGATTAGATTTGCTTTTATCGAATTATTTTATTTTGCTTCTAATTCGTTAAGTGTTTGGTTGTGTGATTATGACAAAAATGAATACATGCTTAAATATAAAAATAAATCCTAATATCTTTTAGGATACATTTTCATAAGATTAATTCTATGGTTTACTTGGGGACAAGTAAAGTTCAAGTGGGGGGATATTTGATGAACTCAAATAAGTACATTTTATTACTATCATGTATCCAATTAATTTGACTTGTTTTATTATATTATGTATGAGGATTGATACTTAATCGTTTACTTTTGTAATTCTCAGGTAAAAACAAGCATTTGGTGAAACTTGGCGATTTTAGACTAATTATGGAGCAAAACATGCGAGAAGTTAAGAGTCTACTGAAATGCACTAGATCAAGACTATTCTGCTCCAGATGCGCCGCATCTCACTTATTACATACGGCGCATCACTATCAATATTTCACCAGATACGATCCAAGATACAAGAGGACATGCGCCGCATCCAAGAATGAAGATACGCCGCATCTTCTGGCGGTGTACGAATATTCCTGAATATATTAATCTTGGACCCCACGTGAAGTTAAGTCAATGCGCCGCATCTACTTACTAGATGCGCCGCATCTTACCCTCAGACGGAAACTATAAATACCCCAAAGACCAGACGAATTAAGAGTTCCGGAAGTTCGACAAAAGACCGAAGTACAGAAACCTAGGACGAATTCAGTCGAATAGGCAGCACAAGACACACCCGAACGAAGATACAAGAGCTGTAAGAAGGTGCTGCATGTGTTTAATTCATTAAGTAGTTTTGTTTTATTGTGTTAGTAAACTTTAATTCATCAGGATTGATGGCTTGTGTAATGTGACAACGGAAAGATTGCACTCCCTTAAAACTGCTTTCCCATCAATTAAAGTTTATATGTTGATGTCTTTGGTTACTACTTATTAGTGCATTGATAACCTCTGTGTTTATTAGTGGCCTGCGCATTTGACTGCGGAAAATAATGTGGCTCCCACGGTTGTTACTAAATTGATCACTTAGGAATAACTTTTAGACATAAGTAATCATTAAGGGTTTACTCGCCGATAAGAATATGACCAACGAGAAAGGATTAACTACATACACTTCATATAAAACTATCAATAAAACAAGTGACAATCTACTTAATCATAAGGACAGATCTTCTTATTGTCTCGAGTATTTATCTGTGTACGTGTGTGTTATTCGCTGATTCGTGCCTATTGGTTTAGTTTATTATTTAATTGCAACCAAATCGTGCCAGTCTCTCAGGCTGAACCCCCTTGCGTTAGATTAGGTTGTATAGCTAACTTAATATATTAAAATACTGATTAGAATAACTAGATAATACGTTCCACTCTTAGTGATCAACACTCTACTTACCATTATATTCATACTGACCGGGTACACTGCTCGTTAAGTGTTTGTGTTATTGATAAGTCGGCTAAATATAAATTTAAAACTTGAATAGGCATTAATACTGCTAAACCGCAACGACACATCGCACGCATCAAAGTTACTTGTAAACACAAATCATCAATGCATACTTACATCAACACCTCTCGACGTCTCAAGTATGCTTCAACGAAGTCGTAGATTTCCATCCCGACATAAATCACTCAAGGTATGGACAAACAAATCTACTACTTGACAAATGATCAAAGGATTATATTTTTCTAAACTTCACATTTTTAATGTGACAAAACATTTTTTCCAAAAATATATTTTACAAATTATTTTTGAATTAAAAAGAAATGTTTTATTTTGAAAAATAAGTTTAAAAATCCCAACAGTCAATTTTCCCCCCAAAACAGCTCCAAACATTTCCAAATAAACCTTCCCCACTAAAAACAAACAAAGGAGCGTCCACGGTACCACTAAAGTACCGACGGCTCCACTAAATTTAGTGGAGCCGTCTGACAATTAGTGGAGCCGTGCCTCTGTAACGGCTAGTTTTCCCCTTGCCTATAAATAGTGGACCATTTTACTCTTCCAACTTGATTTTTCCAGTTAGTTTTCTCTGGTCTAATCCCTCCTCACTTAGAATACTTTCTTTGATCATTTAGAGAGTCTTAGTTTGTTTAAGAGTGATCCTTTCATCCCACCAAGAGATCCTCTTCATTCCTCTTCAAGTGCAAGAGAAGAACACAAGGTATCCAAGTAGATACAAAGTGTTGTCATTCCTCTTCAAGTGCAAGAGAAGAACACAAGGTATCCAAGTAGATACAAAGTGTTGTAGTGGTAGGTAGAAGCACTTGTAGCATTTGTTACACTCTTGATTGTATCATAGCATACATCAAGATCATTTTTCTTTTGAGAGTTTGTGAGGGAAGATCATTGTGATCTTATAGAGATATTGAATATCTCTAGTAGCCATTGGGCTAGTGTGTTGATCAAGTTGATCAAAGGTAGATAGGGTAGATTGAGTCAAGTGGGAGTAGATCATTGTGATCTTGTTGAGATCTTGGAGATCTCTTGAAGCCATTGGGCTTGTGTATTGATCAAGTGGATCAAGGGTAGATCGGGTAGATCGTGGTAGATTGGTGCTAGCTAAGATTAGCACTCGACATCTAGCTTAGTGTCGGAAATAGGATAAGCGACGTGTACGGTTTTCTCCGCCTGAAGGGAGCTTGTTGATTAGTGAAGTAACTCTCGAGTTGGGTACTCGGGGAGTGGAGTAGGGCGAAGAGGAGCTTCGTGACCGAACCACTATAAATCACCGTGTCCGGTTTGCGCCTTCTTACTTATCTCTTTACTTTCATTTCATTCTTTATCACTTTATATTTATATTTGCATTGCTTTTATGTTTGTATGTCTAGTTGCTTATGTTATTTTGATTAAGTATGTGTCATGGTTTGATTGTGCTTGTGTTGTAGTTTACTATATTCATCTCTAGATGTTATATGACCATAGTTGACACTTTTCATATTACGTCACACTTGATCGGGTGTTTGATACAAAAAGTTTTTAAGTTTTTAAATGGAAACGTATTCACCCCCCCCCCCCCTCTACGGTTTCCACAAATAACAATTATGTTGGTTCTAGCTCTTCTTCTACTTTTTATGGAGAACATATTTCAAAACTTTTATCCTTGGTTAAAGATACATCTGTTAATGATAATGGAAAAGGAAAAGATGTACATGCCAATATGGTAGGTATAGTTTTGAATAACAACAAATATTTTAATCAAAACTTTAAAATATTTTGTTGTAATAATAGTAAAATCAGGTCTACACTTGTTGCAACTGGTATTATTGTTGATTTTGGTGCCAACCAGCATTTAACATATACTCATAAGTATTTGGTTAAGGTAATTGATATTTTCAAATTAGGTATTAAAGTTTCACATCCTAATGGAACTGAAGCTTTAATTGCTAAGGTAGGAAATATGGTTCTAGCCAAACACTTAACTCTATATGATGTTCTGGTTGTACCAGAATACTGTGTAAGCTTAATGTTTGTTCATAAAGTAGCTAGAGACAGCAAATTTGTTATTGCTTTTGATGAGTCTAAGTGCTATGTTTTACCTTAGTATTTGAAGAGAAGGAATGTACTGGGGATTGGTAATCAAAAGGATGGTTTGTATTACTTTGATGGAAATCAAGGTATTAACTTAGAATTTAATAATTTTAAGTTTAAATGCAATTTGTCTAAAAGTTTATGGCACTGCAGGCTTGGTCATCCTTATGATCAAGTCTTAGCTGTGCTTTAAAATGAAATATGTTTTGAAAACAAAAATGATAATGAACCTTGTGAAATTTGTGAAAAGGCTAAACAAACTAGGGAACCCTTTCACTTAAGTGAGCACAAATCTACGGTGCTTGCTGAACTTGTCCATCTTGACCTTTGGGGTCCTTACAGGGTTGTTAGTAAGGAGGGTTATAGATATTCTTTGACCATTGTAGATGACTTTACCAGAGCTATGTGGGTTTATTTGATAACTAAAGATGAGGTGTTTGATTGTATTACTACCTTTTACAATCTAATAAAAAACCAGTTTAACAAGACTGTTAAGACTTTTAGAAGTGATAATGGTACTGAGTTTATTAATTATAAATTTTCTGAGTTTTGTGCTAAAAATGGCATTATACATCAAACATCTTGTGCTTACACCCCACAGCAGAATGGGATTGTGGAAAAGAAACATAGGCATCTTCTAAATGTTGACAGATCCTTTCTGTTTCAGGGGGAATTCCTCTAAATTTGTTGTCTGAGTGTATTCTTATTGCTTGTTATTTGATTAACAGGTTGCCTTCTTTAATGCTGCATGGTAAATCACCTTATAATTTGATTTTTAACAAAAAGTGTTCTTTAAATCATTTAAGAATTTTTGGATGTCTCTGTTTTACTAATGTTTTAAATAATTCTGATAAATTTAGTAGCAGATCAGAAAAATGTGTTTTAGTAGGGTATGCTTCCTATAAAAAGGGGTATAAACTATACAGTATTGAAAGAAAATAGTTTTTGTATTCTAGAGATGTTAATTTTTTGAAAAAGTTTTTCCTTTCAAGATTAAAACTGTTTCTGTGGACAAAAGTGATAGTCATGATCTGGATCATACAAATTTCTTCAATGAAATTGTGTATGAGGGTCATGACATACCCAATGATGATCTAAATAAAAATGCAGCACCTCATGCAGAGGGCAGCAACTCTTCTCTTAATGGCAGTCCAACAATTGACCAAAATGAAAGTGATTTGGGGCACTTTCATGGTTCCAATGGTTCTACCTTAGAGAATGAGAGGGCTGCAGCTCATGAGAGTGAATCTGAATTGGACCCTGTAAATGAAAATGAAACTGGAAATTCTGAGGGTATCAATACAGTTTTTTCAAACATAGAAACAAATCAAAATGTTCAAAATTATCAAAATCATCCTTTGAGAAGATCTGAGAGAACTTCTGTCTTTCCAAATAAATACAATGAGTTTGTTGTTGATTCAAAAGTCAAATATGGTCTTGAAAAGTTTGTTGGTTATTCAAAATTAAGTTCTAAAAACTTTTGTTTTATAACTGAGTTAAATAAGGCTTTTGAACCCAAAACTTACTGGGAAGCCTGCAAATATCAGCATTGGGTGGAAGCAATGAACAAGGAAATGAGGGCTTTATATAATAATGATACTTTTGAAATTGTTGCTTTACCCATTGGTAGAAAGGCTATTGGTTCTAAGTGGGTGTTTAAAATTAAGTATAAGTCTAGTGGTGAGGTTGATAGGTATAAGGCTAGACTTGTGGCTAAAGGCTTTAATCAAAAAGAAGGTGTTGACTTTGATGAAACTTTTTCACATGTGGTTAAAAATTGTTACTTTCAGATGTGTTATTAACTTGGCTGTCCAACTGTCTTGGCTTATTTTTCAACTTGACATTAATAATGCCTTTCTATATGGGGATCTAGAGGAAACTGTTTATATGTCTTTACCAGATGGTTTCTTTGATGTGAATGATAATAGAGTATGCAGGCTTAAGAATTCACTGTATGTGTTAAAACAAGAACCCAGACAGTAGAATGCGAAGTTGACATGTGCTTTAATCAAAAATGGTTTTAAACAGAGTAAGAGTGACTATTGCTTATTTACCAAAAGTGAATCAGGTACCTTTGTTGCTTTACTTGTTTATGTTGATGACATTATTATTACTAGTAACAATCTTGATGAAATTTAAAACTTTAAATTTTTTTTGAAAACAAAGTTCCAAATTAAAGATCTGGGAAAACTCAAGTATTTCTTGGGTATTAAAGTTTTAGAAACTGTAAGTGTTGGGAATTAAAGCTTCTTGGATTACTGCTGCTCATATTGTTAAGACTTCTCTAAGGAATTACAACTACTCGGGTGCTTAAAAGGAAAATACTCAAAGTGTTTTACTACTGCTGGTGAAAGACTTAAGACTCCTGGTGTAGGTTACTACTGCTGGTAATGCTGCTGAACTTCAAAGAAATACACCAAGTATGTTAGTGCTGCTGGAACAAAGTTAGTAGTGCTAGTATTAACTTACTACTGCTGAAGAGTTAAAGCTGTCAGAGTTATTATTACAGCTGCTAGAGTGTTTAGTCAATACTGCTTAAGAGATAAACTTGTATAGTCGGTTAGATAATTATAGAAAAGATTTATTAAAGATTTATCTTGTATAGAAAGTTATTGTAAGCCGACTAGGACTCCTTAGTCCATAAAAGGAGGTCCTAGGGCATTGAGATAGATACGTGTTATTAGAAAGTCGATTAGCTTCAAAGTTGTAAACCCTAATACTGTTGAGTATTCGTATTATTCATCAATAACATTGAAGCATTTTGTTTGTTAAATTATTGTGTTCATTACTGTTACATTCATACAAAGTTCTTCTAAATATCAAGTACTAGATTCCACATAGTATTTAATAAAACTCAAACACAGTTTCTATACCTTAGTTGTACTAGATATCTAGTATAACTAAATCTTTACAAGCTAAGGGATTCGATCAAGTGCATAACTGGGATCAACAGGTGGTATCAGAGCTTGTGTTCTAGAAGCTGTGATCAAGAAGAACCTGTTTAAGCTCGAGATTGTTTAGATCTTACTAAAGACATGGATTCAGAGTCTACTCATATGGTTGTTGCATCAAAGGTTCCAATGCTCAAGGCTGGTGAGTATGAGATCTGGAGAATGCGAAT
Source organism: Artemisia tridentata subsp. tridentata (assembly GCA_021014915.2). Taxonomy (NCBI): domain Eukaryota; kingdom Viridiplantae; phylum Streptophyta; class Magnoliopsida; order Asterales; family Asteraceae; genus Artemisia; species Artemisia tridentata. The sequence continues at coordinate 103,581,034 of CP139502.1, read as the reverse complement.
TGAGCAGTACATCCAGATGCTTGATTTTCAACTCTGGGATGTCATTGAGAATGGAAACGAACCACCAAAAACAACAAAATCTGTAGAAGGTGTTATTACAGTGGTGCCTCTTACAACTGCCGAGGAAAAAGCTCAAAACAGATTGGTAGTTAAAGAGAGGAGTACTTTGATGATGTCTATTCCTAATGAACATCAGTTGAAGTTCAACTCCATTAAAGATGGCAAGTCTCTAATGGAAGCTATTGAAAAGAGGTTTGGAGGTAATGCTACTACAAAGAAGACAAGGAAGAATCTCTTGAAACAGCAGTATGAAAACTTCTCTGCTAAAGGCTCTGAGGTGCTGGATCAAACCTTTGATCGACTTCAAAAGCTTATAAGTCAACTAGAGATTTTGGGTGAGCAGATTTCTTAGGAAGATATAAATCAAAAGTTTTTGAGAAGCGTGTCCTCTGAATGGAACACACATGTTGTTGTGTGGAGAAACAAACCTGATCTTGACACAATGAGCATGGATGATCTTTACAATAATTTAAAGGTGTATGAACCAGAGGTCAAAGGATCATCTAGATCCAGTACAAACTCACATAATATGGCATTCATGTCCTCTACTAATAACAACACTAGCAGTACCAATGAAGCAGTTACTACTGCTCATGGAGTTACTACTGCTAGCACTCAAGTGACTGCTGCTAACTCAACAAATATTGACAACTTGAGTGATGCTATGATTTGTGCTTTCTTGGCTAGTCAACCCAATAGTCCTCAACTGATTAATGAGGATCTGGAACAAATTCATCCAGATGAGTTGGAAGAGATGGATTTAAGATGGCAGATGGCTATGTTGACAATGAGAGCTAGGAGATTCTTGAAGAAAACTGGAAGGAAGCTGACAGTCAATGTGTAACACCCCCAAAATTATCGCAGCGGATGATAATTCACTGGGGTATTACTTCCTAGCACAAAGTACAAGTCATGGAAAACGACCCTTTTAAAAGAGACGTTTTAAAAGTATTTCACATTTGATACATTAAAACCTCAGAGTTTGCAAAAGGTCCCAACAGTTTTCATAAAACATAATGTTTTCAAGAGATCACAATTGTTTTAAACATAACATAAATCTTTAAAATATAGTCTCTTCAAATGTATAAATATGCTGAGTCTTCAAAAGATATCCGTGCGACTCCAACCAAGACCTTCAGGCCTTAAAACCTGAGATAAAACATGCTAAAATGTCAACACAAAGGTTGAGTGAATCCATAGAGTTTAATAATAAGCAGTCGATCACAATAAATCATTTATAAAAACGACTAAGCAACAAATGCAGAGTCTGATAAAGTTATTATTGCCCTAAGCTCATGACCCTGACACTGACGTCATTGCTGTCAATAGCATAAATTTGCCCTTCCAACATAGGTAATAGCCACACCTATCATTGGTACGAATACAATACACACAACTGCCATACAGGCACATTCCGGCATGGGGGTTGTTAATCCCAATAGATCTATTCATGGTATTCGCGCTCACTCGCAAGTGACTAACGGTTCAAGATAAAAGGGACTTTCGGCTATGGGAAACTTACGCAATAATAATAACATGATAGCATACAATTTTCAAAGCATTGTGATCATAAATATTTATAGCATGTATCTCCCCCACGGAGTTTGTAAAACAATCGCAGTAAAACTTGGGGCTATGAACTCACCAACGATGGAGTAGTAACAGAAACCGGAGAAGTGTGCACGTCGAGAAAAGCCGCAAAAGATCACAAATGACCTATATAAAATATAACACGACTTAGGCTCGGGGATTAAGGTATAACACTTATACTTATGTTTTAATTTAGTACTTGTACTTTGTGACATCATAAGGTAATTTATTTAAAAGTCTTATAGTAAGTCATGGGTCGAAAAGACGCTTGTAAAAGCTTATACGGTTTAAAATGCAAAGCTGATGGAAATTTGGATAAAAATACCGCACTAAACGAGTCGCCATTTCTAAACCGTAAAGGATAAACTTATGAAATTTATATGGTTCGAAAGGTATGGCTCTGTACTATATGAAAATCAAGGCCTCACTTAACTAAGAACTTCAGAACATGGGTGAAATTACTAATTTACCCCTGTGTCTCTATGCAGTTACTTCCAGCATCCAATTAAGCTTATCCAAATGAGTATATCTTCTTATCTACAGGTCTAATGGACACAGGGTCAGTGGGAAAAGTTTTCTACAGGTCTGAGCTCCAACTTTCATGTTTTTATCAACCTAGGGTTCTTTGCAACATTTTAGAGTAAATGGCCTATCAAATCTGACATGCAATCCTGGACAAGTTTTAGTGTAGATTTTCTCCAAAAATCATCGAGGTGAATTAAGAGGTAAGGTTTTCGGGGAAAAGATCCTAAGACATAGGGCTAAATCGCTATATTTTTATTTTAGCTCAAAAAGTCACTGAGATAAAATGGTATGGTTGACTTTGGCTTTCAAAATCTGGGCAGATTTGGCCAATGACAAGCAAGATGTTTTATGCTTGTATATTTAATTTTTAGGTATGCATGCCAAGACTAATCACTAGGATCTTGTTTATTATCAAAATTAATAATGTTTCCAGTAGCTAAATGGTTTCTCCATAAAAATTTGAGAGTGATTTATATAAACAACTTAAGATAAAATCAAGATTAACACATACAAATCAACAACTCTTGCATTCAAAAACCCATTCAAGCCTAAACTACCTATCTAACACCTAACAATCCTATGAAAACTTGATCAAATAATCCAAATCATGCATGCAAGAGTTAATTAGCTTAGATCTAGAAAAACCTCTGGTAATCATAGAGATGAAATTAAAAAGGACATGAGATACTTACCAAGATCAAGACACCAACAAGAACACTTAATCTTCAAACACAAGAGCAAGAACTAATAAAAATAAATAAAAGATGGATGGTTTAGGGGCTGATGTTGGTCGTTCATAGGAAGGAGAGGAGCAAAAATTTGGTGTAGGGGTGATAAAAACAAGATAAATGAAGTTTGTGAGTTAGTTTGGTGTTTTTATATAAAACATACATGCAAGACACATGTGCCAAGTGTTCAAGAGTGTAAGACACCCCAAAGACAAATGTATTTGTGGTATGAACAAAATTTTAGGTAGTGGAGAGTTAGTGTTTAGTTTATTTTGATTTTGTGCTAGTATCTAAAGTTACGGAGTGAGTTTAAAGGCTAACGGAGCCATAACGGGTATGTTTTATGCATAGATTGTAAAAATAAATGTCATAAAGGTAATATTTTCATAAAAATATTACATTTAACTTACAATGACCTAATTTGATGCTTCATATATTTCCCGAGCCTTTCGGAGTGTTATAACGCCGTTAAACCTTAAAACGCGAGCCGAAAACGCGTAAAACGTAAAAAGTGCGAACTTCGTGTACAAATGGAAAAATAAAATATTACATATGAAAACAAGTACGTGAGGGAAAATAAATCATATTAATGGGTAGACTGGGCATAGTCTGAGTCAAATTATGAATTTAAGTGTACGTGTCACGACGTACGCGGACAACTTTCCCGGCAAAAGCCAATTTACTTAAAATAGCATAATAAGCAAATAAAATTAGTAAAAATAATGACTTGAAATTTCATGGTTGTTACACAATGGGATTGATAACATTGGCTTTGACAAGTCCAAGGTGTAATGCTATAACTATCATAAAATGGGACACTTTGCTAGAGAGTGCAGGGCACCAAGGAGTCAAGACCACAAGAATGGAGAAAGCTCAAGGAGAAATGTGCCTGTGGAAACAAGTAATTCCACGGCTTTGGTATCTTGTGATGGTTTGGGTGGCTATGATTGGAGTGACCAGGCTGCAGAAGGACTCAACTATGCATTGATGGCTTATTCATCGGGGTGAATTAAGGTATCTAATGATTCTGTTTGTTCTTATAAATCTTGTTTAGATAATGTTGAGTCACTTAAAGCTCAAAATAATAAACTGATAGAAGATTTAAAAAAGTCTGAATTGCAGTGTTTAGCCTATAAATTAGGATTAGAGTCAGTGGAGAAAAGACTTGAATTCTTTAAAACAAATGAGTCTGAGTATGTAGAAAAGATAAGTGTTTTAATGAGTAAAATTTTTGTAAGAGATGAACTTATTGAAGAGCTTAGAAGAAGAATTGAAGTTGCTAAAAAGAAAAAAGATGTAGTTCAGAAGGAAAAATAATGTATTTAGCTTACAGTTAATAAGTATGAACATGCATCTGAAAATGTGAATAAGATTATAGATTGTCATATTTTTGACAAATGTAGGAAAGGTAGTGGTCTAGGCTATAATAATGTTCCCCCTTCCATTACAGGAAAGTTTTTGCCTCCAACAAAGGATTTGTCTTTTACTGGTCTAGAAGAGTTTAAGGAACCTGTAGTTGAGATGACTAAGGTAGAAAAGTGTAAGACAGTTAGGAGGTCTCATGCCCTTATTATTGAAGATTAGGAGTCAGATGATGAGAATGAGGAAGTACCTCAACCTAAGGTTGAAAGAAAAGTAGTTAAATCTAGTGTTGAAAAGATGAATTTTGTTAAACCTAATTCACAAGATCAAAATGCTAGGAAAACTGCAAACCAAGTTGAGCAACCTAGGATGCATACTAACAGGCCTATAGGGAACCAAAGGAATTGGAATTGCATGATGTCTCAAAGATTAGGTAGTTAGTTTGAGATGTTTAACAAGGCTTGTTATTTCTATGGTAGTTTTGATCACTTATAGGTTAATTGTCAGCACCATCAAAATAAATTTCAAAATTCAAAGATGGTTAATCTTGTTAAACCTGATTGGAACTATTCTCAGAGGGTAAATCATACCAATTTTGTTAAAAATACTCAACCCAATGCAAAAAGAAATATGGTTCCAAGGGCAGTGCTAATGAGGTCTGATCTGGTATCACTTAATACTGCTAGACAAAACTTTTCAAAACCAGTAGTATCTTTTAATACTGCCAGAAAAGTTAATACTGCTCACACCAAAATAACAGTGAATGGTGCAAGGTCAAGGTCTTATTTTTCAAAAACAGCACATTCACATGTTCAAAGGCCAATTCAAAAGAAAACAGCACTTAATACTGCTAAGCCAAAAGCAGTAGTTTCTACTGCTAAGGCAAAAACAGTTGTTAATGCTGCTAAGGGTAATAAGGTTCATGCTATGAAGGCCTCAGCTTGTTGGGTTTGGAGACAAAAAATTAAACTTTTAGACCATGTTTCCAAACATGACAGTGTATCAATCTTGAAAAGATTTGATTATGTTGATGCACAAGGCATATCCAAGTCAGTAATGGCTTGGGTCCCCAAAAGAAACTGATTTTCTTACTTTATGTGCAGGGCAATCCACAGGTGGAGTTACAAGATCAAGGAGTTATTGATAGTGGATGTTCAAGGCACATGACAAGAAACATTTCCTATCTTACTAATTATAAATAAATTGATGGAGGATATGTTGCCTTTGGAGGTAACTCTAAAGGAGGGAAAATCACAAGCAAAGGTACTATAAGAACTGGTAAACTTGATTTTGAGAATGTGTATTTTGTCAAAGAGCTAAAATTCAATCTCTTTAGTGTCTCACAAATGTGTGACAAAAAGAATAGTGTTCTCTTTAATGACACTGAATGCATTGTCTTGTCTCCTGACTTTAAGTCAACTGATGAAAGTCATGTTTTGCTTAAAGTTCCTAGAAGAGATAATATATATAGTGTTGATTTAGAGAACATGGTTCCCAAATGAGGTTTAACTTGTCTCTTTACAAAAGCCACATCTGATGAATCAAAACTTTGGCATAGAAGGCTTGGGCACTTAAATTTCAAAACAATGAATAAATTGGTTAAGGGAAATCTTGTGAGAGGTTTACCTTCAAAAGTTTCTGGAAATGATGAAGCATGTGTTGCTTGTCAGAAGGAAAAGCAACAAAGAGCCTCTTGTAAGACCAAAACAGTGACCTCTATAAGTCAGCCTTTACATATGTTGCACATGAATTTATTTGGACCAACATTTGTGAAAAGTTTAATGAAAAAGATGTATTGCCTAGTTATCACAAATGATTTTAGCAGGTTTACTTGGGTTTTCTTTTTAGCAACTAAGGATGAAACAAATGGAATCCGTAAGTCTTTTATAACCAGGGTAGAAAATCTAGTAAATCATAAGGTTAAAGTGATAAGATGTGACAATGGAACTGAGATCAAGAATAGGGATATGAATCAGTTTTGTGAGTTGAAAGATATTATGAGATAGTATAGTGTAGCTAAAACTCCTCAACAAAATGGTGTTACTGAGAGGAGGAATATGACACTAATTGAGGTTAATAGAACAATGTTAGCTAATTCTAAGTTACCAACTACTTTTTGGGCTGAAGTAGTTAATACTGCTTGCTATGTGCAAAATAGAAGTATAGTAGTTAAGCCTCATAACAAGACCCCTTATGAACTTTTACATGGTAGAACTCCAATGTTAAGCTTTCTAAGACCATTTGGGTGTCCTGTTACTATCTTTAATACCATAGATCACCTAGGCAAGTTTGATGGCAAGGCTGATGAAGGTTTCTTTGTTGGATACTCAATAAATAGTAAAGCCTTTAGGGTATTCAACAGTAGAACCAGGATAGTTGAAGAGAACTTACATATTAGGTTTAGTGAGAGTACACCTAACGCTGTAGGTAGTTATAATAACCTGAAATCCGGAATAACTTTTGAACATTTAATACGAATATTTTATGAGGTTGAATGTGGGATTAACTTAAATGTTTATGTTATGAGAATAATTACGAAATGAAAATACTAGACCACAAGTATGATAAATCTTAAGCCTAAGCTACAAAATAAAATGACACAAACTTAAGTAATTATACATATCACAATTAAGTACATAAGAGAAAGGATAAATGCTATCTTATTTCTTATTATTTTCCACAACATCACACGTATACAAGTCTAGTTGAGGACCGAAAGTTAATTGTAATTTGTACATAACCTAAACTAAAATATAAGAGATAATATTTGAAACATTTGAAAAAAAGATATGGTCATCAAATTCCTCCTGTAGACTCGGCAAACCAATCTCTCCCACTTCCACTTATATTAAACCGAATATCCCATTTTCACCTCACACCATAAACCCTAGCAAATAGCCAGTTGTGGCAGATCTTGATCTCTAAGAAAAGTGGTACAAAAGAGGTGGTAACGTGGAGGCTTAACAAGAGCTAAACAAGGTGGTTGAACGTGGTCTTAGCTGGGTCGAAGGGGTGGCTGTGTTTAGGTTCGAACAGGTTCTGTGTTTGGGCTTTGTTCTGGTTCTTCTCTTCTCAGTCGACACAAAGGTATCAACACCATTTTAATCTTGTTTTTCCTCTCGACATGAACACGTGAAACATGATAAATGTTAACCTGAAAGATAAGCAATATTCTCGACTAAAAGAAACACGAATGAAATGGTTATGACGCATGAAATAATGGATCTTTAACTCATAAAATAAGGTAGGATATACACATGTCGACTTAGGGTTTTATTGCGATCAGTGGGTGTATGAACTAATAAATCTGGAAACTTGAACACATGTATTCGATCTCTTTATTTCATGTTTGGGTATACGACCTGTATATATATACGTATACATAATCTGCTTTAAAACTCCTAAAATGAAAGTGGTGATCATGATATTGTACTTTGGTGTGTATCTTGTATCTGGTTGTGTTCGAGGTTGGAATCGGTTAAGTCTAAACTATATATGTGAGCATACATACAACATTTATGGTTACGGTTGTATCGTGGGTGATGTGTGTGTCGGGTTAAAGGGTTCTAAACATGTAAGTGAGTTGTATTGAATCTGTATAAATGTACGTGAATCAGGTCTGAATATGGCTATATATTAAGGCTCATTTTGTCTCGTTTAAACACATTAGTTTCTTCGTTAAATTGTGGTCATATGTTGTGTGGTGTGCATGGTTTTTATGCGTCGAATCATGCATATGGTATGTGTCGTATGGAGAGTTAAACGAGAGGCTAAATACATGAGTTGTAAATTGTTTTGCTAACGAGAAGATTATGTTGCAATGTGAGGGTTTTGTTGTGTTTCTGGCTCGTTAAATCCATGATAGAGTGGATGGGGTATGTGTGTCGTGTGTGTGTTTAAATGATCGAACCAGAATACCATATGTATATAAACGTCACATAAGCTTGAATCTATGAAATAAATATGTCGACCTTGTTTCAGTTTTTGATATTCGAATCTGTCCTCATGCACACACCTACATCTGGTCATTTAAATAATGATACAATCACTTATTTCGACCTTAAAGGATGGGTATAAAATGAAAGAAATAGAAGAGGGGAACATATAATTAATTACATGAGAAAAAAATGGGGGGCTGGAATACGTGAAATCTTTAATAATCTGTTTTGGGCTCGTTAGATATATTTGTGGGTGTATCATTTGTCGATATAAAGGCTGTAAAAAGGAGTCTCATGTGTGAAGTAAGCCCATATATAAACATGTGATAATCAGATATGGAAAGGGTCAGTTTTGTCTGGTTATTTCAGGAGTGTGGCTCGTTAGTTGAGCTGTTAAAATGGTGTGCTCGTGGGTGAGATTTGAGGGTCTAAATTGGTTTTAAAATGTGTTTACAAATTGAAAAAAGGGGGGGAAGAGGCGTATTAAGTGGTTGGTTAAACTTGTTGGTCACATTTGATTTTGGTTGTGTCTCGTTTGTTTGTGAGGTTCAAGGGAGTGTCTCGTGAATTTGTTTAGTTGTGTGAATGTCTCGGTATGCTTTGAATTCGAAATACGTGTGAGTGTGAATGGAATTAATGAGGGGTGTGAATGTGTATATGTGTTCGAAAGGTGTAATTGTAGATGAGTATGTTTGGTGTCGAGCTTAATTAATCCGTAAGTGTGTCTAAAGTGATCATCAAATCGGCTAAGTCATAATCGGTCAATTATGGAATTAATTTACATTTTAAACACCCTAAGCTTTGGAAACTGTCACATTTAACCCTAAACTTTGCCATAATGACATATTAAACCCTAAACTATGATTTTGGTCATATTAAACATTTAAGTTTACTTAATTATCAATAATAACCCGAAAATATGGAAAGTTGCTAATTCAGGAAACTTACTATTTATATAAAGATACTAATTTTGGAAAGTTACTAAAAATGGAAAGTTTTTAAAAATAGAAAGAAACCCCAAATGTGTAATCTGATTAAAATGAGCTTATAAGTAATACATGATCATTAATTCGTGTAGATTCTGTGAAGAACGAGTAGTTTCGGTTTTCGTGTGCTTTCCTGATTTGTTTTGCTTGCTTTGCATAAGGTACAAATATTCTATCCTTTCTTAGTAAGGGTTCTGATCTCATGATTTCTCGATCATTGACTTTGATTTGTTTACTTTGCCATGATCCCATTTCATATAAGCCATTGCTATGATCCCCTTGATATGATTCAGTTGCTATCCATTCTGTTATGATGATCTGTTTATTATCTCCTTGATTGAGATTCTGTTCAGTTGATATGCCTTTGTTGATTATGTTATGATTGCTTATTATGGATAGTTTTGTTCTGTTATGTTCTGTTGCCCGAGCTAACTAGCCATGGAGGTACCATGGCCACGTCATTGAGGCACCAATGGCATGATACTTTCTGTGGAGGTGTGTTTGATCTACGGCGTTCCCTTCTGTTATGATTATATGATTATGGTGCATGTGGCAATTCTGTTATATGTATGTATAGTATCGTACTTGCATATATATTCTGTTTTGCAGGGAGCGTATGGATGCATCCTAGGTATATGTTTGGAATGATTTTGATGTGATTTTAGTGATTGGTTTGTGCGTGCCATGCACCCTATTTCACTTCTGGTACATTGGAGTCTGCAGCTTCTTGTACAACTTAGAATTGATGGATATGTATATGTGATTATGTGGTCTATTCGAGTGGCTCGTTTGTACAGGCTCGTGGCTATCTGTTAGGTATCTTTGGTCCGTTCGAGTGGCTCATTTGGACGCGTTCATTGCCGTTATTATTTGACTCTTAGAGCTATTCTATTTCGTGATATTTATGCATTTGATCCACTTGATTCATATTCGTTTACTTATGCTTATTACCTTTTCTGCTTTGTATATATATCTGTTCACTGGGCTTTTTAAGCTCAGCCGCGTTTTCTTTTCCATGCGGCAGGTAATAAGCGGAATGCGGGACAAGAGTGATGTGAGCAGGAGTAGAAGACCTACCTTGTTTAGATTCCCCATTGTCTTGGATATGTTTTGGAATTAAGTTGGATATTTTATTTCATTTCATTTCATTTGATATTGTTTATACTTTTGGGAGTTTGTAATTTGTAAGTCATGATGTTCTTGACTTTGCTTTATTTATGAAGTCTTCCGCTTGCGTTTATTTTGTATGTTCTGATAGACACCATAATGTGGCATCTTAACCAAGGTCGGGTTGGGGTGTTACAATTATTGTATCAGAGCCCAGGCTGCGACTTGTAGCTCATAAGTTATGGCCTGTGAAATCTGGACCCTTAGGTTTCGCCCTATAGGACTTAGGTTTTGACCGGTGAGGATTGGGTAGACATTAGGTTTCATTTTGGCGCGATGTTTCCTTCATATTTTGCTCCTTAACTTTGTTTTGTCCTCGCTAATTCATTTATGACCATTCAGATGGTGAACACTCGTCATAACGAAGATTTCAGTAACAACCCTTCATTTGCAGGCGCAGTTTAGCGGACTGTAGAAGCACTGATTCCGGGCCTTACAGAATGGATCGTGACTGAGATCCGTCAGAACACGGCCAGTGGTAGTGGAAGTGGTGGTTCGGGTGTTGGTGCTCCACCAGTGACCATTCATATTGAAATTATGCAGGAGAGGGCTAGGCAGGGTGTCAAGAGGAATCGTGACGGGGATCGAGTGCGACCAGTTCAGGGAAGCAATCAGCAGGATAAGGATTCGTGGGATGATGATCAGCGGAGATATGATTGGAAGGGCTACAACAACCAGAAGTCGAGACGTGATCAGCAGTATTGGGATTAGCACCACCGCGGTTATCAGCAGCATCGTTCTTCTGGTTCATCTAGTCAGAGGGGTGGTACTGGTCGGTCTTTGGCTACTGCTTGTGATTCTTGTGGAAAGTCTTACCCTGGAAGGACTTGTTATAGGGCTACGGGTGCATGTTTCTCTTATGGATCGACTAGGCATATGGCTAGAGAATGTCCCAAGTTTGGTGGTTACAACGACAACAATAAGAGTGCCAAGGACAACAAACCAGCTCAGTGAGGAGATCACTTTCGCGATTAGTTATTTCTCTACTCCATTTCCATTTATCTGAATACTTTGATAACCACTTCTCTTTTTCGTTGGTTGCTTTGTTAATTTGTCGTATGGATATTTTGAGTTCTCATTTAGTATTTTCCTTCCATGTTGATTTTGGGATATCGGTTTGATTTGTTCATTTTAAGGATTCTTATGATCATTATGTGTTTGACGCAATCGATGGAGTACTTCACTTCTGCTAAACATACGAATATTTCCTCTACCTTACTAGATTTTGCTCCATCCGTTTTGTTCCATTACCTTAGGATAAGATTCGATCTGCTAATTCATTTCGTTGGAAATGTTTGATTTCGAAACCACCTGTGAGTGAGGCTGATTTGATCTGGTACTAATAGGTTGCTTAGTTACAACTTAAGATTGAATATAACTTGAACTCAGTTATCCTTATTTCTTTTTCGTGATTCGGTACGAATTCGTTTTGCACTCCCTACAATTTCGTGGACGAAATTTTATTTTTAGAGGGGAAGAATTATAATAACCTGAAATCCGGAATAACTTTTGAACATTTAATATGAATATTTTATGAGGTCTTTGAATGTGGGATTAACTTAAATGTTTATGTTATGAGAATAATTACGAAATGAAAATACTAGACCACAAGTATGATAAATCTTAAGCCTAAGCTACAAAATAAACTGACACAAACTTAAGTAATTATACATATCACAATTAAGTACATAAGAGAAAGGATAAATGCTATCTCATTTCTTTTTATTTTCCACAACATCACACGTATACAAGTCTAGTTGAGGACCGAAAGTTAATTGTAATTTGTACATAACCTAAACTAAAATATAAGAGATAATATTTGAAACATTTGAAAAAAAGATATGGTCATCAAATTCCTCCTGTAGACTCGGCAAACCAATCTCTCCCACTCCCACATATATTAAACCGAATATCCCATTTTCACCTCACACCATAAACCCTAGCAAACAGCCAGTTGCGGCAGATCTTGATCTCTAAGAAAAGTGGTACAAAAGAGGTGGTAACGTGGAGGCTTAACAAGAGCTAAACAAGGTGGTTGAACGTGGTCTTAGCTGGGTCGAAGGGGTGGCTGTGTTTAGGTTCGAACAGGTTCTGTGTTTGGGCTTTGTTCTGGTTCTTCTCTTCTCAGTCGACACAAAGGTATCAACACCATTTTAATCTTGTTTTTCCTCTCGACATGAACACGTGAAACATGATAAATGTTAACCTGAAAGATAAGCAATATTCTCGACTAAAAGAAACACGAATGAAATGGTTATGACGCATGAAATAATGGATCTTTAACTCATAAAATAAGGTAGGATATACACATGTCGACTTAGGGTTTTATTGCGATCAGTGGGTGTATGAACTAATAAATCTGGAAACTTGAACACATGTATTCGATCTCTTTATTTCATGTTTGGGTATACGACCTGTATATATATACGTATACATAATCGGCTTTAAAACTCCTAAAATGAAAGTGGTGATCATGATATTGTACTTTGGTGTGTGTCTTGTATCTGGTTGTGTTCGAGGTTGGAATCGGTTAAGTCTAAACTATATATGTGAGCATGCATACGTCATTTATGGTTACGGTTGTATCGTGGGTGATGTGTGTGTCGGGTTAAAGGGTTCTAAACATGTAAGTGGGTTGTATTGAATGTGTATAAATGTACGTGAATCAGGTCTGAATATGGCTATATATTAAGGCTCATTTTGTCTCGTTTAAACACATTAGTTGCTTCGTTAAACTATAGTCATATGTTGTGTGGTGTGAATGGTTTTTATGCGTCGAATCATGCTAATGGTATGAGTCGTGTGAAGAGTTAAACGAGAGGCTAAAGACATGAGTTGTAAATTGTTTTGCTAACGAGAAGATTATGTTGCTATGTGATGGTTTTGTTGTGTTTCTGGCTCGTTAAATCCATGATAGAGTGGCTGGGGTATGTGTGTCGTGTGTGTGTTTAAATGATCGAACCAGAATACCATATGTATATAAACGTCACATAAGCTTGTATCTATGAAATAAATATGTCGACCTTGTTTCAGTTTTTGATATTCGAATCTGTCCTCATGCACACACCTACATCTGGTCATTTAAATAATGATACAATCACTTATTTCGACCTTAAAGGATGGGTATAAAACGCAAGAAATAGAAGAGGGGAACATATAATTAATTACGTGAGAAAAAAAAGGGGGGGCTGGAATACGTGTAATCTTTAATAATCTGTTTTGGGCTCATTAGATATATTTGTGGGTGTATCATGTGTCAATATAAAGGCTGTAAAAAGGAGTCTCATGTGTGAAGTAAGCCCATATATAAACATGTGATAATCAGATATGGAAAGGGTCTGTTTTGTTTGGTTATTTCAGGAGTGTGGCTCGTTAGTTGAGCTGTTAAAATGGTATGCTCGTGGGTGAGATTTGAGGGTCTAAAGTGGTTTTTAACTGTGTTTACAAACTGAAAAAAAGGGGGGGCAAGAGGCGTATTAAGTGGTTGGTTAAAGTTGTTGGTCACATTTGATTTTGGTTGTGTCTGTATTGTTTGTGAGGTTCAAGGGAGATGAATTTGTTTAGTTGTGTGAATGTCTCGGTATGCTTTGAAATCAAAATACGTGTGAGTGTGTATGGAATTAACGAGGGGTGTGAATGTGTATATGTGTTTGAAAGGTGTAATTGTAGATGAGTGTGTTTGGTGTCGAGCTTAATTATTCCGTAAGTGTGTCTAAAGTGATCATCAAGTCGGCTAAGTCATAATCGGTCAATTATGGAATTAATTTACATTTCACCCTAAACTTTGCCATAATGACATATTAAACCCTAAACTATGATTTTGGTCATATTAAACATTTAAGTTTACTTAATTATCAATAATAACCCTAAAATATGGAAAGTTACTAATTCGGGAAACTTACTATTTATATAAAGATACTAATTTTGGAAAGTTACTAAAAATGGAAAGTTTCTAAAAATAGAAAGAAACCCCAAATGTTTAATCTGATTAAAATGAGCTTATAAGTAATACGTGATCATTAATTCGTGTAGATTCTGTGAAGAAGTTGTAGTTCCGGTTTTCGTGTGCTTTCCTGATTTGTTTTCCTTGCTTTGCATAAGGTATAGATATTCTACCCTTTCTCAGTAAGGGTTCTGATCTCATGACTTCTCGATCCTTGACTTTGATTTGTTTACTTTGCCATGATCCCATTTGATATAAGCCATTGCTATTATCCCCTTGATATGATTCAATTGCTATCCATTCTGTTATGATGATCTTTTTATGATCTCCTTGATTGAGATTCTGTTCAGTTGATATGCCTTTGTTGATTATGTTATGATTGCTTATTATGGATAGTTTTGTTCTGTTATGTTCTGTTGCCCGAGCTAACTAGCAATGGAGGCACCCTGGCCATGTCATTGAGGCACCAATGGCATGACACTTTCTGTGGAGGTGTGATTGATCCACGGCGTTCCCTTCTGTTATGATTATATGATTATGGCGCACGTGGCCATTCTGTTATATGTATGTATAGTCTCGTACTTGCATATGTATCCTATTTTGCAGGGAGCGTATGGATGCATCCTAAGTATATGTTTGGAATGATTATGATGTGATTTTAGTGATTGGTTTGTGCGTGCCATGCATCCCATTTCACTTCTGGTACGTTGGAGTCTGCAGCTCCTTGTACAACTTAGAATTAACGGATATGTATATGTGATTATGTGGTCTATTCGAGTGGCTCATTTAGACAGGCTCGTGGCTATCTGTTAGGTATCTTTGGTCCGTTCGAGTGGCTCGTTTGGACGCGTTCGCTGCCGTTATTATTTGATTCTTAGAGCTATTCTGATTCATGATATTTATGCATTTGATCCACTTGATTCATATTCGTTTACTTATGCTTATTACCTTTACTGCTTTGTATATATATCTGTTCACTAGGCTTTTTAAGCTCAGCCACATTTTCTTTTCCATGCGGCAGGTAATAAGCGGGATGCGGGACAAGAGTGATGTGAGTAGGAGTAGAAGACCTACCTTGTTTAGATTCCCCATTGTCTTGGATATGTTTTGGACTTAAGTTGGATATTTCATTTCATTTCATTTCATTTGATATTGTTTATACTTTTGGGAGTTTGTAATTTGTAAGTCATGATACTCTTGACTTTGCTTTATTTATGAAGTCTTCCGGTTGCGTTTATTTTGTATGTTATGATAGACACCATAATGTGGCATCTTAACCAAGGTCGGGTTGGGGTGTTACAGTAGTGGACCAACTTGGATGTTTAATATAGATGCACTAACAAAAACAATGAACTATGAGCCAGTTGTTGCAGGTACACAGTCTAACAATTTTGCAGGTACAAAAGCAAGTAAAGATGTTGGTCAAGCTAGAAAGGAGACAGGACCTAGCAAAGATTGCATTTTGCTACCATTATGGACTGCTGATCCACTATTCTCTCAAAGTCAAAGAGTTTTCAGGATTAAGAACCAAAGATCCTAGATAAAGAGCTTCCAGGCTCAGATGAAGTTAAGTCTTCATGCGATGATGAACAACAGGATGATGAAGAGCCAAGAAAAGAACAAGAAAATGTTGATCAAAAGAAGGATGATAATGTTAGCAGTTCTAATGATGTTAATGCTGCTAGTGATGGTAACAGCACTAACAACACTAACAAAGATAAAACTGTTAATACTGCTGATTAGGAAGGCATTGTTGTTAATGAGGATGAATATCCTTTAGATCCAAACATGCCTCCCTTGGAAAATATCTATATTGATACTGATGATGAAGGAGTTGGTGCAGAGGCTGACATAAACAACATGGATGATATTATCCCTGTCAATCCTATTCCAACTACCAGAATTCACAAGAATCATCCTGAAGAACAAATCATTGGAGATGTGAAGTCTGTTGTTCAAACAAGAAGAATGACAAAGGATTTGAAGGACCAAGGTTTCTTTGCTAGATCCCTTAAACAAAGAAACAGTCACAAAGACCTTCAAAATTGTTTGTTTGCTTGTTTCTAATCACAAGTAGAACCCAAGAAGACAATTCAAGCACTAAATGATCCAAGCTGGGTAGAAGCTATGAAGGAAGAGCTTTTATAATTCAAGTTACAAGAAGTTTGGACTTTGGTAGATTTTCCTAATGGAAAAAGAGCAATTGGTACTAAATGGGTTTTCAGATGTAAGAAAGATGAAAGAGGTATTGTGGTAAAAAATAAAGCAAGATTAGTTGCTCAGGGATACACACAAGAAGAAGGGATTGATTATGATGAAGTTTTTGCTCCTGTTGCAAGAATTGAAGCTATAAGACTGTTTCTAGCTTATGCTTCATATAAAGACTTTGTGGTGTATCAGATGGATGTGAAGAGTGCTTTTCTTTATGGGACAGTTGAAGAAGAAGTGTATGTCTCTCAACCACCAGGGTTTGAAGATCCTAATTTTCTTGGTAAAGTTTACAAGGTGGAGAAAGCACTTTATGGTTTGCATCAAGCTCCTAGAGCTTGGTATAAAACATTGTCAACATACTTGTTGGACAATGGATTTCACAGAGGCAAGATTGATAAGACTTTGTTCATTAGAAGACACAAAGGTGATATCTTGCTGGTTCAAGTTTATGTTGATGATATCATCTTTGGTTAAATAAAGAAGGAGTTGTGTCTTGAATTTGAGAAGTTGATGCATGAGAAATTTCAGATGAGTTCTATGAGAGAACTTACATTCTTCTTAGGGTTACAAGTCAAACAGAATGAGGATGGCATAGTCATCAGTCAAGATAAATATGTTGAATATTGAAGAAATTTGGGTATACAGATGTTAAGTCTGCAAGCACAACAATGGAAGTTGGCAAGCCTTTGCTCAAGGATGAAGATGGTGAAGAAGTGAATGTTCATTTGTATAGATCAATGATTGGTTCTTTGATGTACCTTACTTCTTCAAGACCTGACATCATGTTTGCAGTGTGTGCTTGTACTAGACACCAAGTCAGTCCTAAAGTTTCACATCTTCATGTTGTGCAAAGAATTTTTAGGTACTTAAAGGGTCAACCTAAATTGGGCCTTTGGTATCCAAAAGATTCACCTTTTGACTTAGTAGCATACACTGATAGTGATTATGCTGGAGCAAGCTTGGATAGGAAATCTACAACAGGTGGATGTCAATTTCTTGGGTACAGATTGATCTCATGGCAGTGCAAGAAACAGACTGTGGTTGCAAACTCCACAACAGAAGCTGAATATGTGGCTGCTTCAAGTTGTTGTGGACAAGTGCTCTGGATTCAAAATTAATTGCTGGATTATGGGTACAATTTTATGCATACCAAAATATTTATTGATAATAGCAGTACTATGTGCATAATTAAAAATCCTGCTTATCACTAAAAAAATAAAGCATATTGAGATAAGACACCATTTTATTAGAGATTGTCATGAAAAGAAGTTAATTCAAATGGTTAAAATGAATACTGACAATAATGTTACAGATTTGCTCACAAAAGCTTTTGATGTGGGTAGATTTCAATTTTTGATTGCCAGTATTGGAAAGTTAAATCTTTAAAAGTTCTTATCTCTTTTGTGTTTTTGTAAAGTTTTGTATGGATTAGTACTGTTATTCAAATCAATAAGAGTTTCTGCTATTAAGTATAATTAGTACTACTAGTTATACTTAGAACTGCTAGTTAATGCTGCTAGGTATACTTAAATCTGCTAAGTATAGTTAGATGTTATGATTGTTGTGAAATGTTATTGCTTGTGTTTTTGTGGTTTTTGGACTAATATTTTGCAGGAAAAGCAAAAGAAAAGTGTTAGATTGGTGAGGAATTGGAGTTAGTACTAGTGTCTAAAAGTTACTACTGCTAGGCATAAGTTAATGCTGCCAAGCTTAACTTAACGCTGCTAGGTTTCTACTGCTGGGTTTGAGAGTGCAGGGGACGGTTATGTAACTTCTTCACTTAAGGGTTTAAAACCCTAATTCGACCACTTAATCAGTTTCACGTGCACATAATTCTCTCAAATACAAACCCTAACTCTCTTTTTCTCATCAATTTGCAAAAACCCATATCAATTACAACAAAATCATAACAATGTCGAATATTTCTTTTGTCGACTCACACAACATGATTGCAATCTTGCAAAAACCTAAATAGTCTGAAGGTTTTACTGAAATAATTGATTTTCTTAATGCAACCCATATAACGTATGCATTAACAGTAAACCATACTATATATATTTCCCAAATTAAACAGTTTTGGTCTACTGATAAGATCAAAACTATTAATAGGGAAGAACAGATCCATGCCCTTGTAGATGGGCAGGAGATACTCATTACTGAGACATCTATTAGGAGAGTTCTTCACCTAGCAGATGCTAAAGGAATTGAGAATCTTCCTAATTCTATAATTTTTGAAAACCTTGCACTGATGGGGTATGTAAGGAAAAACGATTCTTTAAAAATTTTCAAATCCTACTTCTCCCCACAGTGGAAATTCTTAATACACACTATCTTGCAGTGTCTTAGCCCAAAGACAACTAGTTGGAATGAGTTTAGCAGTAATATGGCTTCTGCCATAATCTACTTGGCTACAAATCAAAAATTCAATTTTTCAAAATTAATTTTTGATAGTGTGGTTAAGGGCTTGGATAGTTTATCAAACAAAATTTCTTATATCCAAGGTTTTTACAACTTCTAATGGACAGACAGTTTTCTGAAAAGAAAACTCACAAAAAGGTTTATGAGGCTCCCTCTCATACTAGTAATTTTTTTGCTAACATGAAGGGGAAGGGAAAAGATTTTTCAGGCATAGTAACACCATTGTTTCAAACAATGTTGGAACTAGGTCAAAATCAGGGTGAAGGTTCAGTAATCCCAACTGTAACCCAACACACACCCACCTTTTTATCCATTTCCTCCACAATGCAAAAGACCTATAAACGTAGGAACACACAAAAGGGCATTGAGCTACCTTAGGCTAGTGCTGGTATGGATGCAAATGAGGCTACCCATAAGGAGTTGGGAGGTAGTTTGGAAAGGGCTGCCACTACTGCTTCTAGCTTAGAAGTAGAGCAGGACAGTGATAACAGCACTAAGTCCCAATCCAAGGCAACATCTAATGGGTCAAGTGCCCATGGAACTGACTCAGGTGATGGAATCCCCAGGCGCCAAGAAACCATGGGGGGCATAGATGCTCAACCTAGGGTTGAGGCTGTGTCTAACATTCCCAGTGATCCACCTCTTGGGATAGGTAACACAATCCGAAGTGCTGAGGGTAGTCTAGAACTTTTAAATGAATTGATGGCAACCTGTACCAAACTGTCAAAGGAGGTTCTTGACCTTAAAAAGACTACTTCTTCTCAACAACATGAAATCAAATATTTGAAGAAGAGAGTAGCTAAGCTTGAAGGGAGAAAAAGGTCAAGGGCTTAGAAGCTGAAAAGGTTATTTGAAGTAGGTACAACTGCTAGGGTTGAGTCCTCAACTGAAGCACAAAGTTTGGGGGAGGATGCTCCCAAACAAGGGAGGAATGAAGGCAAGGTTTCAAGGGAGGATGATGAGATGGTTGATGCTGAGTTGGTGGATGAGGGAAATTCTTTTGAGGTTGATACAAACAGGGCAATGTGACTGCTATTGATGCTGAAGTAATTGAGGAGATAGTTAAAACTATTGAGCTTAATGTGGATAAGTTGGTTGAAGTGGCAAAGTTGATGGTTAATGTTGCTGACGATAATGCTGCTATTATTGAAGTTTCTGCTGCTAGTGACAAAGTTAATGCTACTGAGTCAGAATTTAATGCTGCTAGTGGAAATGTTACTGCTGCTACAACAACAACAAGTTCTGATGATGATCTAACAACTTTGGCTCAAGCCCTTACTTCTTTGAAGAAACCACCAGTCAAAGGGGTTGTCATTAGAGAGCCATTCACAACAACAACAACCACCAAAACAACAATCACTTCACAATCTAAAGATAAGGGCAAAAGTATCATGATAGAACCTGAGAAAACTCTTTCCAGGAAAAAGCAAATGCTTTTAGATGCAGAGATAGCAAAAAGAGACCAAAAGGAGTATGATGCTGAAGATCAAATAATCAGGGAAGAAAGAGCCAAGAAAGAAGAAGAAGCCAATCTTGTGCTCATTCAACAAATTCAGCAATGGAATTACGAGAGAGCACAGTGTGATGCTGACTGGGAGCTAGCTCAGAAGCTTATGCAAAAAGAGCAAGCATCACTTATAATTGAAGAAAGGTCAAAGCTGCTGGCTGAGTTTGTTGAGAATAAAAGAAAATTTTATGCAGCACAAAGAGCACTGGTAAAGAGAAATAAGCCACCCACCAGAGCTCAAAGAAGAAAGTTCACGTGTTCTTATCTTAAGAATATGGAGAACTGGAAACTAAATGTTTTGACTCACTTTGATGATGGGAAGATTGAAGAGCTGTATGAACAAGCTAAGAGAAAGGCAAATTTGTGCCTATGTAGACAGAGGTGGTAATGGAGAAAGCTGAAGCAGAGAAAGAGCAAGAGAGTTGTTCTAAGAAAGCAGGTGATGAGTTAGAGCAGGAAGAGTTTAAAAAGCAAAAACTTGATGATCAACATAAGCAAGAGCTGAATGAAGATGAAAGTAGTGACAAAGGAATAGTTGATTTACAACTATATGTGGAAATCAAATCAGATAAAAAGGAAGAAGCTATTAAAGTTGAACCTTTGGCTACAAAATACTGCATCATTGATTGGAAAGTTGGCTATCAGGAAAAAATAGCTTGGTATGAGATATTGAGAGCTGGTGGAAAGTCTCAAAAGTTTATCTCTTTTCCAAAAATGCTCAAAAGCATTGACAGAGAGGAACTATAGACTCTCTGGAAGTTAGTTAACGGTAAGTATGGATATAAAAGGCCGGAAGACATCGTGGACAGAGTTCTTTCAGGTTATCTTAAGGATATTTTTGAACCAAATTGTGAAGATGAAGTCTGGGGAAAACAATATGGAAACAATGTCCATGTGTTATTCTGGAATCTTTATCATGCTTGTGGGTTTCATACTGTGGCTTTGGGTGGAGTTCAGATTTACATGTTGGATGAGAAAGATTACCCTCTAAATCCATCTGTAGTTGGTTAGATGCTGGATCCATCTAAAGTTAGACTTCAAATAGATAAGTGGGATGAAATGACCTATCAACAACTTAAGATGATGGAGAGGATTCTCAAGCCAAAAGAGAAGAAAAAGAAATAAGGTATTTGGAAGCATCCTCCTGGTGATGGTTCAAGCTTTGAATGAAACTTGATGATTTTAGGTGAAAATATCAAGTTTAGGGGAGGATTATTGGGAATTAAAGCTTCTTGGATTACTACTGCTCATATTGTTAAGACTGCTCTAAGGAATTACAACTGCTTAGGTGCTTAAATGGAAAATACTCTAAGTGTTTTACTACTGCTGGTGAAAGACTTAAGACTGCTGGTTTGGGTTGCTACTGCTGGTAATGCTGCTGAACTTCAAAGAAATACACCAAGTATGTTAGTGTTGTTGGAACAAAGTTAGTACTGCTAGTATTAACTTACTACTGCTGAAGAGTTAAAGATGTCAGAGTTATTATTACAGCTGATAGAGTGTTTAGTTAATACAGCTTAAGAGATAAACTTGTATAGTCGGTTAGATAATTATATAAAAGATTTATTAAAGATTTATCTTGTATAGAAAGTTATTGTAAGCCGACTAGGACTCCTTAGTCTATAAAAGGAGGTCTTAGGGCATTGAGATAGATACGTGTTATTAGAAAGTCGATTAGCTTCAAGGTTGTAAACCCTAATACTATTAAGTATTCGTATTATTCATCAATAATATTGAAGCATTTTGTTTGTTAAATCATTGTGTTCATTACTGTTACATTCATACAAAGTTCTTCTTAATATCAAGTACTAGACTCCGCATAGTATTTAATAAAACTCAAACACAGTTTCTATACCTTAGTTGTATTAGATATCTAGTATAACTAAACCTTTGCAAGCTAAGGGATTCGATCAAGTGCATAACTGAGATCAACAGAAAGGACTTTGTCTTTCGCAAAGAAAGTAATGTCTTGATCTTTTAACTGAATTTGGTTTGCTTGCCTACAAACCTTCATCTACTCCTCTTGAACAAAATCTTTCTATCATTAATGAACCAACTGAAAATGATCCTATTTTGGACAATATTACTGAGTATCAAAAGTTAGTTGGAAAATTGATTTACCTAACTCATACCTTGACATATCTTATTCAGTTCATTGTTTAAGTCAATTCATGCATAAACCTTTGAAATCTCATTCAAAGATTACTCTAAAACTGTTAAGGTATTTAAAAGGTTCACCTGGGTTGGGTATTCATATTACTAAGTCTGTGAATTCTTCTCCTGAAGCCTTTGTAGATGCAGATTGGGCAAAATGTGTTGTTACAAGAAAGTCTGTAACAGGGTTTTGTTTATTTTTAAATGGTTCATTGGTCTCTTGGAAGAGTAAAAAACAAAATACCCTCTCTAATCCTCTGTAGAAGCTGAATACAAAGCTTTAGCTTCTGTAATGTAGAACCGTAGAGGGGTGGGGGGTGAATACGGTCTCTTTGGCTTTTTAGGTGTTTAAGAACTTTAAGCCTCAAAGAGCACCAAGTGGTTATACGACAATAGCCACAACCACAAGCACAACCAAAGTATGTAAAACAAGTAAAGAACACCACAATATATACTGGTTCGAGATGGGGGGTTTATACCATCCGTACGTCCAGTTGCGAATCCACGACATGATACTATTCACTAAGTATAATCCTTTCGATGGACTACAAACCGTTACAACTTCACTCCATCGATATGCACTAAAATTGGTACTCACTAAGAAGAGCTACCCCCCAACGGTATTCCGCCCTCGAAAACCACCCAAAAGGATGTCGTGATTTGACTTACCACAAAGACTTCCCAGCAGAAGTATCAAACCCCAACTAGATCCCCAATGATCTAGGCTTGGTCATCTCGACACAAGACTTCCCTAACAACCAAATCGAATAAGAATGTTTGATTGTTTAATCAAGCCCTAACCTGACCTAGAGACTCGATTCTAATAGAAAGGGTATAGATAAGAAGACCCTCGACACAATCACAAGAGTGGATTAGGTTCTTGTGATTCTTCCTTTGCAATGAATGTGTTCTTTCAAATGATGTTATGTGATAGATTAAGAACACAATAGAGAATTAGAGGATTGAGAGAAGAGAAATAAGAGAGAAAGAAATAATGGCAAAGGGTGAGGAATACAAGAGGCAAGGCTGGGTATTTATAGGCAAAAATCCCAAACAAGAAAAAGTTTACCAAGGTTGGCGCGATACTGGCGTGTCGGAGCGCCAGCGACGCGCCAGGACTCCTGAAGCTTTTTCTTGGAATTTTTGTCTTTTAAATACCCAATTGTACTTCACACATTGACCTTAACATTATTAATCCTTGAGGTCAACCAACTCAAATAGCCATTTGATAAAAATCATGTTTGAAAGTGTTTAAGTGAAACCAATTATCAAAGAAAGAAAGATAGAAATGATAATTGGATAGGGGTAGTTTGGGTATTCCTCACATGGCATAAAAAAGAGAGAAAGAATATGCCATGGAATATTCCTTTGCTTGGAAAGGAAGTGTGTATGTTGAGATAAAGGGAAGTGTATGAGAGAAGTTAGGTTGAGATCAAACCATGGTTGAGTTAGATTACTTAGCATGGTTAAGAGAAGAAAATATGCCAATGGAATATGCTTTGCTTGGGGGGAGGGGAGGGTGGATGTTTGAAATTCAAATATGAGGTTAGGTTTAGAAGATAGCCATGGTTAGGATAGGTGAGTTGGCATGGTTAGGTTAGAAGAGAATATGCTAAAGGATAATTCATTTCTTGGAGAAGAGGGTGAGATGAAGGGTTAAGATGAATTTTAGTGAGTTGGAGTGATGTGATGTTAAGGAGCCTTGGTTGCATTTCAAATTTGAATTTGAATGTGAGAGAGGGAATAAGAGATAAGGTTGAGATGAGTTGGATTGGATGTGAAAGTGATGTGATGGGTGCCTAAGAGGAGGAGTCAAATTTGAAATGTGAGGAGAGGGAGAGAGTGAGGGAGGTTGTATGTGAGGGAGTGAGTTTTATGTGTATAAAAGTGAGGTGATGTTGATAAGATGGGGAGCCTATGGTGTAGCAATCTGTAAAATTCCCCAGTAATTTCTACATGTTAATCAAGTATTTAATTACCATTACAGTTCAGTTAACCATTTTTATGGGCAAAATTTGAAAATTTTGTTTATTACATTACATTAATACAAACACATTGGAACGAGCTCACACACGGACCACAACGAATCCAAAACACCCATTATAAACCAAACGGATCACCTTTACTATTCCTGGCCCAAGTTTTGGCCTGGTACTATTCAAAAGCCCAACCCAACATTTTTAAGTTTTATAATTCTTATTATTTCACTCGATTGAACACTTTACTTGGCCATGATTTCTTTCGAATTTGACACACAAAATATGCAACATTTAACATCACTCGAATCTCCATACACCAAAGAATTAGTATGTCGAGTCTCACTCTCTATTTCGAACGTTTGATACATGAACACGACTCAAAGTAAATCACCCTCGACTCGTTTTCAAGATCACTTAATATTTATCCATTTTAACCAAACTCAACACAACTTAATTTCACCCATGTTTTTCATTTGCTATGATCGAATATGAGTTCATAGCATGTTTCTCACCTTTCTCCTACATTTAGTCACGTTAAAATGTGTTTTGGACCTTTTATATATGTCGAACGAGACATATATAACATACACTTGTGTTATAACCATAACCACACACAAACCCCCCCCCCTAAGTATCTATGTACTCAAGTTTATTCCCTTATCTCTGCTACACATCAAATCAACACAAGTTCGGTGAGTTTTATACAATATTTTCGATACATATACATGCATATATACACTTACATTAACTCCCTTTCACACACAAACATTTATCACATATTTCACTAAGTATTTCCCCTTTGCCGAGAGCCCTCAAGAACAGGAGTGATACCATAGCATTTTGAGCCAATTTCTAAATCTTTCGAGTCCCACTCGACCCCTTGGTGATCGTTCTAACGTGAGGTGTCCATATTTCTCGAGTTCTAGCCTTTTCTTAACGTGTATAACACCACCTTTGGGTGTTGTAAGTCTTTTACAACTCTTTTCCTACTCGTTATATCGTTTTACATACACCATGCATCATATACATATTTATGCGATCGTATATTTCCTTTATATGCATTTTTCACGTTTCTCGTATTTATTTTTACGTTATATTCATATGACCTCCTTCATGGATGGCTAGAAAATCATGTATTACCTTTACTCGACACTTACATATTCATTTTATTGCATTTTGAGACCCATTTTAATCATTCGTTACATCGTATAATTCATATAACTTATATATGTCATTTTCATTTTTGGACCATGTGATTTACTTGACTAAGAAATGGCCGCATATAATCTAATTCGTACAAACAACATGTAGTTTTTTTGGCTCACCCTAATTCTCCATAAGCTCATTAAACAAGCTGGTAAAATAAGTTCACGTAACAAGCTCAAAAAAGTCCATTTGAAAACGCATTTTGATCGCTACTCGAACTGACCAGAAACTCACTCATTTTATCGAGTGGGATTTTTAGCCCACTTAGCTCAAAATAAGCACTTAGAATAAGCAGTTGGTATAATTTTCAGACCATAAAATAAGCCCAATGATAAGCCCAATGTCCTTTAAAACCCCTCGGATCAATAACTCTTATTGGGCCTTTATTTTAAATCGTTAGAGCCCAATAAGCAGTTATTAAGCACTCTCAATAAGCTATTGATAAAATCTCTTTTGTACTGTTTTTAAGATGCTTATATAAGCCCAAAACCATGCCCACTTTGTTTCTAAACCCCTCAGATCATAAAACCTTATTGGGCCTTTGTTATTGTCTCGTTAAAGCCCAATAAGCAGAAAAATAAGCACTTTGTCAAATAAGCAGTTTATTTAAACTCAAATAAGCTTTATAAGAATGTTAAAACTCTCGAAAATCATTTCCCACTATTTTTGTGATTTTTGGACTTTTTTTGCAAAATATATTACTATTCGGGTTAAAAGTGTCAAGTTCATATAATTACATCCACAAACTGCCATTTCAGTAAATTAAGGGTAGAATATGATCAAACAGTAAACAGAAGGTTTAATACGGCATTTTGGAAACTTTTGGACTAAAAATGCAATATATAGTTAACCAAGGACTAACGGTGCAAAACCAACTCCGTTAGGGTAAAAAGTGTAAAATTTGTATAAGTACAAGGACCAAACTGTAACTTTAACTCATGCATATTCTACTTCATATTTTACACTTTTTCACACAATCACGTGCATTTTTACATTCGTTCAATATTTAATCACGTTACGTTAATATTTATATATAGCGAATTTTAACGAATAACTTAACATTTTCATTCAACCACTTTCGAGGAATCGATATTTATGAATTCAATAACATAAAAACAAGATAATATTATATATAATATTATTTTTGAACTTTAAGCATTTTAAGCATATCACCCACTCACATCACACACCAAATCGTTATCCGTTACTCATTTTCACACTCATTGTTCGTATTAAGTTAAAACTATCAAAATCTCAGACTTCACCATTATTCAGGTCGTGTGTTAGATCCGTACCCGTAATTTCACTTGATTTCACATTTTCACCTTGCCAGTCACACTCAAGGTGAGTCATAGCCCCACTTTTACTTATTTAACAACTTTACACTCTATGGGGGAGATACATGCTACAAACTAGAACACAAGTATTTTCAAGTATTTTTGTATGCTTCACCAGATTGATATTGCCTAAGTTACTCTATTGCCAAAAGCCCCTCACATCATGAACCATTAATCACTTGCGAGTGAATGCGAATATAGTGAATTAAATCTATTGGAGGCTGACTGCCTATTCCACTAATGCCTGACGGATAGCCTTAGTTGCTAGTCGGATTAGTCGTAATGCACTATATTTGAAGGAAATAGGAAAATGGCAAAATCACCTATTACACGAGGGCCCATTATCACCGGTTACTAACACTGATAACGTTTGCGTGTCATGAGACTTAGGGCAATATACACAACTGCAATATCACCATTTCAAACATGAATGTAATACACAGGCAATCACTACTTGTGTTACAAACTCATTATTACTACAAACTCTATGATTTCACTCAACAGTTTTGTTGACTTTTAGCATGTTTATCTCAAGTAATTAGCGGAGCAGACAAGGCACGGAGTGGGCATTAAACCAAGGGTTTTTATGTGGTGTAAAATAAATTATGTCATTCATTTTCAAACTACTACACCCTTTTATGGGATGTCTCAACTCTGATATTTTCACTTTTGTACATTAACTATTATTTGAATAACGAATACTTTCAAAACGCCTCTTTTGAGCCGTTTTCTATGATTATGACAAAGATCCTCTTCGTAATACCCCGATTAGTCTTCCGCTGTTAACTCATAATTTAGGGGGTGTTACATATGGCTTTGGATTCAAAATTTGAATTTTGAATGTTAGAGATGGGAAGAGAGGTGGTTTGTGGGGATGGTTTATTTGATTTTGAAATGAAGGGTTGAATGAAGAAGATGATGAGGTGTTAAAATCTAAATGGTTGGATTGGAATGTTGAGAAGGGAATGTTTGGAAGATATGGTGTGGGTATGTAGGAGACAAGAAGTACATGTAAGGTACAAGAAATGTAAGGGAATATTAATAGAATGTTGAGGATAAGATTTGGGAGGAATTTGAAATAGTTGGAGGATTAGTTTGGTGTAGAGATTAATCAAATGATTGATTATGACTTAATCATTTTGTCATTAAGAAAGAAAAGAGTTGACAAAAATGATTATGGGTTATGTGTTGGATGATAAAATCAAAGGTTACTTATAATTTCAAGTAACTTAACGTCGAGTATTCATAATCTCATAATACGTGAATTTCCACGACTCGACGTGATCAATAATCATCTTGATTCAAACAAGCTAAGTGCTTTGCATCATTGTAAAGCATATCCCATAACGGGAAAGGATGTGTTTACGCAAAGAGACCTTTGACTTTGTTTGACCAATAAGGGAGTAAACTCGTTACGTGATTAGAGAAGACGCAAACACGGATTATGGTCATACGAATACTTTCACTTGATGTCACGTGAAATATATAAGTCTCCTAGGTTTAGAAAAGCCTTAGCTAGAGGCATTTAATAAAATACTTGAGTTGGCGTTTTTCCAAAAATGAGAGGTTGTGATTTTGGATCCCTCTAATTCTAAAACCCGTTTCGAGTTCCTAATGAAGCACATAACATATTCATACCTGTATTGAAAGATCCACGTTTGTTGGGTAAAGGGAAAGCGGACTTTCAAAAACTGTAGCGACCCAAAACAGTTTCTGGCGCGCTGGCCACGTGCTGACGTGCCAGCCAACGTGCCAGACCCAGTTCTGGTGTGCTGGCCGGCGTGCTGGAGTGCCAACAGCATACCATACCCTGTTTTGGGTCTTTTGGGTTTTTGGCTACCATTTGTGATTTTATGTGTTGAGAAGGTTTATTTGTCATCATTAAAACATAAAGGAGACCTAATCAATGTTGCACCAACATGTAACTTCATAGATTGTTTGGGTCCTTAAGGTTTTAAAGGATCTAAACTGGGAACATTTTATTCCTGTCAATGTTTTCTGTGACAGTCAAGCAGCTATTAAAATAGCTGCTAATCCTGTTTTTCATGAAAGAACTAAGCATTTGGAAATTGATTTACATTTTGTAAGAGACATAATCATAGTTGGTGTTATCAAAACTAATAAGATTAATACTTTAGAATAAACAGCTGATATTTTTACTAAGTCTCTTGATAATCTACAACATAAGAAACTGGTTAATAAACTGGGATTAAGTGATGTTTTCCAGGTTTAAGTTAAGGGGGGATGTTAAAATTAACCTTAAACCTGGAATAATACTTAATTGTACAATAAATTGCACGACCAGGCCTTCGATAATGATCAAAGGATATAGGGGGTGTTGAGGTTGCGCCAAGCTTGTCTTTAACCTAAAATAAGAAATACTAAAACACTATGTTAAATGATTGCGCAGGGGTTGGACCCTGCGAACCACCTCCGGCGTGCGAGTAAGTATGTGTTATGATAAGTTGGTAGTGAAATGAGAGAGTCAAGTTTGCATACCATGGTTCTCAGCCCGTCTAAGCTATTTATAGAGGAGGAAATAGGCCTTAAAGAGCTCTTGCACATAATTCGGAGATCATGGGGGCGTCCCATGATTTGTTGTAACCGCTAGGGCTTTGTGACCCACGATCTCTTTCTTGGCGGAAAAGCTCAAGGAAAAAGGGGACGTAGGTATGACCAGGTCAAGGTGGTTATCCTTTCTAGTATCCTCGAAGGAGGTACCCCGAAGGGCTTAAGGCTTCGATTGGCAGCTTCCCGACTGGTAACCACTTCATAGATGAATGGTTTTACGCCAATGAAGATGTTAGGAGTTTGACCTGGGCCTTCGAGGAGAAGGCTTCATGCAGGTTCGAAGGGGTGGCCTTCGACCCGTTCGGAGGGTACATCATCAAGCCCCCCAGTCGAAAGTGATATATTCATACAATAAAATATTGCTTACGACTCTAGCATCTACTCAAACCATATCCCTTTCGTCACAAAGTCATACGAAAAAAGAATGGCCTAAACTAACTGCGCAATAAATGCGCTGAATGATTATCTAACCACTTACACCCTAGGCCATAACGGCTAGGATTTCGGTAAACACAAACGTCCCTTCAAAATTTAAAAAGCATTTGAAATCCGTATATGTGTCAAATTAGGATGGACACGTGGATGGATAGGATAAAAACTACAATGGGTATATAAACCCTTTATACCATGAACCCTAATTCACTTTTTACCTTCCACCCAAAATACACACACATCACTGTGTTTCGTGCTTCATTTGAGTCGAAAGGTAATACTCCGTCATCAATCTTTATTTTCTTGTTCTAATTATTTGAATACAACATGAGTATGGCTGCTAAACGAATAATCAGGCAACAAATATGTACGCTATCCAAAAAAGCCTTATCGGATTTTCTTGATGAATACCCCATACCCAAGGAGTTCAGGGTGATGCTTCCGAGCAAAACCCAAAACATCTTTGATGCTCCCGAAGGGTATGTGGAGCTTTATGTTCATGCTTTCACCCAATCCAATTTTAGGATTCCAATCCACCCCTTAATTTTGGAGTTTTTGCAGTATTACCAAGTACACATCTCTAGGTTGAATCCGTTTGGCTTAGCCAAACTAACCACCTACATTGTGATGTGTAAGGCTTACAGTTATGAGCCTACGCTGACTGTGCTTAGGGGATTTATTAACCTTTATCCTGGTGGTGATTGGATAACCTTGGCCAAAAGAAATGAGCATGATGTGCCCTACTTGGTGACCAAACCTTTTTCAAACATAAGAAATTGGAAAGGGCAATTTTTCTATGTTCAAAACACAATAATACCTCCGAAATATCCAGCTTTGTTGGATGAAGCATTCCAGTTTGGTGAAAAACGCTTTAATGACCCCTTGCCATACACCATAAGGAGCAGTCCCCTCTATCAGCGTCTTGCACGCCACCCAGTTGATGTCCAAACGTTTCCTGAGCCGATTCTTTTCATGGCGGGCATAGTTTACCATTGGGAAGGGTCTCCGTTGAAGCCTGAGATAATATGTGAAGGAAAAAGTATGTACATTCCCATTTAAATAAAATAAATAACTTATCTGCTGATATTTATCTTTCTTTTATCATTTTTGCTGCAGAGACCGCGTTCAGGAACTTTGTCGTGTCTGGAGGTGCCAAGGAGGTCAGCTTCATTCCGAAGGACCCAAAGGATTTGAGCTATGGAGTGGGGTCTCCATCAGTGTCTGTCAACAACAATGATGTGGACGCTCAAACAGTTGAGCCTATTGCAGTAATCCCACCTCCCAAACCTGTGAACACTGAGGAAGCCCCCCAGCTTGTTGAGAATGAGGCTGATTCTGACGATC
This sequence comes from Artemisia tridentata subsp. tridentata, assembly GCA_021014915.2. NCBI lineage: Eukaryota > Viridiplantae > Streptophyta > Magnoliopsida > Asterales > Asteraceae > Artemisia > Artemisia tridentata. The sequence continues at coordinate 103,549,576 of CP139502.1, read as the reverse complement.
CCCTCTCTAAGGGTGATCAAGTGACGATTGTAGGGTCCTCTGGGATCGCAGACAGGGTGCGAAGCAGAAAAGGAACAAGTGCAAAGTCCGTGAAAGCTCCACCTAAGAGGAAGCTAACCCTGCCAACCCCTCCGTTAAGGACCACAAGGCAGAAGACTTCTCATGGGAAGGCGATCATGCACCCGACTGAAGAGAGTGTAGAGGATGATGACATCCATGGTAAGTAAAGATTTCCTTAATTCAATCCTCCTTAATATGCCCCATATCTGATTCATCTGTTTCATGCAGGTTTGCCGAACACCAAAGAGCTTCCAAACTCCCTCACCTGCCATCTACTGGTTGACAATGTTACTCCTGCTAGCTGGAGGAGAACCCTGAGTGATATGTCCATTGAGAGGCTCCGTGACTTGCATGATAAAAGTTATACAAGACAAGCCATTCTGGATAACCATCTCAATACTCAAACAAGGGAGTTAATTCGAACAGTGAAGGACGCCAAGGAGGAGATTGCTGTGATTGTGGCCAGAGAGAAGAACAGGGAACTTCAATATGCTGAGTTGGAGGCCAAATGTGATGAGGCCATGTTGAATTTTGAAAAGAATCCCCGTTATGAAGTCCTTCGAGCCAAAATTGACAGTTTCGAAGGGCAATTGAAGGAGGCCCAAGCAGAATGTGGGAGGTTGAGAATGGAGGAAGCAAAGGTTTCTGGCTATAAAGCACAGGTTACCACACTTAAGTCTAAATGTGTAGGTCTTGAAACCGAAAGGGCTAAGCTTGGAGAGCAGGAGATCCAGCTTCGTGAGGAGATAGATGGACTAAAACTCCGTTGCAAGAGCTTAAAGAAGGATAGAGCTGAGGTGGTTTCAAAGGTTTTTCCATATGTAGCAATGGAGTTGTACCATAACAATGAGGTGGGAGAGATAGTTGGGAAGCTGGAAGAGATAGCCGAGACAAAAAAGCCAGTGGTCTTTTCGAAAGTGCCTTACTACCGTCCAACGTCGGAGCAAGAGTATAATGATGCTGGCAACACGTACACTTCAGCAGAGTACCCTTTTCTCGCCGAAGCAACCAAGGACCCCTCAGCACCAATTGAAGATCTCCTCTCGAAGAAGCCACGGAAGATTCAGCCTCCGTCTCCAACCAAAAAGACTGCATCTGTAAAGCCTCCATCTCCACCACATCAAGAGGATCCGATGTCCTCAAAGAAAGCTTGAAGACTGCCATGTTGGCATGAATTTGGCTCCAAGGGTAGCATGTACCCTTTAAACAATTTCACTTGATGCTTAATAGGTTTGTGCCTATTTGTTGAACAATTTAACTTTGTTGCTTGCTGGGCTTCGGCTCGTATCTCATACAATTGCTTGAATATTTTTGTTGGCTTCGGCCATACTTGACTTATGAATGCAAGTAGGGGATTGATTATCCCACTTTTGATATCATGCTTTTCTTCTCTTACGTTATTTATAAACGTACATATACAACCTAAGGTCATAACCTTATTGTATGTATTTTGGATCAAGATTTTTAGCAGTCGTATAATTTGACTGCGACAGAGGGTCGCGACCCACTCCGTCTTTATCCTTAAGATACAAAGGGCTTAGAATACACTAAGACTTGTAGGAAAGTTAATGTGAATTGTAATGGATGTTATGTGTATACAAGACATGTGTCCTGAACCATCCTTCGACATTGAAACTTGTAAATTACTTGGTTGAACAAATCTTTGTTGTATAGAACGAAACAAGAGATTTGAGGGAAATGCGTTATATCATTAATTGGGTAGGGAGAATTACATTATTTTAAGAAATGAAAACTAAGACACCTACCATTAATGCTTCTTTCCCCAAATGAGAAGAATGCGATACATGAATTTAAAAACATGCAAAGTGTTTTAAAAGCAGTAAGTCTTATGTGTAAAACTTATGAAGGTTAGTACCATTCCAAGTCCTATCCATGACATCTCCGTCCAGCGTTTCGAGCTTGTAGGCTCCGTTTCCGTTGGCTTCCGATATGACGTATGGTCCTTCCCATGTAGGCCCTAGATTTTCTTCGTATTCAGCCTTGCTTGCGCTGTTTAACCGAATGACATATTCACCTGGCTTGAACGTGGAGGGTCGAACTCGGCTGTTGTAGTATTTTTCAAACTTTTGTTTGTTGATAGCCTCTCTGATTGAGGCTATTTCTCTTCTTTCTTCAAGAAGATCAAGGTTTTCTCGAAGCCTATCTTCGTTTGTTTTTGCCTCAAAGTTCACAATACGCTCTGTTTCAACGCTTATCTCTGAGGGTATGACAGCCTCCATGCCATAAGTAAGGCTAAAAGGAGTCTCCCCATGGCTTGACTTGGGGTGCGTCCTATGTGCCCACAGAACTTGGGGTAGTTCGTCTACCCACCCATGATGGCTTCGTCCTAACCTCTTCTCGATTCCATTGACAATATCCCTTTTGGTGGCTTCCACTTGTCCGTTACCCTCAGGATGGTACACGGAAGTGAACGACTGCTTAATCTTTAGTCCTTCGCAGAAACTCAGGAATACTCCTTCAGCGAATTGCTTCCCATTGTCGGAGATGATGATGTGAGGGACTCCAAATCGGCAGATTATGTGTTCCCACACAGACTTTTGCATATTCCTTCCTGTTACTGATGCCAAAGGTTTGGATTCGACCCATTTATTAAAGTAGTCTATGGCTACGACCAAGAACTTTACCCCTCCTAGAGCTACTGGTAGGGGTCTGACTATATCGAATCCTCACTGGCAGAAAGGCCATGCAGATGTTACGGAGATCATGTCTTGCTTTGGAAATCTTGGAACGTTGGAGTGGATCTGACATGCTTCACACTTTTGTATTATTTCAACTGCGTCTCTATGCATTGATGGCCAATAATATCCCAGCTGCGTTATTTTTGAAACAACAAAGCGAGGGCCTGCATGTAAGCCGCAGGATCCTTCATGGACTTCATAGATGATGTTCGAAGCCTGCTTTGGCCCCACACAATGAAGCCATGGAGTTAAGAAGGACCTCCTGTAGAGATTATCCCCAATGAGTCTGTATTGGGGAGCCTTGACCCTAACCTTTCGTGCTAGCTTGGGATCTTCTGGCAGAATACCACTTATCAAGTATTCTCGTATCGGAGTCATCCAATTAGATCCTTCCGCAAGTATGATGTCAGATACTTCACTTCGTTTGATTGACCTTTCGGCCAACACTTTGACCAAGACCTCTTTTGTTAGGTGAGCAAATACCATCGAGGCCAGCTTGCTTAATGCATATGCTTTCTTGTTTTGGTTCCTGCGAACATGTTCTATACCATAGGATTCAAATTCACGGAGGAGTTCTTTAGCTTTCTCCAAATACTGCTTGATGGTGGGCTGCCTAGCCTCATAAGAGCCTTTGATTTGGTTTGCTACTAACTGTGAATCAACAAAAACGGAGAGATCACGAACCTCCATGTCCTTTGCAAGTCGGAGGCCAGCTAACAAAGCTTCATACTCAGCTTCATTGTTTGTAGCCTCGAACTCAAAACGTAATGCATAAGTATATTCTTTTCCCTCTGGGCTGACCAGCATTAGACCTGCTCCCGAACCATCGGAGCTTGAGGCTTCGTCTGTGTACAATCTCCACCCCTCCTTCGTCTTTGGGGGCTTTTCCTTTGGGATTTCCTTGTCTTGACTAGGTCCGGAGGGTGTTTCAGCAAGAAAGTCTACAAGTATCCGACCTTTGACGGAGTTTTGACCTTTGTACTCTATCTCATGTTCTCCCAGTTCAATAGCCCATTTGGCCACTCTACCTGATTTCTCAGGCTTCGACAGTAACTGTTTAATTGGTTTGTCAGTCAATACCGTGATGGGATGAGCTTGAAAGTACCTTCGAAGGCGCCTTGCAGCATAAACCAAGGCTAGGATTAGCTTTTCCAACTCCGGGTAGTTCAATTCAGTTCCTTGCAGGACTCTGCTAACGAAGTAGATTGGGACTTGCTTTTTTTCCCTTTCCGCTAAGAGCACAGCACTGATGCCGTAATGTACATGAATAACACTTCGCCTTTGATTGGGGCTGTAAGTGTTGGTAAAATTTCCATGAACTCTTTTAGCTTTTGGAAAGCGGCTTCTGCCTCACAACTCTATTGAAAAGCCTTCTTATCTGTGCACCCTTTGAGTGTCTTGAAAAATGGCAGAGATCGATCTGCGCCTTTCGACAGGAACCTGCTAAGTGCTGCAAGCTTCCCATTTATGCTTTATACTTCTTTCAATGACTTCGGAGCTTGTAGATCAGTGATGGGTTTGACCTTCGAAGGGTTAGCTTTAATCCCTTGCGTTGTAATCAAATGTCCCAAAAATTGTCCTTCTTCCATGCCAAAAGAACGTTTCTTCGGGTTAAGCTTCATGTTGATTTCCCTTAATTGATCGAAGGTTTCTTGAATGTCGGAGAGTAAGTCTTCCTCAGTCCTGCTTTTGATTACCATATCATCAACGTAGGCTTCCAAGTTCCTTCCTATCTACTTGTGGAAGGCTTTGTCTACCAATCGTTGATAAGTTTCCCCTGCGTTCTTCAGACATTTTCTTGTAACAATAGACCCCATTTCCTGTGTAGAAAGCTGTCTTCTCTTCATCTTTCTCCGCCATTTGTATCGGGTGATACCCTTTGTAGGCATCCAAAAAGCATTTCAAATGGAACCCCAAGAGGGATTCGACCTTCCAATCAATTTCTGGCAAAGGGTAGCAGTCCTTCGGGCAAGCTTTGTTGATGTCGGTGAAGTCGACACACATACGCCACCCACCGTCACTCTTTTTTACCATAACTGGATTCGCCACCCAGGTTTGGTATTTTACTTCTCTAAGTATTCCTGCTCGTACAAGTTCATCCACCTCTTTGCAAGCGGCTGTGTTCCTTTCAGGTGCTAGGCTTCGTCGCTTTTGCATAATTGGTTCAATGTGTTTGAACCCCTGTCATGTCTGAGTACATCCATGCGAAGACATCCTTGTTGGCTTTGAGTAGCTTCTCCAAGTCTGCCTTGAAGTTAGCAGGGAGTTGCTTCCCGATTACCACCGTTTGCTCTGGATAGAGCTCATTTACCACAATGCGCTCTTCAGCATCTGCACAACTTAGAATGACTTTCGGAGGCTCCTCATGACTTTCTTTGATCTTCTTGCCAATGTCTCTTGCCTTTCCCTGGTTGTAGCTGGACAATACGGTTCCTATTCCATATGGTGTATGGAATTTTACCGCTGCGTGTATGGTGGAGACTACAATACCCATCTTCTGCATGGCGGTCCTTCCTATCAACAAATTATAGGGAGAGTTGGACCTTATGATAGCGAAGGTGAGGGTTTCTGTCCTTGGGAGCTTGCCTTCTCCGATTGATATTTCTAACGGCACCTCTCCCAGAGGCCACGAATGCTCGCCTGAGAATCCTACCAAAGGTATCTTTGAATCAGCCCGCTGTGATCTGATTGAAGGCTTGAGCTTGAGGAAACAGTGCTCATATATGATCTCGCAGGAGCTTCTGCAGTCCATGTAGGCTCTATTTAATTCCCTGTTGGAAATTAAGACTTTGATGACCACTGGGTCGTTCGAAGGGACTTGGCCTGTGATGGGAGGAAACGTCACTTCCCCTACCTCGTCTATTTCTTTCTCCGTCACTTTTCTTTTTAGGCTGGCTTCGCCCTAATGAACCATGAGTATTGAGGCCTCGGGAGGAGTGGTGTCCTTAGCCAATTGAGTGTCGGAGATCTTTTCCTTGCCCTTCTTTATGCCCTTCACCAAATGTGCCAATTGCCCGGACATTACGGCTTCTTCTATCTGCTTCTTTAGTTCTCTGCAACTATTCATTTCATGGCCATAATCTTTGTGAAAGTGACAATACTTGGTTGTATCTCTGTTTTTCCCCTTGCTTGTCATGCGAGTGGGCGGTTCGAAAGCCTTAGCAGCCCTCTCCATTGCAAGTATTTCCTTCGGAGATTTAGTCAGGCTTCCTAGCAAACCGTGGTTAGGACCTTTGTTGTACAGAGAGAACCTGTCCCTGTTCTTGTTCTTGTTCTTCGATCCTTCCCACGAAGATTGCTTTGAGAACTTGCTGTGGTTTTCTCTGTCGATCGGAGCACCATTAGTAGATACTTCCTTTACTTCAATCCAAGTATATGTCTTTTCCATTAACCCCTTGTAAGTTGTCGGAAGGTCGGTGGAAAAGAATTCCACCAAGCTTCGATTTCATAGGACATGTACGAATCCAGAGATGCGCTGATCTTCATGTAGACCTAAGATCTAAAGAGTTTCATCGGTGTACCTTGTGACGAAAGCCCTGGTGCTTTCGTTCTCCTTTTGTTTAATGTTGTGCACTGTCAGATGGGTCCTTGTAAACTTCTTTTGCTGACTGAAGTGTGATCGGAACTTAGCCTTTAGATCATCAAGGTTGACAATGCTGCCAGGCTTTTGTCCATTCCACCAAATACAAGCAGAATCTCGTAGGGTGTATGTAAACATGTAACAGGCTACGGGCATGACCCACTTTTGCATCTTTATGGCCCCTTCGAACAAATGTAGGAAATTATCCGGATCCCCCTTTCCATCATAAGTACCAATGTGTGCAGGCATTTTCAACCCATCAGGCAATAGGTAGTCTTCTATCCACCTAACGAAGGGTGTAGCCGAACCCATAGGGTCCGAATATTGGCAATTATAAGGTGGTGCATACATAAGGACAGCATTGTATGGATTATGGTTTGGGGGTATTCCCATAGGGGTTTGGCTAGGGTAGGATTGGTAAGATGCGTTCATGCCGAAAGAATAACCATTTCCCATGGCATACGGAGGGTATACCGTAGGATGCCCGAAGGGTATGCTCCCATAATGTTGAGGGAGACTAGGGTTGTTGGACTGCCCATTTACTGGAGGATATAAACCCTGAGGGTAAGACTGAGTTTGGAACGAATGGTACATACCATTGGGAGGAAGATTTCCTCCCATATTAATTGTAGGCGGATTAACTTCTACGCCTGATGCGTGAGAATGCTGCAACGGAACCGCAGTTTCAGTCCTTCCAAGATGAGCTGCTAACAATGGAGGAAGGTTCACCTCCGTTTCCTCCCTTCGTTGACTTCTCCCATTCGAACCCTCGGTCACCGCTCCTTCTTTCCTGGTCGGAGCCCTCTCCGGGACTCTTTCAAACCCCACAGACCTTTTGCCTGGCCTTCGACCAACTGGTGACCCTATTCTTAGGTCCGAGTGCATTGTTCCCTATGTCGGAGGCCTGGGCTCCATTTCCATCTCTTCATCATAATCGTCACTAGAGTATTCCAACTCCCTTCGTATTTCAGCGTTCCGAACTTGTCTTTTGCGCGCCCTTAAGAGTGCTTCCAATGCTTCGTAGTTAGCTTCGATGAAGGCTGGGCTAATGACAGGTTCCGGATTGGCTGATGTCGAAGCATGATGGTTAGGTGTTACTTCTGGGTGAGATCGTGTTGTGAACGTGGAAGCGGTAATTGGGGGGAGGTTATTAGAGTCATTGACTGGTATTGGCGCCAAGGTCGAGAAACTCGGTGGGGGAGTAATTTCTCTCCCTTGATCCAAGGTCGAGAAACTGCCGGATATATAGCGAATGTAGTTGGTTGGTTATAAGCTTGGAAATAACGAGACCAATTGTAGCGGTACCACGGATGGTACCACTGATTGTACAATAAATTGCACGACCAGGGCTTCGATGATGATTAAATGATATAGGGGGTGTTAAGGTTGCGCCAAGATTGTCTTTAACCTAAAATAAGAAATACTAAAACACTACGTTAAGTGATTGCGCAGGGGTTGGACCATGCGAACCACCTCCGGCGTGCGAGTAAGTATTGTTATGATAAGTTGGTAGTGAAATGAGAGAGTCAAGTTTGCATACCATGGTTCTCAGCCCGTCTAAGCTATTTATAGAGGAGGAAATAGGCCTTAGAGAGCTCTTGCACATAATTTGGAGATCATGGGGGTGTCCCATGATTTGTGGTAACCGCTAGGGCTTCGTGACCCATGATCTCTTTCTTGGCGGGAAAGCTCAAGGAAAAAGGGGACGTGGGTATGACCAGGTCAAGGTGGTTCTCCTTTCTAGTATCCTCGAAGGAGGTACCCCGAAGGGCTTAAGGCTTCGATTGGCGGCTTCCCGACTGGTAACCACTTCATAGATGAATGGTTTTACGCCAATGAAGATGTTAGGAGTTTGACCTGGGCCTTCGAAGAGAAGGCTTCATGCAGGTTCGAAGGGGTGGCCTTCGACCCGTTTGGAGGGTACATCATCAATACTCAAGGGACAAAAAGTGACATGTTTGATTTTTTCAGTTATTAAGCTTTGGATGTTCTAGCTGGTTTTGACAAAAGATAGGAAGATGAGGGACTGTTGTTGCACAAGTTGAAGTCAGTTTGGTTGAGCTGCTATATAAAGAAAAAAGACAAGTGAAGCCTCATAACTTCACCTGCTCTCTCTCTCTCTAAAATGATAATCACCTCATTCTCTTTCTTTTGTAAACCCTAATCAAGTTTTGATCACCTTGATCATTCTTGCTATTTAGTTGTTGTAATATAGTTTGTAATAGCTCCTTGTTACAAATTAAGATCTATGTAGTTGTTGTTAGCTGATTGAGATCATTTTTGCCTACTCTTTGGTTGGTGGGATTAATAAAGTTTGTTCTTAGAATATAATTGTGTTTTCCTACAACTTGAATAGCAAAAATCTCGTATATTTACTGATTGTACAATAAATTACACGACCAGGCCTTCGATGATGATCAAAGGATTTATGGGATGTTGAGGTTGCGCCAAGCTTGTCTTTAACCTGAAATAAGAAATACAAAAACACTACGTTAAGTGATTGCGCAGGGGTTGGACCCTGTGAACCACCTCTGGCGTGCGAGTAAGTATGTGATATGGTAAGTTTGTAGTAAGTTGAGAGATGGCATTACCATGGTTAATGCCCGTCTAAGCTATTTATAGGGGAGAAATAGGCCTTAGAGGGCGGTTGCACTTGATTCGGAGATCATGGGGGCGTCCCATGATTTGTGGTAACCGCTAGGGCTTTGTAGCCCACGATCTCCTCTTTGGCGGGAAAGCCTAAAGGAAGAGGGAACGTGGGTATGACCAGGTCAAGGTGGTTCTCCGTTCTAGTTCCTTCGAATGAGATACCCCGAAGGGCTTAGGGCTTCGATTGGCGGATTCCCACATGGTAACCACTTCATAGATGAATGGTTTTACGCCAATGAATATGTTAGGAGATTAACCTGGGCCTCCTAAGAGAGGGCTTCGCACAGGCTCGAAGGGGAGTCCTTCGACCCGTTCGGAGGGTACATCATCAAGCCCCCCCAGTCGAAAGTGATATATACATATGAGTATAATTGCATTCGACTCAAAAAACATGCTACACTCTATCCCTTTCGTCACAAATTCGTACGAATAAAGGATAAGTGTATAAACAGACTTGCGCAATAAATGCAGCTAATGAATATGCAACTACCACACCCTAGGCTACACTAGCTAGGATTTCGGTAACCACAAACTTCTTTTCAAATTTAAATTAGAATCTGTGTATTTCTCGGATTATGATTGCACGTGGATGGCTAGGATAAAACCACAAAGGATATACATAAACCCTTCATAATCCTAACCCTATATCACTTTTCTTTTTGCGCCCAAAATATACATACACGACACTGTGCTTCGTGCTTCGGTTGAACTTAAAGGTAATCTTTCTTTCCCAATTCTTTGACCTTTTGCTCTCATTGTTTCTAATTCGAGATGAGCATGGCAGCGAAAAGAATTATTAGGCAACAAAAATGTACTTTATCAGAACAGGCTTTGACAGAATTTCTTGGAAAATACCCCATACCCAATGAGTTTAAAGTGATGCTTCCAAACGAAAACCAAAATATTTTTGATGCTCCGATTGGGTATGTGGGGCTTTATGTACATGCATTTATAGAATCCAACTTTAGGATTCCCATTCATCCCTTAATCCTAGAGTTCTTACTATATTATCAAGTACATATTTCAAGGTTGAATCCGTTTGGCCTAGCCAAGCTGACCACCAACATTGTTGTGTGCAAAGCTTATGGTTATGAGCCCACACTAACTGTACTTAGAGGCTTCATTAACCTTTGCCCGGGTGGTGATTGGATAACCTTGGCCAAGAGATATGAGTATGATGTGCCTTGTTTGATTGCTAAACCCTTTGCCAATATTAGAAAATGGAAAGGTTTGTTCTTTTATGTACAAAACACGATTATACCTCCAGAATATCCAACCTTACTAGATAAAGCATTCCGGTATGACGAGAAACGCTTTGATGATCCTTTGCCATATCATATAAGGAGCAATCCCCTCTACCAGCGTACCTACAACCCTAAAGATTCCCGAAGATGAAACTCCTAGTAAGCGGAAATCTTTCATGCAAAAGGAATACTGTACTTCATATAGTTGACTGTTCTATCTTACGCAGGTCTTCCTGATGCAAAGGAGCTTCCGAATGCCCTTGCGTGTCACCAATTAGTTGACAAGATGACACCACCCAGTTGGAGAGGGATTTTGGATAATTTGTCAATGGAAGAGCTTTGCAACTTTCATTCCAAGAGTTATGCTAGACAGGCTGTTTTGGATAATCATCTTAATTCTCGAACAAGGGAGTTGGCTCAGACAGTATTGGTTGTGAGGGAAAAAATGGACGCTATCTTAGCCAAAGAAAAGGCCAGGGATAATGAGTATGCCGAGTTAGAAGCCAAATGTAAGGAAGCAATGGAGGATTTGGAGAAAAATCCTATTGTCCAAGACATGCGAATAAGAATCAATAGTCTTGAAGGACAGCTGAGGGAATCTCAAGCAGAACGTGACAAATTGAGGGTGGAGGAAGCTAAGTTGTCTGATTATAGGGTACAGATTACGGCACTCAAATCCACATGTGCAGGTCTTGAAGCCAAAAATGCTAGGTTGGTTGAGCAGGAGATCAAGCTTTGCGATGAGATTAATGAACTTAAAATCCAATGCAAAAACTTGAAGAAGGACATAGCTGAGGTGGTTTCGAAGGTTGTTCCTCATGTTGCAATGGAGTTGTACCATAGTGATGAGGTGGGGGAAGTTATTGGTAGGCTGGTGAACACGGCCATTTTTTATGGTACGTGTACGACATTGGAAGAAATTGCCCAGACAAGGAAACCTGTGGTCTTGTCGAAGATACCCTACTATCGTCCGAATTCTGAGCAAGAATATAATGATGCTGGCAATGCGTTCACTTCAGCAGAATACCCTTTTCTTGCCGAAGCAACCAAAGACCCTTCAGCTTCAGTAGAAGATCTCCTGGCAAAGAAACCGAGGAAGGTTCAGCCCCCTCTCTAACCAAGAAGACTGCATCCGTGAGGCCTCCGTCTCCAACAAAGAATCCTAATTTTTTAAAAAATGCATGAGGGCTGCCGTGTTGGCAGTAATTTAGTAGTAAGGGTGGCATGTACCCGTTTAAACAATGTGTCATTATGCTTGTTAGGCTTGTGCCTATATGTTTTGACAATTCTTCTTTCCTTCATGCTGGGCTTCGGCCCATGCTTCGAACAATTGCTTTAGTATTTTCTGATGGCTTTAACCATGCTTGGTCTTGGTAATACCATTTAGGGGACAATGTCCCTCTTTGAATGTCATGCTTTTCTTCTCTTACACTTACATTAAACGTACACATACAACCTAAGGTTATAACCTTATTGTGTGTATTTTGGACCAAGATTTTTAGCAATCGTATAATTTGACTGCGACAGAGGGTCGCGACCCACTCCGTCTTCATCCTTAAGTTACAAAGGGCTTAGAATACCCTAAGACTTCATAGGAAAGTTAATGTGAATTGTAATGGATGTTATTTGTATACCAGACATGTGTCCTGCTTCATCCTTCGACATTGAAACTTGTAAAGTACTTGGCTGAACAAATCTTTGTTGTACATAACGAAACAAGATATTTGAGGGAAATGCGTTATATCATTAAGTGGGTAGGGAGGATTACATCATTTTAAGAAATGAACACTAAGACACCTACCATTAATGCTTCTTTCCTCAAGTGAGAAGAATGCGTTACATGAATTTGAAAAAACAAACTGAGTGCTTTTAATAATAGTAAGTCTTATATGTAAAACTTACGAAGATTGGTACCATTCCAAGTTCTATCCATGACCTCTCCATTAAGCGTTGCGAGCTTGTAGGCTCCATTGCCGTAGGCTTCGGATATGAAGTAGGGTCCTTCTCATGTGGGCCCTAGCTTTCCATCGTACTCGGCCTTGCTAGCGATGTTTAATCGAAGGACATATTCACCTGGCTTGAAAGTGGAGGGTCGAACTCGGTTGTTGTAGTACTTTTCAAACTTTTGTTTGTAGATAGCCTCTTTGATTGAGGCTATTTCTCTTCTTTCTTCAAGAAGATCAAGGTTTTCCCGAAGCCTTTCTTCATTCGTCTTTTCCTCAAAGTTCTGAATGCGCTCTGTTTCGATGCTTATTTCGAAAGGTATAACAGCCTCCGTTCCATAAGTAAGGCTAAAAGAAGTCTCCCCATGGCTTGACTTGGGGTGCGTCCTATGCGCTCACAGAACCTGGGGTAGTTCGTCTACCCACCCATGATGGCTTCATCCTAACCTCCTTTCGATTCCATTAACGATGTCCCTATTGGTGACTTCAACTTGCCCATTACCCTGAGGATGGTATACGGAAGTAAATGACTGTTTGATCTTCAAACCTTCACAAAAGACCGGGAACACCCCCTCGGCGAATTGCTTTCCATTGTCAGATATGATAATGTGAGGAACCCCGAATCGACAGATTATGTGTTCCCACACAAACTTTTCCATATGCCTTCCTGTTACTGATGCCAAAGGCTTGGCTTCAACCCATTTGGTGAAATAGTCTATGGCTACGACCAAGAACTTGACTCCTCCGGGAGCCACCGGTAAGAGTCCGACTATATCAATTCCCCACTGACAGAAAGGCCATGCTGAAGTGACAGAGGTCATGACTTGCTTAGGCATCTTGGAACTTTGGAGTGGATCTGACATGCTTCGCACTTTTGTATTATCTCAATTGCGTCCCTGTGCATGGACGGCCAATAATACCCAAGCTTCATTATTTTCGAGACAACGGAGTGAGGGCCTGCATGCAAACCGTAGAATCCTTCATGTACCTCGCAGATGATGTTCGAAGCTTACTTTGGCCCCACACAACGAAGCCATGGAGACAAGAAAGATCTCCTGTAGAGGTTATCCCCAATAAGTCTGTATTGGGACCCTGACCTTTCGCGCTAGTTTTGGGTCTTCGGGAAGGATACCACTGATCAAGTATTCCCTTATTGGAGTCATCCAATTTGGGTGGTCTTCGGGTATGACATCAGATACTTCACCTCGCTTTATTGACCTATCAGCCAATACTTCTACCAAAACCTCCTTCGTTAGATGAGCAAATGCCATCGAAGCTAGCTTTCTTAAAGAATCCGCTTTCTTGTTCTGGTTTCTGCGAACATGTGCTATCTCATAGGATTCGAACCCCTGAAGAAGTTCTTTAGCTTTATCCAAATATTTTTTAATGGTGGGCTGCCTTGCTTCGTAAGAGCCCTTGATTTGGTTGGCTACTAGCTGCGAGTCCATAAAAATGGAGAGGTCACGAACCTCCATGTCCTTTGCGAGTCGGAGGCCAGCTAGCAAAGCTTCATACTCTGCTTCATTGTTCGTAGCCTCGAACTCAAAACGTAATGCATAAGTGTACCCTTTTTTCTCCGGACTAACCAGCATCAGACCTGCTCCTGAACCATCAGAGTTTGAAGCTCCGTCTATGTATAGTTTCCACCCCTCCTTCGTCTTTGGGGGCTTTTCTTTCGGGATTTCTTTGTCCTGGCTAGGTCCGGAAGGTGTTTCAGCAAGAAAGTCTGCAAGTATTTGGCCTTTGACGGAGTTTCGACCCTTGTACTCTATGTCATGTTCTCCCAGTTCGATGGCCCATTTGGCCACTCTACCCGATTTCTCAGGCTTCGACAGTATCTGCTTAATTGGCTTGTCGGTCAATACTGTGATGGGATGAGCTTGAAAGTATCTTCGAAGACGCCTTGCAGCATAAACCAAAGCTAGGATCAGCTTTTCTAACTCCGGATAGTTCAATTCAGCCCCTTGCAGGACCCTGCTAACAAAGTAAATCGGGACTTGCTTCTTATCCCTTTCTGCCAGAAGGACAGCACTAATGCTTTCGAAAGATGCCGCAATATACATGAACAACACTTCGCCTTTGATTGGGGCCGTAAGTGTTGGTAAGATTTCCATGAACTCTTTCAGCTTTTGGAAAGCGGCTTCTGCATCACAACTCCATTGGAAAGTCTTTTTATTTGTACACCCTTTGAGTGTTTTGAAAAATGGTAAAGAACGATCCACCCCTTTCGACAGGAATCTGCTAAGTGCTGCGAGCTTCCCATTTAGGCTTTGTACTTCTTTTAATGACTTTGGAGTTTGTAGATCAGTGATGGCTTTGAACTTCGAAGGGTTAGCTTTAATCCCTTGCTTTGTAATCAGATGCCCCAAGAATTGTCCTTCTTCCACGCCAAAGGAACACTTCTTTGGGTTAAGCTTCATGTTGATTGCCCTCAATTGATCGAAGGTTTCTTGAATGTCGGAGAGTAGGTCTTCCTCAGTCCTACTTTTTATTAACATGTCATCAACGTAGGCTTCCAGGTTCCTTCCTATTTGCTTGTGGAAGGCCTTGTCTACCAATCATTGATAAGTTGCCCCTACGTTCTTTAGACTGAAAGGCATTTTTTTTGTAGCAACAGACACCCTTTTCCTGTGTAGAAGGCTGTCTTCTCCTCATCTTCCTCCGCCATTTGTATTTGGTGATACCCTTTGTAGGCATCCAGAAAACATTTCAAACGGAACCCCGAGAGGGATTCGACCTTCCAATCAATTTCTGGCAGAGGGTAGCAGTCCTTAGGGTAAGCTTTGTTGATGTCGGTGAAATCAACACACATTCGCCACCCTCCGTCACTCTTCTTTACCATAACTGGATTAGCTACCCAGGTTTGGTATTTTACTTCTCTTAGAATTCCTGCTCGTACAAGTTCATCCACCTCTTTGCAAGCGGCTGCGTTCCTTTCAGGTGCCAGGCTTCGTCGCTTCTGCTTAATTGGTTCTATGTGCTTGAACTCATTAAGCTTATGCTCTGTGCCGAACGGCTTGCCATCGATCATAAGAGTCTGAGGAACCCCTGTCGTGTCTGAGTATGTCCATGCGAAAACATCCTTGTTGGCTTTGAGTAGCTTCTCTAATTCTGCCTTGAAGTTGGCAGGGAGTTGCTTTCCGATTACCACCGTTTGCTCTGGATAGAGTTCATTCACCACAATACGTTCTTCGGCATCTGTACAACTTAGAATGGCCTTCAAAGGCTCTTCGGGACTTTCTTTGATCTTTTTTCCGATATCTCCAGTCTTCCCCTGATTGTAACTAGAGAATACGGTTCCTATCCCGTAAGGTGTATGGAATTTTACCGCTGCATGTATGGTGGAGACTACAATACCCATTCTTTGCATGACGGTCCTTCCTATCAACAGATTGTAGGGAGAATCGGACCTTACGATAGCAAATGTGAGGGTTTCTGTTCTTGCGAGCTTGCCTTCTCAAATTGTTGTGTCCAATGGTACTTCTCCCAGAGGCCAAGAATGCTCACCCGAGAACCCTACCAAAGGTATCTTCGAATCAACCCGTTGCGATCTGATCGAAGGCTTGAGCTTAAGAAAACAATGCTCGTATATGATTTCGCAGGAGCTTCCGCAGTCCATGTAGGCTCTGTTTACTTCTTGGTTGAAGATTAGAACTTTGATGACTAC
Organism: Artemisia tridentata subsp. tridentata; assembly: GCA_021014915.2. Classification (NCBI taxonomy): domain Eukaryota; kingdom Viridiplantae; phylum Streptophyta; class Magnoliopsida; order Asterales; family Asteraceae; genus Artemisia; species Artemisia tridentata. The sequence goes on along the minus strand of CP139502.1, from coordinate 103,533,734 downwards.
TGGATCGTTCGAAGGGACTTGGCATGCGATAGGAGGAAATGTTACCTCCCCTACTTTGTTTACCTCCTGCTCCGTTACCTTTCTTTTTAAGCTTGTTTCGCCCCAACGAACCATAAGTATTGGGGCTTCGAGAGGAGTAGTATCTTTAGCCAATTGAGTGTCGGACATTTTTTCCTTTCCCTTCTTTATACCCTTCACCAAATGTGCCAATTGCCCGGACTTCACAGCTTCTTCTATCTGTTTCTTTAGCTCCCTGCAACTGTTTGTATCATGACCGTAATCTTCATGAAAGTGACAATACTTGCTGGTATCCCTGTTTTTGCCCTTGCTTGTCATACGAGGGGTGCTTCGAAAGCCTTAGCAGCCCTCTCTGTTACAAGTATTTCCTTCGAAGACTTAGTTAAGCTTCCCAGCAAACCATGGTTAGGACCTTTGTACGGAGAAAACCTGTCTCTGTTTTTGTTCTTGTTCTTTGACCCTTCTCACACAGAATGCTTTGAGAACTTGTTTTTGTTGTCTCTGTCGATCGGAGCACCGTTAGTGGATACCTCTTTTGCTTCAATCCAAGTATACGTCTCTTCCATTAGCCCTTTGTATGTTGTCGGAAGGTCAGTGGATAAGAATTCCACCAAACTCCGATTTCGAAGACCATGTACGAAACCCAAAATGTGCTGATCTTCATGTAGACCCAAGATCTGTAAAGTTTCATCAGTGTACCTAGTAACGAAGGCCCTTGTGCTTTCGTTTTCTTTTTGTTTAATGTTGTGCACCGTTAGATGGTTCCTTGTAAACTTCTTTTGCTAACTGAAGTGTGATCGGAACTTAGCCTTGAGATCATCAAGATTGACAATGCTGCTAGGCTTTTACCCATTCCACCAAATACGGGCAGAATCCCGAAGGGTATAAGTAAACATGTGACAGGCCACAGGCATAACCCACTTTCGCATCTTAATAGCCCCTTCGAACAAATGTATAAAATTGTCCGGATCCCCCTTTGTAATACCTGAAATTCAAATAACCTGTAAAATGACTAAATTACCCCTGAAAACCTAAAACCAAAATAAATAACTTATAAAATTCTGAAACAATTCCAAACTTCTGAAAACAATCTACATATCTAGTAAATTTATTTCTGGTTCAACATTACATTATTTTTGAATGTCCAAAAATCATAAAGTCACATATACACATATATATGGGCCGAAAATAAATTAAATAAATATAATTATATTTTGTAAAATCGTTTTATTTAAGATAAATACAAACTAATTTAAGGAATTATACAAGAAATCAAAGTGTGATATTGTGATAATATTTGGGCCAAAAATCTGGATATATCCCCCCTCCTAGTCGGTTTTGATAAGTATAACACAAACCATATTATTTTCTAAAAACCCTAATTGCCGAAACCCTAATATCGACAAACACAAAAATCGACCAAGCCTCCATTCGATCTTCTGGACCTGAGCAAGCATTTTTCTGGAGTTCATCAAGGTGTAAGGGAGCTACGAAAAATAAGAGTTAGAGTATTGAAGCCTTCGTTCGATCGTGGTGCTTTTGTTTGTTCGACTTGTTGCGTACGATAGGTATAAATCCACACGACTAATTCTTACGTTCTAATATTAATCTATCATTTTTCTAATGATCTTTATGTCGAATATAACTCAGTAAAAATGTTAAACATGAATCATGCAAGCTTAATCATGCGTACGAAAATTAAAAGAGATAAAACACACGTAATTTCCAAATATTGTCATACGATTTTTCTGGAGTGTAAATATAATTTTTACATGTTCTATACTGATAATATAATCCTAGAAAAATAACCATGTGATTTGTAGAAGCTCAAAATAATTGATCTTGATTTATGTTTGGATCGGATTTAAAAGAAAAATAAAGAAAATTTGGAAGAAAACCCTAGAACGATTAGGGTTAGGGTTTATGTGATTAGATCTGATGTAATTAATGCTAGTAATGAAGGAATAATGATGGCATAATGATTGGATAGAAGTAGGGTTTGGTTTTACAAATTAAAAAGTCTATACGATTGGTTCTTAAAACTATAAGGGTTTGTTTTGCCAACTTTGAAACTTCTGGGATATTTTTGTAATGTCATATAAGTTAGTAGGAATGTGGGAAAAATATAACTTGAGGGTCCTAAGTGAAAATATTGCAAGAAAATGAATTAATTATATTTGTAAGGGTCGATTTGTAATTAATTAAAGTAGAGGGACTAAAAGTGTAAATTTTGGAAACTTGAAGTTATACTGTGTAAATAATGTCATTAAGGGAGTAATGTGTAATTTTGAGTATTTATGGGCTTGATATGTAACTATTAATAAGTTATGGTCTAAATTGTAAGCTTTGTAAAGTTAAGGGACCAATTGTGTAATTTCTAAATTCCGAGGGGTCTAATTCGTACTATATATCATTCTGAGGTTACCTTCTATAATTTTGTAAAATAAGGTGCTTGTTTGGTAAATATAAATATTATAGGGATTAAACCATGAAATATGTAAATATAAGGTTTGTTTTGTAAATTATATAACTGGAAGGGTATAAACTGTAAAGTGTGAAACTGAAGAGATTAAAATGTCATTCTGAATAATATGAGTATTTAATTCAGTAACTTAAAGTATTTTCATGTTAAACCTTTGAATCTAATGAATTTACAATTAAAACCCTAAACTATGTAAACTTGTCATGATTAACCCTAAACTTTTGTAATTTGATAAAATGTACTTTAATTCCATAATAATCCGTAAATAAGAACTTAATCAAATCTGGGGTACTAATATCTTACTAAATATGGAAATCTGTTAATTATAGAAACTTAAAAAGTTATTAAAATGAAAAGGTAAATTAAAAATAGTAATCTGAGTTAGAATCCCTTATAATTCTGTCTTCTACTCCTTTAGGTGTAAAGAAGGAGGAGCCCTGATTCTGTTCCGTGTTTGTCTTGCTTATTTTGCTTTGCTAATAAGGTACAGATATTCTGCCCTTTTTCAGTAAGGATTTTTCATTCCCTTTTCTTTCAGTTTTTCATTTTCCTTATTAGGATTCCCGGTACCATTGCTATGTTCCCTTCTATTTGTGAACCTTCCGTGTAATTTCTTTGTTTTGTGAGCCTTTTATGATCTCTTTCATGTTCTGACTTGTTTTACTTCCGAATTGATGTCCTTATTATAAGCCTCTTTGTTTTGAACCTTTTTCATGATTCCCTGTTGTTACGACCCCTGATATAAAAATCTGTTATGCGGAAATCTTTTAATTATGACTTGGAAATGTTTTGAGAAAAATAAATTATTTTAAAAGGATGATTATGAATGGTGATATGATACTACTTTATATGACAGTTGTTAACTTTTGTGAAAACTAGTTTTAAAGAATGTTTTTATGAAAAAACCGTTTTGAAAGATTATTTTATGAAAACTATTCTGAAAGATCATTTTATTGAAAACCGTTTTTAAAGGAATGCTTTCAATGAACTTTTGACAGGAATTTCTAAAATGAACTTTTGCAGTGAACTCTTAATTATGAACCTTTAATATAATCTTCTGAACCATTTGATATAATCCTTTTAATCTGAACTTAAACTTTGATATAAAACTTAATCTGATAAACTTTGATTTGAACCTTTGACATTTATTTCTAGACTGTTTGACATGAACCTTTTGCCATGTACCCTTAAGATATGACTGTTGATTATTTGATAGTACGCCTGACCTTTGACCTGCAGTCTGATGTCCGAGCCAATCACTAGGCATGAGGGTTTCATGTCCATGTCATTGACGCACCTTTGACATGACTCTAGGGCAGGAGAGTGATGACCTGTTCCGTCCCTTATTTATTATCTGCTATGTCCATTATAATTATGATTATTGATTTTGTCTGTGGGGGCGTATGGGTGCATCCTAGATTTGACCTGTTATCTGTTTATGTAATATGTTTACTGTTATTATATCTGGTGACTGATGGTGTGTGCGATACACGTCTTTCACATTGTTTGAGAGCTGATCACTCTACACAGGTTTGTTTTATTATATTGTTATGCTAAGGTATTATATGTTATCTGGGCTCGTGACAGATTTTTGTTTTTCTCTTATTCTATAACTTTATTGTTTCCTCTTCTTTATTTCTTTTCTTTTGTCCTTATTCTGTTCGTTATTCCTTTCGCTTTGATTTGTATCGGTATGATCTGTATTCTTGATTTTATTTGTACTACTCTCTATTACTGCTTTTGTTATCGTTATATCTGTTCACTGAGCTCTCGTAGCTCAGCCGCATTTCTTTTCCTGCGGCAGGTGTTAGTAGGAAGCTGGGAATGAGTGGAGAGTATACCTTTGGAATTAGAAGATTGGATAGCTATTCTGGATTAGAGTTGACTAGAAGATATCATAATTTAGAAGTAGTTGTTTTTGGAAGTTCTCTATTGTAACCTTGTAGATTCAGTATTTCATTTGTAATCCTTTGAGATTTTTGTATTACTAAAGATGTATGCTTGGTTTTGATCTGATGTGAATCCATTATTGTGATATCTTTACCCTTTTCGGGTCGGGGTGTTACACCCTTCCCATCATAAGTCCCAATATGCGAAGGCATTTTCAACCCATCAGGCAATGGGTAGTCTTCTATCCACCTAAAGAAGGGTGTAGCTGAACCCATAGGGTCTGAGTATAGACAATTATAAGGTGGTGCATACATGGGTACAATATTATATGGATTGTTGTTTGGGGGCATCCCAATAGGAGTTTGGCTTGGTTAGGACTGATAAGGTGTGTTTATGGCGAATGGATAACCATTTCCCATGGCGTACGGAGGGTATGCCATAGGATGCCCGAAGGGTATGCTCCCATAAGGTTGAGGGAGACTTGGGTTATTAGGCTGCCCATTTACTGGAGGATATAAACCTTGAGGATAAGACTGAGTTTGGAACGAGGGGTACATACCATTGGGAGAAAGATTTCCTCCCATATTAATTGTAGGCGGATTGCCTTCTACCCCTGATGCGTGAGAAGGCTGCATCGGAACCCCTGCTTCGGTCCTTCCAAGATGAGCTGCTAACAATGGAGGCAAGTTCACCCCCGTCTCTTCCCTTCGTTGGCTCCTCCCGTTGGAACCTTCGACAACCGCTCCTTCTCTCCTAGTCGGAGCCCTCTCCGGGACTCTTTCAAACCCAACGGACCTTCTGTTTAGCCTTCGACCCACTGGTGACCCAATCCTTAGGGCTGAGAGTGTTGCTCCTTGCGCTGGAGGCCTAAGCTCCATTTCCATCTCTTCGTCATAGAAATCACTTGAGTATTCCAACTCCCTTGGCATCTCAGCATTCCTAACTTGCCTTTTGTGAGCCCTTAAGAGAGATTCCAACGCTTCGTGGTTGGCTTCGACAAAGGATGGACTGATAATAGGCTCCGGATTGGCTGATGTCGAAGCATGATGGTTGGGTGTTACCTCTGGGTGAGAACGTGTTGTGAACGTGGAGGCGGTTATTGGGGGAAGGTTGTTGGAGTCGTTGATTGGTATTGGCGCCAAGGTCGAGAAACCCGGTGGGGGAGTATCTTCTCTCCCTTGATCCATGCCGGATATATAGTGAAAGTAGTTGGTTGGTTATAAGCTTGGAAATAACGAGACCAATTGTAGCGGTCCCATGGATGGCGCCACTGATTGTACAATAAATTGCACGACCAGGCCTTCGATGATGATCAAAGGATTTATGGGATGTTGAGGTTGCGCCAAGCTTGTCTTTAACCTCAAATAAGAAATACTAAAACACTATGTTAAGTGATAGCGCAGGGGTTGGACCCTGCGAACCACTTCCGGCGTGCGAGTAAGTATGTGATATGGTAAGTTTGTAGTAAGTTGAGAGAGTTAAGTTGGCATTACCATGGTTATGGCCCATCTAAGCTATTTATAGTAGAGAAATAGGCCTTAGAGGGCGGTTGCACTTGATTCGAAGATCATGGGGGCGTCCCATGGTTTGTGGTAACCGCTAGGGCTTTGTGGCCCACAATCTCCTCCTTGGCGGGAAAGCCTAAGGGAAGAGGGAATGTGGGTATGACCAGGTCAAGGTGGTTCTCCGTTCTAGTTCCTTCGAAGGAGATACCCCGTAGGGATGAGGCGAAAAGTGTACCGCTTTTAAGGGGTCATTTAAGCCCGAAATCGTATTTATTTGATCAAATATTGCCCTAAATCGTTCCTTTTGTCATTTTAGGTACTTTTGAGGAGAAATCTGGAAAAGGAGGCATTTTGGACGTTTTTGGAGCATAAAAGTGAAGAAAACGGCAAAGTCTCAAAATTGTGCTGAAAGTCACCTTTGACGGCGTCAACATTAACTCCAGACGGCGTCATGCCTTGGCAAGAAAAGTTGGATGTGAAATTTACTCATGACGGGCCAGTGAGTTTGCATGAGAATTCTGACGGCGTCACGCTTTAACTAAATCAAGGGCGTCACGGCTTAAATCATAAGGGGACGGCGTCACGTTATAGGTCCGACGGCGTCAAGCCTTGATAAGCCAGAATGGATTTTTGAAGAGCTAAAGAGGGACGGCGTCAAGATGGTCATCCGGGAACCCTAAAAGCGGCGAGGTGACGGCGTCACAATGCATAAGGTGACGCCGTCAGATGTCAAAGTCTATATATAGTTTTCTAATTTTTTGTCATTAGAAGAGAGCTTAGTGTGTGGAATTTTGGGATAAAACCCTAAGACGATTTTAGCTACTTTTTCAGGGCTTCTTGCCTTGAGATCTTCCATGTTTCATTGAAAGATAAGTTATCAATTAATCATTCAATATGTCTATGTGTTGTTTGATTCTATCTTATGCTTGTCTTTTGTTTAACATGTTAGGCTAATTTTATCTTGTGTTTGCTTAGATCTAATGAAACCTAGCTATTGATTATTGGTTGTTAGTGTGTTGTTAGTTGTATTGGATGATTGTTTATCTATGTTAGGCTTAAGAAAACTGGCTAACTTCCTATTCGGTAACTTGCTTGAACGTCTTAAGAAACATGAACCAAACGCGTACTAAAGGTTTTTATGGTTGTATTTAATGCACAAGCGAATTCTAGTGATCCCATGTTAGGAGCTTCCTAGCCGGCTCGACATAGGAGTGAAGTAGGAGCTTGTAGAGTTTGGGGAAGTAAGTACGCCACCCCACGAATGGTATTAAGGAATACACCCGTCATCCACGCGACTAATGCACACTAATTAACCGGTAAAAGATAGTTAGGGAGTAAGGAAATCTAAGTAAACACATCTCTCCACACATAAGTTTCTCACCACTTTTCATTTTTGTTATTTTATTTTATTTGCATTTGTAGTAATTTGGGTTAGTTGACTAGCAACTAATTCCGCCCACTCCTTCAAAACCCGAGATTTTACTTGCTTTCATAAAAATATAAAAAAACATAAAAAGAATCTTCCTCAACCCTTAGACCTAATTAGAGTAGTCTTTCACACCTAACGAACACTATTCCCTGTGGAGAACGATCAATCCCCCGTACTTACCACTACACTATACTACATCGGTCAGGTACACTGCCTGGTGGGGTTGTAAGCCTCTTGAGATCCCTCGAGAGGTAAAACCTGTTGTAAGGTTGCAAAACCCACGCATCAAGTTTTTGGCGCCGCTGCCGGGGAATAGTTATTGTTTAGGTTGAATTTTTATTTCTATTAGGTCTACTCACTAGATTCCTTTCTAGTGAGATTTTTATTTTCTTTTTCTAGGTTTTCTTTAGTCTATCTATTTTCTTTGTGCTTTTGTTCGTAACAAATTCTCATTGACTATTCAGTTTGCCATTATGGAAAACGCGAATCCACCCCTTACACCTGGCGAAGTAGCTTTGTTGCGTAGCCAACTTGAGAATGAGATTAGTGAGCTCAGGGAGCTCAGTAGAATAATTGATATAGAGCTTGATTATGCCTTGAACAACTTAGGGACCGCCATATACTCAGATAATTACTTAGAACGTAATAATCTTACGGTTGATAAGTTGATTGAGAAAATTGAGGAAGTGAAGGTAGATCCTAGGTTTGATGATTATTTCAATGAATACCCCACTAAGGAGGAGATTGCTTACTATAACAACCTAGTTGATAACCCTCGACCACCTTTTGTTAGAATTGACCCAAAGATTAAGAGAGGTGATCCCGGGAATGTGAAGATACCATGTATGATTGGGTACCAATACGTTGAGCATGCTTACATTGACTGTGAATCCCCAATCAACGTTATGTCCTCAGGCCTCTATAGCCAAATCATAAACACACCACTTGAGCCTAGGATGGACCCCAAGTGTCCAGGCGGAGTTTGTAACTTCGTTGGAAGAATTAAGGATATACATATCCTTGTTGGGAGCTTTACCTTTGTCACCAACTTCATGATTTTAGAAGATATGGCAAGTGTTGTTGACTGCCGCCTATCTCGCGTTGTGTTAGGTAAGCCATTTATCGAAGCATCCAATTTAAGGTATGACCGTTTGAAAGGCACGGTTCAGTTTTCTAATCACATAGATAGGATCACATATAGGATGCCTTATCGGGTTAATGAGTTTCGTTTTGTGCCTCGATTTGACATGGACAACATTGGTGCGATTGAGGACATCAATGAAGAGGATAAAGAAAAAGGCATGGACCATGTTTGGAATAGGAGAAGCCTTTATTATAAAGATTGCTTAAACCTTGGACCTAAATACAAAATTGATATGGAGGTTGTTAGGATGATTAGAGGGGCAATTGAGAAGCAAAACGGAAAAACGTAGACCCCGTGACTTTGAGTCTAGCTACAAGACTCGTTAATAAAGAAAAGCGCTTCTTGGGAGGCAACCCAATCTTTATTTGTTTTATTTGCTTTGTGTGTTTATTTATTTGTTTGTTTGATTTTATTTGCTTCCGTATGTATGTTTAATTTTTATTATTATTGATTCATGTTCAAAAGTAATTTGTGAAAATGCTTTATTTTGTTTTTAACTTCGTCTTAACTACATATAAAGGTATTTTGCAAAAGATAAGTGTAAGGGAAATCTAAATTGGTTTATTAGAACACATATGAACATGAATCGTAATAATAATAAATTAACATACATATCCGTATTTGTTTGAGTCAAATGCTTGTATCGAGTCATAATGATGTTTTGCAGGATTTCCAGGAAGTAAGGTAAAGGTTTTTCCAGAAATTTTCCGGAAACTTAAAATGAGAATTTTTGTCAGGTCGTTTCTGACGGCGTCAGGGGTTATAACCTGACGGCGTCAGATTTAATTTTCAGAAATTTTTGAAAGTTTTGTTTTTAAAAAGTTTTTATTAAAATCTCCAACTTATAATCTCCAGGAATCTGCAAAGTTATCATTCCACAAGCATTATATCCTTATATATAGATTTTATCCCGCCGATGTTATGCAGGTTTTCGTGTTTGTTTTCTCAGGTTCAACAGGTTATTTTGGACAAGGAAATGTTTTGAATCAAGCTTATGGCGATGCATTAGTCATGGAGCTTCAACATTCTCTTTGGAGGAAGATTTAACCGTGTAATTTCATTATCCACCGAGCGAATCAGGGGAGTATTTGATTTCATTCTTTTACCTTATTTACTTTTACATCTTGTTATTTGAACATTGGGGACAATGTTCATCTTAAGTGTAAGGGGGGGTAAAAGTACGATTAGAGAATGCTATTACGCTTGATTTTTGTTTGTTTAATAGTAGATGTGTAATAAAACTGAGAGAAATACTTGTTAAGGTAATTTTAGTGCCAAATTTAAAATTTTTTACAACATATAAGAGTGAAACTTTGATCTTAATGAGCGTCTCATGGATAGGAGTTATATGATTAGCACAAAAACCGTACCACTAAAAAATTTTCCACCCCCAAATATGTGAGGTTCGCCCCTAGAATTGGTAGGAAAAGCATTTATGCTATGATGTGTGTACCGGTAGCACTTAGATTCTAGAACTTGCGTTAGGACCATTCCGAGGCCACAAGTGAGACTACATTCGTGTAGTTAGATTTACTACATGATAAGAGGCATTAGGATTAACCCATGTTTTACACCTGTGTTTTTGTTATAATTACTTTGGCTACATTGGTCAAGTAATTCTCCCACACCCTTTGCGTTGTACTCATTTTTAGTACACGATACCCCTAGTACACCCCTCAGAGCCTATCTTTTCGTTTCGACCTTTAAGCATTTTACTTAAAGGAAGAATTTGTTACACCCCACTAAAATGTACACCCAAATCGCCTTAGCCTACCTTGTATGCACTCATTTTTAGTGCATTATTGTTACATCATTTGTTTAAACCCAAGATTAATTATCTAGTTGATTACATGGTTGCTAAGTCGAGTCATATCCTTGTACATATTGTTTTGGGACGATTGGGACTCATGGGTAAAGTACTAGTGTAATGGAGTAATGGGGAAGAACATCATTATTACCCCCATATGTGCTAAATATTTAAAAGTACTCCAAGTTTTCAATTATCTTAATTCGAGTCATTAGAATAGTTATTTGTAAAGTTATGTAAAAATTCAAGTGTAAGGGGATGCAACGCCCCTATGATGTATTATTTTGGATGGTAGGGTAAAAGTGTATGCAAAAAAAAAAAAAAAAAAAAAAAAAAAAAAAAAAAAAAAAAAAAAAAAAATCGAAAAAATCAAGAAAAATACAAAAAAAATGAGAAAAAGAAAAATAGAAAAAAAACATACGGACTACCATCCCGTTTTATTTTATGTTTATTTTATGTTTATGTTATTTTGTTTCTAGCTTAAGATCGAGTCGAGTCTTGGCTTAGCAACATTGTATAGTACATGTAATTGATCAAGATCTTTAACTCGCCACCAGTAAAATATCCCGTATCCAACAAAACCGTGTTTTCCTTTTCCCTACACCTAACGTTATAACCCATTTAAAAGCCCTCTTTGATAGTTTATCTTAGGTGCTTACGCCTAGTGGAGGAGGTTTTTGATCCTTTCCCAAGCCTATGGTAATCTATTTGCTATGACAGGTAGTGAGAGATATTTTCCGTTTTCATTTATGAGATTTATTTTGATGACACTTGAGAGATGTGAGTATCTAAACACTACTTGTGAGGTGCTAGTATGTAATCTCCGTGCTTATTATGATTGAAGTGGAACGATTATTTGTTGTAATTACTTTTATGTTTGCATTAAATGACCCCTAACTTGTATTTTGATTGGAATAAAAGCGCATTTGCTTGAGGACAAGCAAATCTCAAGTGTAAGGGTATTTGATGAGGCGAAAAGTGTACCGCTTTTAAGGGGTCATTTAAGCCCGAAATCGTATTTATTTGATCAAATATTGCCCTAAATCGTTCCTTTTGTCATTTTAGGTACTTTTGAGGAGAAATCTGGAAAAGGAGGCATTTTGGACGTTTTTGGAGCATAAAAGTGAAGAAAACGGCAAAGTCTCAAAATTGTGCTGAAAGTCACCTTTGACGGCGTCAACATTAACTCCAGACGGCGTCATGCCTTGGCAAGAAAAGTTGGATGTGAAATTTACTCATGACGGGCCAGTGAGTTTGCATGAGAATTCTGACGGCGTCACGCTTTAACTAAATCAAGGGCGTCACGGCTTAAATCATAAGGGGACGGCGTCACGTTATAGGTCCGACGGCGTCAAGCCTTGATAAGCCAGAATGGATTTTTGAAGAGCTAAAGAGGGACGGCGTCAAGATGGTCATCCGGGAACCCTAAAAGCGGCGAGGTGACGGCGTCACAATGCATAAGGTGACGCCGTCAGATGTCAAAGTCTATATATAGTTTTCTAATTTTTTGTCATTAGAAGAGAGCTTAGTGTGTGGAATTTTGGGATAAAACCCTAAGACGATTTTAGCTACTTTTTCAGGGCTTCTTGCCTTGAGATCTTCCATGTTTCATTGAAAGATAAGTTATCAATTAATCATTCAATATGTCTATGTGTTGTTTGATTCTATCTTATGCTTGTCTTTTGTTTAACATGTTAGGCTAATTTTATCTTGTGTTTGCTTAGATCTAATGAAACCTAGCTATTGATTATTGGTTGTTAGTGTGTTGTTAGTTGTATTGGATGATTGTTTATCTATGTTAGGCTTAAGAAAACTGGCTAACTTCCTATTCGGTAACTTGCTTGAACGTCTTAAGAAACATGAACCAAACGCGTACTAAAGGTTTTTATGGTTGTATTTAATGCACAAGCGAATTCTAGTGATCCCATGTTAGGAGCTTCCTAGCCGGCTCGACATAGGAGTGAAGTAGGAGCTTGTAGAGTTTGGGGAAGTAAGTACGCCACCCCACGAATGGTATTAAGGAATACACCCGTCATCCACGCGACTAATGCACACTAATTAACCGGTAAAAGATAGTTAGGGAGTAAGGAAATCTAAGTAAACACATCTCTCCACACATAAGTTTCTCACCACTTTTCATTTTTGTTATTTTATTTTATTTGCATTTGTAGTAATTTGGGTTAGTTGACTAGCAACTAATTCCGCCCACTCCTTCAAAACCCGAGATTTTACTTGCTTTCATAAAAATATAAAAAAACATAAAAAGAATCTTCCTCAACCCTTAGACCTAATTAGAGTAGTCTTTCACACCTAACGAACACTATTCCCTGTGGAGAACGATCAATCCCCCGTACTTACCACTACACTATACTACATCGGTCAGGTACACTGCCTGGTGGGGTTGTAAGCCTCTTGAGATCCCTCGAGAGGTAAAACCTGTTGTAAGGTTGCAAAACCCACGCATCAGATACCCCGAAGGGCTTAGGGCTTCGATTGGCGGATTCCCACATGGTAACCACTTCATAGATGAATGGTTTTACGCCAATGAAACATTTTAGGAGATTAACCTGGGCCTCCGAAGAGAGGGCTTTGGACAGGCTCGAAGGGGAGTCCTTCAACCCGTTCAGAGGGTACATCATCATTTACCAAGAAAAAATATTACGCTAAAAATATATAATGGACATTATTATTGTTAGGATTCAATACACTGTTAAGGTGGTTAAACCTTTTGTACTTTGTGTATATGATATATTGAGTGAATATGATTAAGTATGCGGAATCTACTTAATCACACTTAGAAGGTTATTATGGTTATGGAAATAGAACAGTTGTGTTTGTTATATGACAATGAACAATGAAAGATTATCACCAAACGATTCAATATTATTAAGATAATAATACGAGTGATCTTGAGTTATCACTAGGGTTACAACCTTGAATCTTTTGTTTCTATATCTTGTAATATTGTTTTTGTTCTATGTTCTTGAGAGATATATTTTGCACTATAAGTTTAACACACACTTATATCTCTAGTCTAAGATCTTTCTTTTATAACATAAGAAAGATCTTTACAATAATGTTAAGTCTTGTCAAACAACTTGCTAGCTTATCTTATGTGTGTCAGTAACTAAGATACAACATGTATCTATGTTTACAACTTGTTCTGTGAGTATAAGATAAAGACTGAGCACATGGGGTAAGATATTATCTACCGTGTATTATTGATTTTAGTCAACTAGATTTAATATCTTCATCAAGCAGACTTAACTCTGATAGTCACCAGAATTAACACTTGACTTAACCACCAGACTTAACTTCAACGACCAGACTTAACTAGCAGACTTAACTTTGGAACTCACCAGACTTAACTCTACTGCTACCAGATTTAATCACTTGAGAGATTTTCCCGATACTTAAACTTCAGAATATTTAATTCCCAACAATCCTCCCCTAAACATGTGAATCCATTTCAACATGTTTCTGAATTAAATTATGGATTGTGAAGATCTTTCAAACACTTCATAGTCAGACCCTTGGACTGAACTTTCTTCTATTCTGAAAGATTAAAATCTATCTCAGTAACTCATCTGCTTTCTTATCTTTAACTTCAACTATATCAATACACATATCTTTAGGCTTCAAACATTGACCTAAAAGATGGTGCAATTTCCTTGGATGGAGGAATTATAAGAGGCAATGGTGCTGTGTATCTTGGATGCTTGTTTCAACAAGTGAAATCATCTATCAGCATGCCTTTGCAAGTGATGAACAAACGTAGTGAACTGAAATTGAAACTGAAAGCTTTCTTCGTTTGTCCTAGATAGAACTTTCTCCTTTGGAATGCTTCATCCCTTCTGAATATATATAATACTCCAGAATCAGCTCTATTATTGTCATTTTCAACTTCCTCATCATCTTGTATGCTCTTGTCTTTTCCTCCCTTTCATTGGTTAAACTTCCAACTTTATTTCCACCCCTGAGATGTTTCCTCCCCTGAGATGCAAATAACATTTCCTCCCCTGTTTGGAAGATCTCTCACAATGTATCTCTCCCCACCATCTGAGCTATCAATTAGAACTTGTTATCAGACAATGTTGTACATGTAGCCATCAATTCCTTAAGAGTTTAATTTGCTGCCCTCATCACTTCTAGGTGTGTTAACTCCTATGAGAGGTGATTCATGGGGCAATAACTCATAATCCATCAGTTGATGGTTTTCTGAGTCATTTTTATTTCAAAACAACCTTTTAAGAAAAAATTTGACTTTTAGCAGTATGCATATGATTTTATTAAGAAAAATCATACTGCTTTCAACTATTTTGAAGGGATTAAGTGTATAACAGACACTTAATCAAGATTTCGGTTTAAAGCAACCTCTAGTTGTGTGAGAACCAATGTTTTCAGTTATAAATAACTGCCTGTGTAAAGATAAACCTATTCAAAAGGCTTTCTTGACAGGGTTTCCAGCTCATAGCAATTGTTGCCTCTAACACAAGTGTTAGATTCACTTTTACTAGCTGTTCTTTCTATCAGATGTCCTTAGACTTGCTCATTATACTTAAAAGTATAAAATGATAGAAAGTGAGTTGAATCAGTTACTGTCTGATCAACTAAGTCATCAATTCAATGTGAAATATGATAACCAGGTTTCAAGAAAGTAGTTTTAAAGAATTAATGAACTTAGGTATAAACCTTTGTTAAGAATTCTCAAACTCAGTCCATCATAAACCTGTTATGTAAGCAACTGATATAACATTCTGCTGCTTCCATTTCACTTGAAATATCCTTTTGTGCTCAAATGTTCATACCTGAAATTGTTAGTCTAAAACCAAAAGAACAATGTACAAAGTACTTGTCTTATATTAGAATAAACATATGACTAACTGTATGAAATAACACAATTTTAAAGTAATAGCTAGTACAAATTTACAAAGACAACAGCATAAACAAAAATTTAACTACCAGATTTAATTGAGTAACCACCAGAATTAACTGAGTAATCACCAGAATTAACCACACTGGTATATAAAAACACATAGATTGAAAAATTTAAGTATTAAGCATTCCAATACTTGCTACCAAGTACTGAAACCTTCCAACATCAAAAGATTTTGTTAGCAGATCTGCAAAATTATGTTCTGAAGCAATTTTCATTACTTGAATTAACTTTTTCTCATTGCAATCTCTAATAAAATGATGTCTAATTTCAATGTGTTTTGTTTTAGAATGTTGTACCGGATTTTTAATAATGCAAATTGTACTACTATTATCAATATGAATAACAGTGTTCATAAAATTGTACCCATAGTCAAGAAGTTGGTTTTGAAGCCACAAGACTTGAGCACAGCAACTTGCAGCAGCTACATATTCAGCTTCAGTTGTTGAAGTAGCCACAGTTGTTTGCTTCTTACACTGCCATGAGATAAGTCTACACCTAAGGAATTGACATCCTCCAGTTGTTGACTTTCTGTCCAAGCTAGCACCAGCATAATCACTATCCGAAAATGCTACCAAATCAAAAGGTGATTCCCTTGAATACCATAGAACCAACCTAGGTTGACCCTTAAGATATCTAAAAATCCTCTTGACTGCTGTTAAATGAGAAACCTTTAGAGTTACTTGAAATCTTGCACAAGCACAAACAGAGAACATGATGTCAGGTCTTGATGATGTGAGATACATCAAAGATCCTATCATAGATCTGTATGTGTGTACATCCACATTTTCTCCATCTAAATCTTTTGGAAGTTGTTTCTCAGAATCCATTGGTGTGCTTGCCATTTTTGAATCAGCAAAGTTGAACTTTCTAAGAATTTCAGCAACATATTTATCTTGATTAATAATTATGCCTTCATATGACTGTTTAACTTGCAAACCTAAAAAGAATGTAAGTTCCCCCATGGAACTCATCTGAAACTTATCATGCATAAGCTTCTCAAACTCCAAACACATCTCCTTCCTTGTAGATCCAAAGATAATGTCATCCACATACACCTGCACTAACAGAAGATCCTTCTTGTGTTGTTTAATGAAAAGTGTCTGATCAATCTTTCCTCTTTGAAATCCATTCTCTTTTAAATAGGAAGCCAGAGTTTCATACCAAGCTCTAGGTGCCTGATGAAGGACATAAAGAGCCTTTACAACTCTGTACACTTTGTCTGGATGGTCAGGATCAATGAACCCTGGAGGTTGTGAGACATACACCTCTTCTTCAATTGTGCCATATAGAAATGCACTTTTGACATCCATTTGGTAAACTGTGAAGCCTAAAAATGAAGCATAAGCTAAGAAAAGCCTAATTGCCTCAAGTCTTGCTACTGGAGTAAAAACTTCATCATAGTCTATACCTTCTTGTTGTGTGTACCCTTGGGCTACTAATCTAGCCTTATTCCTAATCACTATTCCCCTTTCATCCCTTTTATTCTTGAAAACCCATCTAGTGCCAATTACCTTTGCATTCTTAGGTAAATCAACTAGCACCCAAACTTTCTGAATCTTGAACTGAAGAAGCTCCTCTTGCATAGCTTCTACCCAGCTTGAATCATCTAAGGCTTTCAGAATGTTCTTTGGTTCAGTTTGTGAGAGAAAACATACAAACAAGCAAGAGTTTGAAAACTCATGCTGTTTTGAAGCATAAAGGGCATCAAGAAGCCCTTGTTGGTCTGAAGACATCAGTTGTTGTCTTGTCTTCACCCCTGATTTTACATCTCCTATCACATTTTCTAGGGAGTGGACCTTGTGAATTCTGGTTTGTGGTGTAAGTGGAACATGATAGTTTGGTGGGAGATTGCTCAAATCCACCTCATCGTCTGTTAATTCTGCTTCCTTTGTTAAGTCTGCTTCTTTAGTTAAGTCTGTTTCAGCAGCATTATCAACAGCAGAACTATTTTCTTGTTCCTTTGTTCCATCTTCTTTGCTTTTATCTTCAACATCTTCTTTAGCTTTACCAGAAGAAGATTCATCATGTGTTGAAGTTGAAACCACACTTGTACTTGACCATATTGGCATCCAAACATGATCTTGGTTTGTCTCCTTTTCTAACCTTGCCTCATCTGTTGCTTGTGAACCTGAAAAATCATTAGTTTTTGCAACAACATGCACATAATTCATTGATTTGGTTAGAGTTTCAAGATCAAACATCCATTTTGGTCCTTGACCTTCTACATTGGATTTATCTTCCAAAAACTCCACATGTAGATTTTCCTCTACAATCATAGTTCTTGTGTTGTATACTCTAAATGCTTTGCTATTAAGAGAATATCCAACAAAGAAACCTTCATCTGCTTTACCATCGAATTTTCCTAAATGGTCTAAGGTATTGAGAATTGTCACATGACATCCAAAAGGTCTAAGAAATCCTATTGTAGGAGTTCTACCTCTAAAAAGTTCATATGATGTCTTATTGTGAGGCTGTATAACTAAAACTCTATTTTGAACATAGCAAGCAGTGTTGACTGCTTCAGCACAAAAAGTTATAGGTAGCTTAGAGTCAGCTAACATAGTTCTAGCAGCTTCTATTAGTGTTCTATTCTTCCTCTCAACAACACCATTCTGTTGTGGAGTTCTAGCAACACTAAATTCTCTCCTAATACCTTTTTGTTTGCAGAAATCATCCATAACTCTATTCTTAAACTCTGTCCCATTATCACATCTAATGACTTTCACTTTCTTGTCTACTTGGTTTTCTATCTGCGTAATGAATGTCTTAAGAATGCTAGAAGTTTCATCCTTAGAACCTAAAAAGAAAACCCATGTAAATCTGGTATAGTCATCAATTATAACAAGACAATATCTCTTATGCATTATACTACTTGCTGAAACAGGTCCAAATAAGTCCATATGAAGCATAGACAATGATTGATTGATAGAGTTAAAAATCTTGGGCTTACAAGTGGCTTTGTGTTGTTTGCCTTTAAGACAAGCAATGCATGTTTGATCATTTTCAAATCTTTTGTGAGGTAAACCTCTTACCAAACCATTCTTAACAATCTGATTTATGGTTTTAAAATTAATATGACCAAGCCTTCTATGCCATTTCATTGATTCATCCAATGTGGCTTTTGCAACAAGACAAGTTAAATCCTTTTTGGGAACAATGTTCTTCATGTCAACACTGTACATATTGCCCTTTCTAGGAATTTTAAGAAGTACTTAACTTTCATCAGGCATCTTAAAATCAGGAGAAAGTACAAGACATTCAGTCTCACATAAAAGAACTTTGTTCTTTTTGTCACACATTTGTGAGACACTAAAAAGATTATAATTTAGCTCTTGTACATAGTACACATCTTCAAAATCTAAATTTCCAGTTTTAATGGTACCTTTACCAGAAATTTTGCCACCAACACCTCCTCCAAAGGTAACATAGCCTCCATCTATTGATTGAAAATTTGAGAGATAAGACTTGTTGCCTGTCATGTGCCTTGAACATCCACTATCTGAGTATCCTTGATCCTCTTGTTGATCAATTGAATGTTCTTGCACAGAAATGAGAAGTATTAGTTTCTTTTGGGGACCCAAGCCATTACTGACTTGGATATGCCTCTTGCATCAATGTAATTTAATCTTTTTAGAACAGTTGATGCAACATTGGATTTAGTTGAATTCCAAACCCAACATGTTGAGGCCATAACAGCATTTTCCCTCTTTGCCTAAGCAGCAGACTTAACTACTTGCCTACCATAATTAACTGCTTGCCTAGCAGAATTAACTGCTGGCTTAGCAAAATTAACTGCTGACTTTGTAGTTGTCCCCTTTTGTTTTCAAACTTGTTTTTGGACCACTGCTTTTGTTTGAATGGGCCTTTGAACAGACTTTGGTGCATGTTTGTAAGATGTTTTTGCACCCTTAGCTGTTGATTTTGGTAAACAGTCATATATGGTCTAGCAGAATTAACTTTATTGAAGCCAGACTTAACAGAGACTGTTGTGGGTTTAGTTCTGTTAACCTTAGAACTAGAGTGAAAATGACATTTAGGTGTTTGCCTTTTGTAGTTCACTCTATTATTCTCATACCCAGATACCCAATGGTTGTAGAAAGCTGCAAGATGGTCAAAACTACCACATGTATAACAAGCTTTGTTGGAAAAAGCAAAGTCATCACCTAATTGGTTAGACTTGAGGTTATTCCAATTTCTTTGGTTACCTCTGGGCTTGCTAGTGGATCTGTATTGTTCACAATACCTAACTGGTTGCCTAACATGTTTAATGTTTGATTTAGGCCTATCAGTATCCTTTTTGACCACTTTAGGAACCTTTGTTCCTGCTTTCTTAACTTTTTTAGGTTTAGACATAACCTGTTCATCTTCATCACTATCAGTTGTACTATCCTCAACAGCTATAGCATCTCCTTTCTTAACAAAGGACACCTTGTCCTGATAAAATAAAGTTTTATCCAAAATTTCACATCCTTTTTCTATCTTAGGACTCTTAGTGACCTTAGAACCATATTCCATTATTGGTTCTTGAAACTCAGCAAAACCTGTGTGTGCTAGGTCAACACCTGGAGGTGAAGGAACACCTCTGTATGGTGGAGGAACAGATTTGTATCCTAAACCAGACTTAGCTTTATTGATTACTTGAGCTTCCCAAATCTTATTCATTCCCTCTGAGGCATGAGCTAAAGCATCTACAGTTATCTTAACATTTTCAGTTTTATTATTGGCTTCAGCTAATTGTTTACTTTGACTAGCAAGTATTTCATCTCTAAATTCTATGCCTCTTTGTAGAGCATTTAAATCATCAGTAAACTTAGATTCATTACCTTGAAAGTGTGCAATTTGTTTTTCAAGAACACCTATAGCTCTTTTATGATTACTTAAATTGGCTAAGGCAATAATTAGTTCTTCTCGCCTATTATCAGCTTTTCTTTTAAGTTCTTCATTATCTTTAAGATTAGAACATGATTCAGAACATTTGGTTATGGAACTTACCTCTGAATCAGAGAAGGCCATTAGAGCAGTCTCAGTGGCCACAAGAGCAGCATTTGTTGGTGCTTCCTCTTCATCAGCCATGAAGCTCCAGTCATAGTTAACCCCATCTATGGCTAGCATAGCCCTTGGTTCTTCAACTGTGACTTCCTTCTTCTTCTCTTGCCTATACCATGTGCTTCTATTATCCTGCTTCCTTGGGTTTCTACATTCTTTAGCAAAGTGTCCTAACCTGTGACAGTTGAAACACTCTACTTTCTTCTTATCAAACCCAGCAGTTTCATTACCATCAATGGTAATCTGCTTACCAGTTCTCTGCCAGAACTTCTTAGCCCTCTTGCTAAGCAAAGCAACCTGCCATTTGATGTTCATCTCTTCCAAATCATTATCATCCAACTGATCAAGATCTTCATGAGTTAGAGGAGAACTACTAGTTTGACTAGACATGAATACATAGAACGATGGATCTCCAAGTCCAGCAACATTCTTCTGTGAACTAGTAGAAGGACCACCATATGTAGTAATAGAAACACCTTCAACTTCATCTACCTCTTCTGACTTACTAATACTGGGAGATGACAAGAGTGCCACATTCCCAGAGCTAGTACTATAGATTCCAGACTTCTTTAGACTTTGTTCAACAATTTTGAAGTTATTGAACAAATCATTGAGTTTCATGGTTTCAATATCTGGCTTGTTCATCCAGACAACCACATGAGTATGGAACTCATCAGGTAGACTTCTCAAAAACTTCATGTTGAGATCTTCCTTTGCTATCTCAACACTCAATACACTTAGCTGACTGACAAGCTTGTGTAATCTAGAAAACAGCTTATCAAGAGATTCATTGCTATTTGAACTGAAATTTTCAAATTGTTGTTTCAGCAATGTCTTTAGTGTTTTCTTGGTAGTTTCATTACCACCAAATCATGCACAAATCTCTTCAAAAAGAGTTTTTGCATTTGGATACTTGCTAAAGGATAGCATCTGTTCACCAGGAATGGTCATAAGCAACAAGTTTCTTGCTTTTTGATCATTTCTCTTCTGTATCCTTTCTTCATTTGAAACTGGTCCAATATTTCTTTGTCTTACTGTTTTGCCGTCAATGATAACATCCGAATAGCCTAGTGAAAAAGAATCACCATATGTAATGATATCCTAGAGAGCATAATCTTGAACCATAAAATATTGCTCAATTCTCAACCTCCATAGCTCAAACTCATTTTGTTTGATCATGGGCAACTTTGCAGCAACATTTGTAGCAGTATCCTGAACATCCATTTCTTAAGCTTCTTCTTCTAAATCAACTATATCAGCCTCGCTCTGATACCACTTGTTAGGATTCGATACACTGTTAAGGTGGTTAAACCTTTTGTACTTTGTGTATATGATATATTGAGTGAATATGATTAAGTATGCGGAATCTACTTAATCACACTTAGAAGATTATTATGGTTATGGAAATGGAACAGTTGTGTTTGTTATATGACAATGAACAATGAAAGATTATCACCAAACGATTCAATATTATTAAGATAATAATACGAGTGATCTTGAGTTATCACTAGGGTTACAACCTTGAATCTTATGTTTCTATATCTTGTGATATTGTTTTTGTTCTATGTTCTTGAGAGATATATTTTGCACTATAAGTTTAACACACGCTTATATCTCTAGTCTAAGATCTTTCTTTTATAACATAAGAAAGATCTTTACAATAATGTTAAGTCTTGTCAAACAACTTGCTAGCTTATCTTATGTGTGTCAGTAACTAAGATACAACATGTATCTATATTTACAACTTGTTCTGTGAGTATAAGATAAAGACTGAGCACATGGGGTAAGATATTATCTACCGTGTATTATTGACTTTTAGTCAACCAGACTTAATATCTTCATCAAGCAGACTTAACTCTGATAGTCACCAGAATTAACACTTGACTTAACCACCAGACTTAACTTCAACGACCAGACTTAACCAGCAGATAACCAGCAGACTTAACTTTAGAACTCACCAGACTTAACTCTACTGCTACCAGATTTAATCACTTGAGATATTTTCCCGATACTTAAACTTCAGAATAATTAATTCCCAACAATTATTCAATAGATGTATGATAAAATAGATATAAGTAATTGATCTTTATGCAGCAACTTTTTTTTAACTATATTATTAATTTCAGCTGTTTTAACTAAACAAATCATAACACCCATCAAAGCAAAAACGATCATGATTCTAATTCTAGGATCTTACGTTTTTACGATACTACAAAGCAAAAACGATTTGAATCCTATGTAGGATCTTTGTAACATAGGATTTTAATAGGATATGATCTCAATCTTAACCATGAGATTTTAAGATCTTGATCCGATCCAATCTTAATTTGATCAAACAACAAGCTAAAAAGCTATAAATTATAGATAACGTTTTATAGAATTTAAAAAACAAGAGGTAAGCCTCTTATACATTTCATAATCATAATTTAGGCTGACATTTTACTGAAAACATTCATATAATTTTGTGTTTGAGGTAAAATAATTTGTAGATTCGCATAATTTGCAACAAGAAAAGAAAAATATAAATATCAGCAAATAAGTTTGTGGAAAACTAGAAGAGGGGGTTGAATAGTTTTACCGGTTTTTCGTTAATTATAAAAGTTTACGTATGAAAAACTTTGATTCGATTGTTTGTGAAACTAACCAACAACAATATGAATACTAAACTACACAACTAAGCATAAACAATAAAAGTAAAGAGTAAGAGATGGAAAGATCAAACCGAGGCAAAGAGATTTGTAGTGTTTCGGTAACGAAGCTCTTCTTCGCCCTACTCCACTCCCCGAGTACTCAACTCGAGAGTTCTAAGCACTATGTCAACAAACTCCCTTCAGGCGGAGAAAACCGTACAACATCGCTTATCCCTATTTCCGACACTAAACTAAATGTCGAGTACTAATCTAGCTAGTACCAATCTCACTCATGATCTACACGATCCTTACTTCTCACACGATCTACATGATCCACACTTATCACACGATCCACACAATCTACTCTTGATCCACTTGATCAACACACTAACACACAAGCTACAAGAGATCTCCAAGATCACAATGATCCACTCACACAATCTAAACAAAAGATGAACAACTTGATGTATGCCTAGATACAACAAGTATGTAACAAATATTACAAGTGCACTACTCTAACACTACAACACCTTGTATCTTCTTGATACTTTGTGTTCTTATCTTGCACTAGTAGAGGAATAAAGGTGATAACTTGGTTGGATGAAAAGGATCACTCTTAAACAAAAGAAAGATAACTAAATGATCAAAGGAAAGTGTATGTGATAGAGAGTTTGAACTCAGAAAGTTTGTTTGAAAAAGGATGCCTAAAATCTGTGAAGTGGGCTGGTATTTATAGGCAATTGAAATTTGGCCGTTACAGGGTCACGGTACCACTAAATGCCCGACGGTCACTTAATTTAATGGTACCGTGGTACCGTCCCAGACAACGACGCTCCAAATTTTGTTTTTAGTGGTGAAAATTTATTTGGGGAAGTTTGGAGCTGATTTTTTTTTGGGGGAGGGGGGGAATAGCTATTGGTTATTTTAAACTTATTTTTCAAATTAAAACATTTCTTTTTAATTCAAAAATAATTTGTAAAAGATATTTTTGAAAAAATGTTTTATCACACTAAAAATGTGATATTTGAAACACAAACTCACTTCTTTTATCATTTGTCAAGTTGTAAATTTGTTTGTTTTTACCTAGAGTGGTTTATGTAGAAACGGGATATTTCGACTAAAAACTTGTTTACGTTAATTTTGATGTAAAGTGTTTTCACATTTTGTTATCATCAAAACGTAAAGTGTTTTTACATTTTGGGAACATTTGTTTGTCTAGGTGGAGTAGTTTTTGACCTAGCATTTGGTTTTACAAATCCAAGCCCGGGGGTTGACAAAGATTTATAAAAACTTTTGACCTCCTTTTTACTAGCAACATGTATTTTAACATTGTTGACTACTATGTGACTTGGTTTAAGACTTAAGTTATTTTTCAGGCTCGACTTAGTTCTGACTTTTGCACTAGACGGTACCACTAATTTTAGTGGTGCCGTTTGTACCTTTAACGGTGTCGTCCACTGTTTCGACAGAACCTGTGGGTTTGACAAATTTTACTTGTTTTGTTTTACATGTCAAAGCTTCATTTGGATTAAAACCTAGACCCGAACCGGCATGCTCACTAAATCTTATGTTATCTAACATGTCATCTAGTGCTTTTGTTCCTTTTTCGAATTTAGTGCTCCTTAACGCATTTTTCCTAAGTTCTACGTTTTCTAACCTAAGATTACGACATGACTCACATCCAACATCACACTCTTTCTTTTTCTCAAGTTTTGTTAACTTTGTCTTTTAGTTCTAAATTTGCGCTTCGAGTTCATGCAAGGTTACTTTTAGTGTCTTGTTTCTAGTTATGATTTTAGAACTTACTTCACATAGTTTACTATATTCATCATATAGTAAGTTGTCATCTATTGAAGAATTATCATCACTATAGTAAGAAGAATCGGAATGTACCTCATTTGAAGCTTGAGCCGTAAGACATGTTTTTTCGTTGGGCTTCTCTTCTTCTTCCTCACCGCTATCGCTCCAAGAATCTCCTACAAGTGCTCGTTGGTTCTTGGTTCTCGGTGGTTTAGGACATTCTCCGATGAGATGATTTGGATCTCCGCATCTAAAACATTTTCTATCACTCTTTCCTTTCTTGTCATCTCGGTTCTTTTGGAACGGCTTCTTTTCATCACGAGGTTGTCTTAAAATTCCACCTCTTCTCCTAAAGAACTTCTTAAAATCTCTAACCGCTAATGCATACTCTTCGTCTTCACTATCGGAAGCCGAACTTTCCTCATCACTAGACTCCTTCTTGGCTTTTAGAGCTAGAGACCTTACTTTTTCTCCTTTGCCTCTAACTATATCGGAGTCTTTCTTGATTATCATTTCATGAACTTTCAAGTTTCCTATTAGTTCATCAAGTGATAATGTCGCCAAGTTCTTTGACTCTTCAATGGCGGTGACCTTTGCTCTCCATTTGGGATGTAGAGCCCTAAGAAACTTCCTAACATACTTCTTGCTAGAGTAACCTTCATCAAGAGCTTTAAGACTAGTAATAATAGTATTGAATCTAGCAAAAGCATTATCTATAGATTCATCTTCCGGAATGGAAAATTGTTCATATTGTCGCAAAAGAAGATCGATCTTGTTTTTTTTTACTTGACTATTACCTTGATGAGTGACTAACAAAGTTTTCCAAATTTCTTTTGTCATGTTGCACATAAAAATTCTTTCAAATTCCTTTTTAGGCAAAGCATTATAAATCATCATTTTAGCCTCATTGTTTTTGGCTAGTTTTCTTTTAAGATTATCACTTTGTTGATCATAAGGAATAATTTCATCCTTTTTAGTTACCGGATTCTTTTCAACAGGTTTAAAGTCACCATCGGTAATAACATGCCAAAGATCAATATCTTTTGATTTTACATACGTTTCGAATCTTGTTTTCCAATAGATAAAACAATCGGTTTCGAAAAGTGGTGGTCTTTGCATAGATTGCCCTTCTTGATATTTATCGAAATCCATTGATCGATTCAAGTTTTAAAATACAATATATTTTAAAAATCTTGATTGACGTAGGTCTGATACCAATTGTGAAAAACAAGAAAGGGGGGGGGGTTGAATAGTTTTACTGGTTTTTCGTTAATTATAAAAGTTTACTTGTGAAAAACTTTGATTCGATTGCTTGTGAAACCAACCAACAACAATATGAATACTAAACGACACAACTAAACATAAACAATAAAAGTAAAGAGTAAGAGATGGAAACATCAAACCAAGGCAAAGAGATTTATAGTGGTTCGGTAACGAAGCTCTTCTTCGCCCTACTCCACTCCCCGAGTACCCAACTCGAGAGTTCTAAGCACTATGTCAACAAACTCCCTTCAGGCGGAGAAAACCGTACAACGTCTCTTATCCCTATTTCCGACACTAAGCTAAATGTCGAGTACTAATCTAGCTAGTACCAATCTCACTCACGATCCACACGATCCTTACTTCTCACACGATCTACACGATTCTCACTTATCACACGATCTACACGATCCACACAATCTAATCTTGATCCACTCGATCAACACACTAACACACAAGCTACAAGAGATCTCCAAGATCTCAACAAGATCGCAATGATCCACTCACACAATCTAAACAAAAGATGAACAACTTGATGTATGTCTAGATACAACAAGTATGTAACAAATGTTACAAGTGCACTACTCTAACACTACAACACCTTGTATCTTCTTGATACTTTGTGTTCTTCTTTTGCACTAGTAGAGGAATGAAGGTGATCACTTGGTTGGATGAAAAGGATCACTCTTAAACAAAAGAAAGCTAACTAAATGATCAAAGGAAAGTGTATGTGATAGAGAGTTTGAACTCAGAAAGTTTGTGTGAAAAAGGATGCCTAAAATCTGTGAAGTTGGCTGGTATTTATAGGCAATTGGAATTTGGCTGTTACAGGGTCATGGTACCACTAAATGCCCAACGGTACCACTAAATTTAGTGGTGCCGTGGTACCGTCCTAGACAAGGACGCTCCAAATTTTGTTTTTAATGGTGAAAATTTATTTGGGTAAGTTTGGAGCTGATTTGGGGGGAAAATAGATGTTGGTGATTTTAAACTTATTGTTCAAATTAAAACATTTCTTTTTAATTCAAAAATAATTTGTAAAATGTATTTTTGAAAAAATATTTTGTCACATTAAAAATGTGAAGTTTGAAACACAAATTCACTTCTTTGATCATTTGTCAAGTTGTAAATTTGTTTGTTCTTACCTAGAGTGATTTACGTAGAAACTGGATATTTTGACTAAAAACTTGTTTATGTTAATTTTGACGTAAAGTGTTTTTACATTTTGTTATCATCAAAACTTAAGGATATTGGAAAATAGAAATAACGTTTTTAGACATTATTTGTATCAACAAAGTTATTTGATATACATAAATAGGAAAGTACATACTTTGTCCACAATGTTCAATGACAGGCTCCAATGGAGACCCTTCGCAGCGGTCAACAATACCAACCATATACAAGATGGGCTCAGGGAAGGTTTGAACATCCACAGGGTGACGAGAGAGACGTTGATACAGAGGGTCCCTTCGTACTTTGTATGTCAGCAGATCATTGAAACGCTTCTCATCAAACTTAAACTCATTTAAAAGTGCAGGGTATTGTGCAGGTATAATTTTATTTTGAATATAAAAGAACTTTCCCTTCCAATCCCTTATGTTTGTGAAAGGTTTAGTGACCAAATATGGGACATCATGCTCACCCCTTTTAGCTAAGGGTAAAGATTCAGAAAGTCCCTAAGCACTGTCAGTGTTGGCTCATACCTATATGCTTTGCACATCACAATGTAGGTAGTCAGTTTGGCTAGGCCGAATGGATTAAACGTAGATATGTGCACCTCGTAGTATTGTAGCAGTTCACAAACCAATGGGTGGAGTGGTATCCTTAAGTTGGATTGGGTGAAAGCATGTGTATAGAGCCCAACAAACCCTTCGGGTGTGATGATGTACCCTCCTAACGGGTCGAAGGACTCCCCTTTGAGCCTGTAGAAAGCCCTCTCTTCGGAGGCCCAGGTTAATCTCCTTAACACGTTTCATTGGCGTAAAACCATTCGTCTACGAAATGGTTACCATGTGGGAACCCGCCAATCGAAGCCTTAAGCCCTTCGGTGTATTCCTATTGAAGGGACTAGCACGAAGGACCATTCTGACCTGGTCAAACCCACGTCTCCTCTTCCCTTTGGCTTTCCCGCCAAAACAGATATCATGGGCTACAAAGCCCTAGCGGTTACCACAAAATCATGGGACGCCCCCATGATCTCCGAACAATGTGCAACCGCCCACTATGCCCTATTTCTCCCCTATAAATAGCATATTCGGGCATGAACAATGTAAGTTAATTTCACACTTGTCATTTACAACCTATTCAAACGATTACACATACTTACTCGCACGCCGGAGGTGGTTCGCAGGGTCCAACCCTTGCGCAATCACTTAACGTAGTGTTTCGGTATTTCTTATTTTCAGGTTAAGAACAAGCTTGGCGCAATCTCAACACTCCATTATTCCTTTGATCACCATCGAAGGCTTGGTTGTGCAATTATTTGTTCAATCAGTGGCGCCATCCGTGGGACCGCTACAATTGGTCTCGTTAATTCCGAGCTTATAACCAACCAACCACTTTCACTATTATTCCGGAATGGATCAAGGAAGAGAAGATACTCCCCCACCTAGTTTCTCGACCTTGGCACCAATACCAATCAACGACACTAACAACCTTCCCCCAATAACCGCTTCCACTTTCACAACACGTTCTCACCCAGAAATCACAACTAACAATCATGCTTCGACATCAGCCAATCCAGAACCTGTCATTAGCCCAGCCTTTGTCGAAGCCAACCACGAAGTGTTGGAATCCCTCTTAAGGGCTCGTAACAGGCAAGTCAGGAATGCTGAGGTGCGAAGGGAGTTGGAATACTCGAGTGATGAGTATGATGAAGAAATGGAAATGGAATTTAGGCCTCCGACCCAAGGACCAACCCTATCGGCCTTAAGAATTGGGTCTCCCGTCGGTCGAAGGCTAAGCAAAAGATCCGTTGGTTTCAAAGGAGTCCCCAAGAGGGATCCGACAAGAAGGGAAGGGACGGTTACCGAAGGCTCTAACGATAGGAGCCATCGAAGGGAAGAAGTGGGGGTGACTTTGCCTCCATTGCTAGCAGCTCATCTTGGAAGGACTGAAGCTGGGGTTCCGTTGCAGCCTTCTCACGCATCAGGCGTAGAAGGAAATATGCCTACAATTAATATGGGAGGAAATCTTCCTCCCAATGGTATGTACCCCTCGTTCCAAACTCAGTCTTATCCTCAAAATTTATATCCTCCAGTAAATGGACAGCCTAATAACCCAAGCTTTCCCCAAACTTATGGGAGCTTGCCCTTCGGGCATCCTATGGCGTACCCTCCGTACGCCATGGGAAATGGTTACCCGTTTGCCATGAATGCACCTTATCAATCCTACCCAAGCCAAACTCCTATGGGAATGCCCCCAAACAACAACCCATATAATACCGTTCCCCTGTATGCACCACCTTATAACTGTCTATACTCAGACCCTATGGGTTCAGCTACACCCTTCGTTAGGTGGATCCAAAAACAAGAACAAGAACAGAGATAGGTTTTCTCCGTACAACAAAGGCCCCAACCACGGTTTGCTAAGCAATCTAACGAAGTCTCCAAAGGAAATACTTGCTACGGAGAGGGCTGCCAAGGCTTTCGAAGCACCCCCTCGTATGACAAGTAAGGGCAAAAACAGGGATACCAGCAAGTACTGTCACTTCCACGAAAATTACGGTCACGATACAAACAGTTGTAGAGAACTGAAGAAACAGATAGAGGAAGCTGTGAAGTCCGGGGCAATTGGCACATTTGGTGAAGGGTATAAAGAAGGGAAAGGAAGAGATGACCGACACTCAATTGGCTAAAGATATTGCTCCTCTCGAAGCCCCAATACTCATGGTCCGTTGGGGCGAAGCCAGCTTGAAGAGAAAGGCAACGGAGGGTAACGAAGTAGGGGACGTAACTTTTCCTCCTCTTGCAGGCCAAGTCCCTTCAAATGATCCGGTAGTCATCAAAGTCCTCATTTCCAACCGGGAAGTAAATAGAGCCTATATGGACTGTGGGAGCTCCTGCGAAGTCATCTATGAGCATTGTTTCCTTAAGCTTAATCCTTCGATCAGGTCACAGCGGATTGATTCGAAAATACCCTTGGTAGGGTTTTCTGGTGAACATTCGTGGCCTCTGGGAGAAGTTCCGTTGGAAATAACGATTGGAGAAGGCAAGCTCGCAAGGACAGAAACCCTCATGTTCGCTATCGTAAGGTCCAACTCTCCTTACAACTTGCTGATAGGAAGGACCGCCATACAAAAGATGGGTATCGTAGTCTCCACTATACACGCAGCGGTAAAATTCCATACACCTTATGGGATAGGCACCGTATTCTCTACTTACAACCAAGGACAGACGGGAGACAACAGCAAAAAGATTAGAGAAACTCCGGAGGAGCCTCCGAAGGCCATTTTAAGTTGTACAGATGCCAAAGAACGTATCGTGGTGAATGAGCTCTATCCGAAGCAAACGGTGGTAATCGGAAAGCAACTCCCTGCTAACTTCAAAGCGGACTTGGAGAAGCTACTTAAAGCCAACAAAGACGTATTCGCATGGACGTACTCAGATATGACCGGGGTTCCCAGGACTCTTATGATCGATGGCAAGCCCTTCGCTACAGAGCATAAGCTTAACGAGTTCAAGCACGTTAAACCAATTAAGCAAAAGCGACGAAGCCTGGCACCAGAAAGAAACGCAGCTGCTTGTAAAGAGGTGGATGAACTTGTGCAAGCAGGAATTCTCAGAGAAGTGAAATACCAAACTTGGGTCACTAATCCAGTCATGGTAAAGAAAAGTGACGGAGGGTGGCGCATGTGTGTCGACTTTACCGACATCAACAAAGCCTGCCCAAAGGATCGCTACCCTCTACCAGAAATTGATTGGAAGGTCGAATCCCTCTCGGGGTTCCGTTTGAAATGCTTTTTGGATGCCTACAAAGGATATCACCAAATACAAATGGCAAAGGAGGACGAGGAGAAGACAGCCTTCTACACAGGAAAGGGTGTCTATTGCTACAAGAAGATACCCTTCGGCCTAAAGAACGCGGGGGCTACTTATCAGCGTTTAGTAGACAAGGCCTTCCATAAGCAAATTGGAAAGAACTTGGAAGCCTACGTTGATGACATGGTAATAAAAAGCAGAACCGAAGAGGACCTCATCTCCGACATTCAAGAGACCTTCGATCAATTACGGGCTATCAACATGAAGCTTAATCCCAAGAAGTGTTCCTTTGGCATGGAGGAAGGAAAGTTCTTGGGGCATTTGATAACGAAACAAGGGATTAAAGCTAACCCTTCGAAGGTTAAAGCCATCACTGATCTTAGAGCTCCGAAATCACTCAAAGAAGTTCAAAACCTCAATGGGAAGCTTGCGGCACTTAGCAGGTTCCTATCGAAAGGGGCAGATCGGTCTTTACCATTTTTCAAAACACTCAAGGGGTGTACAGATAAAAAGACTTTCCAATGGAGTTGTGAGGCGGAAGCAGCCTTCGAAAAGCTAAAGGAATTTATGGAAATCTTACCAACACTTACGGCCCCAATCAAAGGCGAAGTGTTGTTCATGTATATTGCGGCATCATTTGAAAGCATCAGCGCAGTGCTCTTAGCCGAAAAAGAGAAGAAGCAAGTCCCTATATACTTCGTCAGTAGGGTCCTACAAGGAGCTGAACTAAACTATCCGGAGTTGGAAAAGCTAATCCTAGCTTTGGTTTATGCTGCAAGACGCCTTCGAAGATACTTTCAAGCTCATCCCATCACGGTATTGACTGATAAGCCTATCAGGCAGATACTGTCGAAGCCTGAGAAATCAGGAAGGGTAGCTAAATGGGCTATCAAATTGGGAGAACATGAGATAGAGTACAAGGGTCGAAACTCCGTCAAAGGTCAGATACTTGCAAACTTTCTCGCAGAAACACCCTCCGGACCTAGCCAAGATAAAGAAATTCCTAAGGAGAAGCCCCAAGAAACAAAGGAGGGGTGGAAATTGTACACAGACAGAGCATCAAGTTCAGATGGTTCAGGAGCAGGTTTAATGCTAGTTAGTCCGGAAGGAAGGGAATACACTTACGCATTGCGTTTTGAGTTCGAAGCTACCAACAATGAAGCCGAGTATGAAGCTTTGTTAGCCGGTCTTCGAATTGCGAAGGACATGGAGGTTCGCAACCTCTCCGTTTTTGTAGACTCGCAGTTAGTCGCCAACCAAATCAAAGGCTCCTACGAAGCAAGGCAACCCA
The DNA here is from genome assembly GCA_021014915.2 of Artemisia tridentata subsp. tridentata. Classification (NCBI taxonomy): domain Eukaryota; kingdom Viridiplantae; phylum Streptophyta; class Magnoliopsida; order Asterales; family Asteraceae; genus Artemisia; species Artemisia tridentata. The sequence goes on along the minus strand of CP139502.1, from coordinate 103,501,514 downwards.
CCATCAAGCAATATTTGGAAAAAGCCAAAGAACTCCTTCAGGGCTTCGAAACATACGATATAGCACATGTTCGCAGAAATCAAAACAAGAAAGCAGACGCCTTAAGCAAGTTGGCTTCAATGGCATTTGCTCATCTAACGAAAGAAGTTTTGGTATAAGTATTGACTGATAGGTCAATTAAACGAAGCGAAGTTTCTGACGTCATACTCGATGAAGGCACCAATTGGATGACTCCGATCAGGGAGTATTTGATCAGTGGTATCCTGCCGGAGGATCCCAAGCTTGCTCGAAAGGTAAGGATCAAAGCTCCCCAATATAGGCTCATCGGGGATAACCTTTATAGGAGGTCTTTCCTATCTCCATGGCTTCATTGTGTGGGACCAAAACAGGCTTCGAACATCATCTATGAGGTTCACGAAGGATCTTGCGGGTTGCACGCAGGCCCTCGCTCCATTGTATCAAAAATAATGAAACTTGGGTATTATTGGCCATCCATGCATAGGGATGCAATAGAGATAATACAAAAGTGTGAAGCATGTCAGATCCACTCCAAAGTCCCGAGAATGTCTTAGCAAGACATGACCTCCGTTACGTCAGCATGGCCTTTCTGCCAATGGGGAATTGACATAGTCGGACCCCTACCAGTTGCTCCAGGAGGGGTAAAATTCTTGGTCGTAGCTATAGACTACTTTACCAAATGGGTTGAAGCAAAGCCCTTGGCATCAGTAACAGGAAGGCATATGGAGAAATTCGTGTGGGAACACATAATCTGTCGTTTTGGTGTCCCTCACATTATCATCTCCGACAATGGAAAGCAGTTCGCCGAAGGGGTGTTCCCAACCTTCTGCGAAGGCCTGAAGATCAAACAGTCATTCACTTTCGTTTATCATCCCCAAGGTAATGGATAAGTAGAAGTCACAAACTGGGATATTATCGAGGGAATTGAGAAGAGGTTAGGACGAAGTCATCATGGGTGGGTAGATGAATTACCCCAAGTTCTGTGGGCACATAGGACGCACCCCAAGTCAAGCCACGGGGAGACTCCTTTTAGCCTTACTTATGGAACGGAGGCTGTTATACCCTCTGAAATAAGCATTGAAACGGAACGTATTGTGAACTTTGAAGAAAAGACAAATAACGAAAGGCTTCGAGAAAATCTCGATCTTCTGGAAGAAAGACGAGAAATAGCTTCAATCAGGGAGGCTACCCACAAACAGAAGATTGAAAAGTACTATAACAATCGAGTTCGACCCTCCACGTTCAAGCCAGGTGAATATGTCCTTCGTTTGAACAGTGCAAGCAAGGCCGAATACTAAGGAAAACTAGGGCCAACATGGGAAGGACCATACGTTATATCGGAAGCCTACGGCAACGGTGCATACAAGCTCGCAACGCTTAAAGGAGAGGTCATGGATAGAACTTGGAACGGTACTAACCTTCGTAAGTTTTACATCTAAAACTTACTACAAAAAAAAACACTCAGTTTGTTTTTACAATTTCATGTAACGCATTCTTCTCATCTGGGGAAAGAAGCATTAATGGTAGGTGTCTTAGTATTCATTTCTTAAAATGATGTAATCCTCCCTACCCAATTAATGATATAACGCATTTCCCTCAAATCTCTTGTTTCGTTCTTTACAACAAAGATTTGTCCAGCCAAGTAGTATAAAAGTTTCAATGTCAAAGGATGTAGCAAGGCACATGCCTTGTATATAAATAGCATCCATTACAATTCACATTAACTTTCCTATGAAGTCTTAGGGTATTAAAAGCCCTCTGCAACTTAAGGATAAAGACGGAGTGGGTCGCGACCCTCTGTCGCAGTCAAATTATACGATTGCTTAAAATTTTGGTCCAAAATACACACAATAAGGTTATAACCTTAGGTTGTATGTTTACGTTCTTGAAATGAGCATAAGAGAAGATAAACATGACAATAAAAGTGGGACATATCCCACTAAACTAGCATTAATAAAGACTACGTACAGTCTTAGCCATCATAATCACAAAAAGGACAATTGTCTAAAAGTTATGGGTCGAAGCCCAGCAGCACGAAAGATAAATTGTTCAAACAGGAACAAAGATAAATTGTCTCAAACAAACAACATGTGGGAAAATCATTTCAAGGTTGAGCAGAGGTGGATTTCTTTGTTGAGGACGAAGGCTGGATCTTCATAGGCTTCTTCGCCAGAAGTTCCTCTATTGGAGCCAATGGATCTCTGGTTACCTCAGCTAGGAAAGGGAACTCTGTTGACGTAAACACATTGCCAGCCTCATCAAATTCTTTCTCAGAATCAGGGCGATAGTATGGTACCTCCGACAAAACCACAGGCTTCCTTGACTGAGCAATTTCTTCTAAAGCGGAACAGGTACCATAAAAGATGGCTGCGTTCACCAGTTTCCCAATAGCTTCCCCCACCTCATCACTACGATGCAACTCCATTGCCACATGAGGAACAACCTTCGCAACTACCTCAGCTCGGTCTTTCTTCAAGCTTCGACACTGGAACTTCAGACTATCGACCTCCTCTCAAAGCTTGGCCTCCTGCTCAATCAGCCTAGACTTTTCGGTTTCCAGACTTGCACATTTGGACTCCAGCATCTCGATTTGGACTCTATAGATGGACACCTTAGACTCCTCAACCTTCAACCTATCACACCTTGATTGGGATTCCTTCAATTGCCCTTCAAGCCTGTCAATCTTGGCTCGCATATCTTGAACAAAATGATTCTTCTCGAAGTTCTCCATCACTTCTTTGCACTTAGCCTCCAATTCATCATATTCATGATCCCTAGCTTTTTGTTTGGCTAAGATAGCATCCATTTTAACTCTCACATTCAACACCGTTTGCACCAACTCCCTTGTCCTTGAATTCAAATGATTATCCAAAACAGCCTGTCTAGCATAACTTTTAGAATGAAAGTTGCAGAGCTCTTCCATAGACATGTTATCCAAGATGTCCTTCCATTTAGCAGGTGTCATTTTCTCAACCAAGTGGCGGCACGCAGTTGAATTGGGTAGTTCGTTAACATCGGGAAGACCTGCGAAAGACAGAGGCACAAGTTATATAAGGAAGGGTACTTTTTACGCATGCATGATAACTTACCAGGAGTATCATCCTCAGGAATCGTCAAAGGAGTAGGTATAAAGGTTTTCGAGTGAGAGCCTTTGGGCTTCACCATTCTTGTTGGAGGAGTAGGAAGGGATAATTTCCTCTTCGGAGGAGTCTTCACAGACATAGCAACTTTTGCTTTCTTACTTTTCTTCCTATTTGAAAGACCGGAGGACCTTCCGAGCCTTGTCTGGAATTCCTTGATGAGAGGATCATCGGAGTCTGCTACAGTCTCCACAAAATGCGGAGTCTCGTCATTATTTATTGATGTCGACGGAGAACCTACTTCATGGATCACATTATTTGGCTCTTTGGGGACAAAACTAAGCTCCCTAGTACCACGGGCTACAACGAAGTTTCTAAAGGCCATCCCTACAGAAAAAAGGAATGAGATAAATACCATCAGATAAGTCATTAATTTATTTGAATAAGTACATACATACTTTTCCCATTGCAGATTATCTCAGGCTCCAAGGGAGAACCTTCCCAATGATCTATAATGCCCGCAAGAAATAATATTGGCTCAGGAAACGTTTGCACATCAAATGGGTGATGTTCAAGACGTTGATAGAGGGGATAGCTTCTTACGAAGTGCGGCAAAGGATCATCAAAGCGTTTTTCGTCAAAACGATTGTCTTTATCCAGTAACGCTGGATAATTGGGAGGTATAATCGTATCTTGCACGTAGAAAAACAGACCTTTCCATTTTCTTATATTGGCAAAGGGTTTTGTTATTAAACAAGGGACATCAGGTTCACTTCTTTTACCTAAGGTTAACCAATCACCACCAGGGCAAAGGTTAATAAAGCCTCTAAGCACGTTAAGCGTGGGCTCATAACCATAAGCTTTACATACTACAATGTAGGTGGTTAGCTTGGCTAAGCCAAAGGGGTTCAACCTGGAAATGTGTACTTGATAATACTGTAAAAATTCTAAGATCAGCGGGTGAATAGGAATCCTAAAGTTGGATTCTGTAAAAGCATGAACATATAACCCAACATACCCAGCGGGGGCATCAAAAATACTTTGGGTTTCGTTTGGGAGTATCACTTTATACTTCTTAGGTATGGGATACTTTTCAAGAAAATCCGCCAAATCCTGTTCTGATAGGATACACTTTTGTTGCCTAATGGTCCTTTTTGCCGCTATACTCATCTTGTATTCGAAATAATGAGACTAAGGAAGGATAATTACCTTTAATCTTAGCAGAAGCACGAAGCACAAGTACTGTGTATGAGTACTTTGGGGCAAAGTAAAACAATACGATCAGTGGGAATCATAAAGGGTTTATGTATATTTTTAGTTGTTTCATCCTAGTCATCCACGTGTAGTCATAGTATGAGTTTGACACGGATTCCAATTTGCTTTTGAATTTTGAAAATAAGTTTGTGGGTACCGACATTCTAGCTGATGTAGCTAGGATATGGTAGTTGCATATTTATTGGCCGCATTTATTGCGCAAGGTTGTTTAAGCATTTATCCCCTACTCGTACGACTTTGTGATGGAAGGACTAGCATGTAATTTGTTTTTTAAGTCGAATGCAATCTATACTCGTACGTATACATCACTTTCGACTGGGGGGCTTGATGATGTACCCTCCTAACGGGTCGAAGGACTCCCCTTCGAGCCTGTAGAAAGCGCTCTCTTCGGAGGCCCAGGTTAATCTCCTTAACACGTTTCATTGGCGTAAAACCATTCGTCTACGAAATGGTTACCATGTGGGAACCCGCCAATCGAAGCCTTAAGCCCTTCGGGGTATTCCTATCGAAGGGACTAACACGAAGGACCATTCTGACCTGGTCAAACCCACGTCTCCTCTTCCCTTTGGCTTTCCCGCCAAAACAGAGATCGTGGGCTACAAAGCCCTAGCAGTTACCACAAAATCATGGGACGCCCCCATGATCTCCGAACAATGTGCAACCGCCCACTATGCCCTATTTCTCCCCTATAAATAGCATAGTCGGGCATGAACAATGTAAGTTAATTTCACTCTTGTCATTTACAACCTATTCAAACGATTACACATACTTACTCGCACGCCGGAGGTGGTTCGCAGGGTCCAACCCCTGCGCAATCACTTAACGTAGTGTTTCGGTATTTCTTATTTTCAAGTTAAGAACAAGCTTGGCGCAATCTCAACACCCCATTATTCCTTTGATCACCATCGAAGGCTTGGTTGTGCAATTATTTGTTCAATCAGGGTGCATCATAGTTATTTTGGTGTTTGGAGGGAAGCATTATTTTAAACTCTTTAGGAATGGGGTACTTTTATAAGAAATCATTCAATCCTTGCCTACTCAAAGTACATTTTTGTTGCCTAATGATACGCTTCGCATCCATGTCAATGGGAGAAGTTGGAAAAATAAATAGATAGTGAAGGCTGAGAAACGTTACCTTCTGATCGGAAGGATACACGAGAGCAGCGTACTATGTGTAAATTTTGGGCTGAGAGTGAAAAGTAAATTAGGGTTTGCGGTACATTAATTTATATACCCATTACTTTTTTTATCTTGGTCGTCCACGTGTCTATCAAGATGACAGCTATCCGGACTTCAAAGGCTTTCAAAATTTGAAAAGACGTTTTGGGTTACCGAGATATTAGCCGTTGTGGCCTCTGCTGCAATTGGCTAAGATCATGATTAAGCACATTTAATGCGTATTTAGTTGAGCACGCCCACTCTTTTGTACGATTTTGTTGACGAAAAGGGGTTAGTATATCTTTTTTGATGAAGTCGAAAGCAATATACCCTTGTACGTATACATCACTTTCGACTGGGGGCTTGATGATGTACCCTCCGATCAGGTCGAAGGACACCCTTTCGAACTTGATCGAAGCATTCATCTCGAAGGTCCAAGTCAACCTCCTAAAATCTTTATTGGCGTCAAACCATTCATCTATGATATGGATACCAGTTGGGAACTCGCCAATCGAAGCCTTAAGCCCTTCGGGGTATAGCCTTCGAAGATATTAGAACGGAGAAGACCTTGACTTGGTCATACCCACGTCCCTCTTTTTCCTTTGTTTTCCCGCCAAGGTGAGGATAGTGGGTCACTAAGCCCTAGCGGTTACCTCAAATTATGGGACGCCCTCATGATCTCTGATATTTGTGCATAAGCTCTCCAAGGCCTATTTCCTCCCCTATAAATAGCTTGGACGGGTCATTAATGATGGTACGATCACTTAACACTCTCATTTTCTCTTAAACACATCTACTTACTATATCACATACTTATTCGCACGCTGGAGGTGATTTGCAGGGTCCAACACCTGCGCAATCACTTAACATAGTGTCTTTGTATTTCTTATTTCAGGTTACTAGCAAGCTTGGCCTAATCACACACCTCCTTTATCCTTCGATCACCATCGCAAGGTCTGGTAGTGCAAGTTATTATACAATCACCAATTAATAGAATGACAATATTCAATTTTTGATTTCGAGTTTGCAAAGACAAAAATGATGATGAGTTGGATCCGATCTTGAAAACATATAGCATCCAACACTTCACCCGAGCTGACCCACACCCGGTGAATATGAGAGGAAGACATGTGACACGTTCTTGAATATATATCACCCATAATAGTAGAAAAATCATACGGAGTACTATTTTAGTATCATCAAACTAGAAACATCAGTGAACCAGAATCACCACTGAAGATGGACACTACCACAGCTACGGCGAGACGGAGAGTTGAGATGATTAGCGGTCACTTCACTGCGGTCGCAGATAATACCGCAGTTGCAACTCAAGTTTTCCCTCTGGTAGTCCTATAATATCTTTTTATTAAAATTTAATATTGCGTTAGTTTCTAGTATTTGGCGTATAAAGTAACTTGTTCTAGGCTTATGAGCTTATCAGTTTGAGCTTTTGGACTTGAGTAAGTCATAAGCTCAAGCTGATAAGGTTGTACGCTGTTAAGAAATGAGCTTAACGGTTTTTTCCTGATTTCCATAAGCCAGAAAATAAGCTAATCCAAACACTGATCCCTCGTTGTTTGGTTATTTATATAGAATTGGAAAAAGTTGTTAAAACTGATCACAACTTCAAACAGAAGCACGTCTAATCTATCATATACTCTCCCGAGGTAGGGTTGCGTACATGAGAGCAAAAAGGCTTGACTCTCCCCGGGTAGCCTCAACAGGGTTCCTTCTCCGTTTGTTTTATTTTCTGATAAATTCACCTTTTAATGGCTTATGAGCTTATTAGTTTGAGTTTATGGACTTAAATAAGCCGCAAGCTCAAGTTGATAAGCTCATTGGTAGTTAAAAAGTGAGCTTACCGGCTTTTCCTAATTTGAGTAAGCCAGAAAAAGGCTAATCCAAACACTCCCTCATTAATTGTCACTCACTTGAACGAATGGTTATATGATTATCACAACTTTAAACACGGTCACATCCAAATGATCATATTGTCATTTTTAAAATGTAATGACAAACATCCTCTAATACTGTAATATGAATGTTGCATATACCTATATATATAGATACGATATTGTGTTGTAGCTAGTATATCAGTAAATATGTTTGCGAGGGGCTTTAAGGCTGGAATTGAGTCCCCCTCTTTAAACCTTTTGCAAATTACTCTAATATTTTGCGCATATCATAAACATGAACTAAGTAATGGTTTGTATCAGAAAGTATGCTAAAAGGTAGATTTTTCCTGGTACAGTAACGTTATTGACATATCCCACTCAGCTGATCCTTCTTTTGCTGAATTGATATATTTTATATAAAGTTCAATTGTTTAGTACTTTTATTTCCACAGAATTGCAGTGGTGGTTTATCCTCAATAAACACGAGACGTGATAATAGCATGCATTTTGCCAGACAAGATTCGAGGTCCCAAGGTTTTTTCATGAGGCCGGGTTCAGCTGAGAAGGTTTTATATTTGCCTTACGTTAGTGTATAGTATTAAACCTTTTCTTTTGAATTAAGCATCTAACATTTAATATCGTTTCTTCAGGATTCTATTGACCAATCAAACGGGTCATTTAAGTCAACTCGTTCCCACAAACAGGCGTCCTCTGAACTTGTGACACCCATGTTTTCTCAGCCAGCTAGCATTAATTCCAATGTGCCAAAAGTTAGAAACATTCATCATGTTGATGATTACATGTTACCTTCTTTACAGCCACCTAAGTTTTCCAGAACAACTACAGAAAAAGTTGTACCAATGGAATGCAGACCCGAGAATAACAAGCATACTACTAAACATATCGGTAATCAGATTTCTCACACGACATATCAGTAGTGTTTACTCAAGTTTTCTTTATAATTCTGAACAGACACTTTATATGATACAGGGCTTGAGAAAAAACGATCCCCAAGGATGGAAGTTGCTGAATCTAGAGGAAAGTATCTCCTGCAGATAGAGTTGCCTGGGATTAGTATAGGTGATATAAGAGTTGAAGTTGATAATAAAACGTAAGATTATTTCTCTAAAGCAATCCCCCCCCCCCCCCCCCCCCCCCCCCCCCCCAAAACCAAAACAACACCTACTCTGCACCCTAGCAAAGAAGCACATCAATAAAATGATTCGCCCCACAACTACTAACGATTGTTAGTTTGTTACTAGAGCCTGTATTTGACAGCATGGACCAACCGGATAACAGTTCAAAATGGGTGTTATTAGTAGGGGTGCCAATTTGTGCAGGGTTGCGGTTGACAGATAGTATCAGTCAACCCATATATTTGAGCACGACTCGTTTAGTTAAGAAAATCCAAATCCGGACACGTTTAACCCACATATCAGTCAACACGCGGGAAAAGGGTTTGGGGTCTTCCAATACCTATAACTACAGTGACAGATATATGATCTAAATCAGTAAATAAAATAAATAGGAATTTAAGAGGCTGTATAAGTTTTTTTTTAACTTTCAACCCTTTCAGCCTGTTCATGTTTTAACTAAATTTCTGTAATTTAAACAGTGAGCGACCCATTTAAAAGCATATGAGAAAAACTCTTTTAGTTGTGGCCTGCTACAAGCCATAGATGTTTATATCTTTATCTTTTAAATTCCTGATGAATGTTGTCAAATATTTGTTGATAGTCTGACTGTGCGAACAACCAAAGGGAGGACTACAGCCTACTCTTTAAGTGATCGCACCAGCTCATCATATTATAAAAGGAATGTTCTTGAAGAACCGTTTGAAATCATATGGCCACTACCCTTCGACGTGAACCCTGATTCTGTTTCAGCTGAATTTTTGTAAGTCAGCACCATCCGTTTATTCCTGGTGTCAGCATTTGTTCTTGTTCTAATTTCCGCTATTTCTTAAAAATAATTGACATGCTGCGTGTGATTACAGCATGTATAAATTTCAGTGAGATTCTAATTTTTTTTGTAATGGGCCAGGTAAGGGGTCAAAACATGTCATTTTGGTACGCGTTGGGTTGGCTCGAAACACCTTTTCTCCATATAACATAATTTTTTGTAGATCAACTAGTGTGTCAAATATGATCAAAATTTGTATCATTATGTTTGTGAGTTTAAAATAAACTTTAGACGAATTTAGACCACTTAAAAAGTTTCATTTGTCTTTTTTCTGTTTGACCCGTTTAAGAAACTTGATGAAACTTTATGCTGATAGAAGTTACTTATGCAGGGATGGGCTTTTACGCATTACCATTACTAAACTTCGAGTTCCAGTCTGGTGAAATGCAGCTTCGCGGGCGATTTGTATATATATGTACTTGTATATTGTAGAATCAAACTGAATTTATATAGATGTACTTAATTATAGTATATAGGCTGCTCGATACACAGTATAGAAATTACATTAATATGTTAATAATTACCTCAGTATCTGCACATACTCTTATTGTTGTGTTATTATGCAAAAAACTTAGCTGTTATGGGACTAATAGCACAAAAGGGTTGAAACGCGAAGTTGTTTCGAGTCAAAATGGGGATTTAGGTGCGCAGAGTTACATGCCAAAATGGGTTTTTGTTGAAGCATGTAGCATTTTAGACCTGTCCAAAGCAGTCAGAGTCAACTGCACACTATTTTGTTACAAGCAGTAATCTCATCTTTAAGTATTGCTTAGTGAGCTATTAGAGATGTATTAGTACACATCTCTTATACATTTTTTGAATCATTAAATATAAACGGATGAGGTTTTTCATGTGACTGTGTCCGACCATTTCTCCGTCAAATGTGTAACTAGCTAGTAAGGTTTGAACCGGATATCTCTTGTGAGGACATCGGCTCACCACTAGGTCACTTTATGTTGGTTTTGAAATCTTTGAATAAATTGAAGTCAAAGTCTCTTAGAATGAGTATTTTTCCACAAACTTTAAGATACAAGATTTGTTTATTTTATTTTATTTTTTTATTATTTTTTTTTTTTTTTTTTTTTTTTTTTTTTTTTTTTTTTTTTTTCATTTTCACATCTTGCCTAATGGACAGGAGATTTTAAACGAATATTTATTCTATTACCAAAAATGCTAATCTGAAAGGTTCATACCCCATTTGCCAAAAATGCTCAGTTGAATGTGTAAGCATGTGCATTATTTAATGTGTTACATATTATAAAGTTCAATACTTGATTTGACAATTACCAAACCATCTCTACAATGCAAGTTCGTTTTGAAGACTCGTTGTTATAGATATTTTGTAATACTGACCATCATACATTTGCTTTGAATATTTTCAAACGATATACAATAATATACTTTACAATATAGAATATATCACACAGTGTTCATCTTAGATGAGTATTTTAAAACAATATATTTGTTTTGACCTTTTCAACACAAAGCTTCTAATTTTTAGTCACAACTATATAATGGCCATATTGGTCAACCAAATATTTAATGAAAAGGCAAATGTTGTTCACTTAGTATTCACTGAAAAAACAACTTGACAAAATCTAAAGTTATGCAATTTATCTAACAAATTCATATGTAACATGATCTCCTCACATAAACACATTTGCATGCATAGCGGACATACAATTAAGATCCTTATTTCCGTAAAACGAGGTTTTTCTCTTATACAAAACTGATACCAAATAGGTACCATTGACCCTACAATGCTTCGATAAAAATATTTGCACAAGTTTGCTAATAAGTTTTATTTTAATGAAGTTACATTTAATTGATGCCAATTGCCAAACCAAAGATATTATTAACAAACAAATGGGAATCAAGCCAAAAGTCCATGCAAAGATGATAAAAATATTATATCGTAGTCCTATCATTCATTAAACTTTCGAACTAATGTTGCTACTATTCAAAATAATAGCTTAACCCATTTTTTTCTAAGAAAGGCCGAAATTAATTATATTTAGGGAGGCAAAATGGTTAAACAATTTTATTTTTCTAACTAGCACAATGAACAAGTTAAACTAAAAACACATTTTTTTGTAGAGGCCATGGCTACCCATGCACTATGGATCTTCCGTCCCTGAAAACAAGTATGAAGTGTCGCATAACTTGAACTTCTCGTATTAACAACGGAAGCGAAACTAACTTCTCATCAAAAGCGATCACCATCGACGCATTCCCTTCCCCGCCCATCTCTTGAACTTCGTCACCCCCTTCTCTTTGTTCTTTTTAGACTTTTCCTGCTCTATATTGAGCATAATTTAACTATTTTATAACTTTGTTAGTTTGCCATCAATTAAATCTACAGTAAGGCTAAATGTAGATGTAAAAGGTTTTATCATCGTTAATATCTTCTTTCATCCCTCCCCCTTCCCTGTAACTCCTCTCTAATGGTCACCACGTTCATTATCATTTAATTATACGTACCCTATTTAACATACACACACCGACTTAAAAGGTACATGTACCCCATACACAATTTTTGCTTCTACTGATCGTCTTTATCACCGACATCTTTTTCTTTTTCTTGTCATTCACGCGTAAATCTCAGCGCCCACCACGTGTAATGGCCTTAACAACATGGACACTAAAATAAAAAAGATCTCTCACGCGTGATGAGAGGCATCCATTGCGTCAAGTCTAAAGGTATTTTCCTCATTGTTAGGAGAAATGGAACCAATAAAATGTTGAACATCTTATTTTGATAAGCGAAAATTACTGTGCTAGACATATACGAGTATATATGTCTAGCAGTACCCAAGTTTTTATCATATTTCAATTTTAGACATGGATCTCGCGTAAGAAATGGTCCGGGGTTACACGTGATTACGTGTCATTATATTAGTGTCGATTAAAAAAAAAATACATCTCGCGTATTTAAATGTCCGGGATTACACGGGATCTAAAAAAAAACATATATAACCTTAAAATATACTGTAATCTCCGGTACAAATTTGTTAAGGGGTTACACGAGATGTCCAAAAAATAAGAAGCCCTAATTTTCTTTATATTAAACCCTAATTCGGTTGTGCAAAAGCATGTATTAAAAAAAAATTGTAAGCTTTAAAATGAGGTTACTACTAATAAAGAGGATTGATATACCATAAAACTTTTATTCAACTACAAAGAAAAAAAGATGAAGTTGACGTAAATAAACATTACATAGACAATATTAAACATAAACGTAGGTAATAAATATGTAAAGGTTCATCCAATAAAAACGGTATCCTTGTCGAAAACCTCAACAATGTTTCTCAATGTAATGTTAAGACCAAGGGGTGTTGATTTTGGGGTAAACACCGAAACATTACGAAGTACCAACACAGCTCCGACTTTGATAGAGTTTTTGTAACCCGATTCTTCTGTAAGGACTTTGTGATGAATTGTACCAGAGAATGTCCCCGTTGGATCTTTTAGTGTCACTGTTAGCTCACCAAGCGCGGTAGGAGTACAAGTCTTGATTACAGCTACAACAAGTTCAAGTTTCCCTTTTACGCAATAGTTTTTTATATTGCCAAGACAACCAGTTACGATGATACCTTCGCTATTACGCAGCTTATTAATAGCGCATAGCCATGGCCCACGCGTTAAAATGATCATCTTCAACGACATCCTCATTTATCTTCCTTACATACTCTTGTGTTGGCACTACACAATATTCAGGGCCACCTTCCCTAATGTCCGCATTTTTGCGGAGAATAGCCGCTTGAAGAATACCAGCCGGACCGGGTATTAACCTATCCGGGGTGTTTGAAGAGGTTGAAGAAGCCCCAACATTATGTTGGTATCGTTTCGTGTATCCGGTTTTGTTTTGTTGGGACATTTTCTGAATTGTAAAATTTTTGTAGAGAGTAGATATGTTGATAATGCGGATATGTGTTTAGAGAAATCGAACTATGAATGAGTTTTTATAGTTAAATCTGTGTCATATCTCGTGTAAAAAATTACACATACACGCAATTGTCATTGAGTAGTCAAATCATTGTCATAGAGTTGTCAAATCGTTGTCATAAAGTTGTCATATCTCGTGTAAAAAATTACACATACACGTAACTGTCATAGAGTTGTCACATCATTGTCATAGAGTTGTCAAATCTGTGTCATATTTCGGGTAAAAAATTACACAGACACGCAATTGTCATAGAGTTGTCACATCATTGTATTAATATATAAAGCAGAATGTATATTGGCAAATTCATTACTGGACACATAAATAAAAAACGTAGAACATAAAACACAAACAAATAGCATTAATTAGTTAAAAAAAAAACTAGTACAGTTGTAGAAACTAGAAAAGACATACATTGATAACGTTAAAGACACAAACTAAACCATATAGGTATTGTTTGGTTGATCAAGAAGAATTAGTGATTCTTTGTATGGGCCAATGAAAAATGAACCACCATTTGCTTCAATACTCATGTTTTGAAACTCCTGAGATGTTCGCTCATACACTTGTAGTGAGTGAGCTATCTATTGGTTGCTCTTAGCTTGAACAATTGGTTCCGCATCCTTGGTAAATCCAATTAATTTTACCTCATTCTCAATTAGGAATGGGATGGTGAATAGCACTGGACACGATGATACAATACCACCATCAAATTCTAATTCCCATGCGCATATAACTTTGTACTCTTCTGCAAGGAAACTTCCTGAAACTACGAGAGAGTTTCGTAGCTGAGATATATAGAATGGAGGTTGAACCATGAATCTTATCAATTCAGGTATGTCTTGCACTTGAAATTGGTGAGTAACCAAATCAAAAGAAACAATCATGTATCGTTTGTACGAAACACCATCATTATAAACAAATTTTTCAGAACCAACCCAGAAAATTTTACCACCCACTACTGCTTGACCAGACCATTTAATTCTAATTGATTCACGGGGCAAACGGTCATTTTCAAGATTGTTCCAACGTCTGGAACTCAATGTATAAACTGACACATACCATGGTCCTTGACCGTGATACGGGTAATTAATCTTTAAAAGGGTAGGGTCTAAGGTGTCGGGACGGACACCGAAACCGATGACCATTTTTGGTGAATCAGGTTGATTCAAGAAAGTAGGGACGAATATTCCTACATATCTTTTTATCGATGGGTTTCAAAGAACAGCCATCATATTTGAACCATACGAAAAGCACCAGACACCTTCAAAAGTAGCAATTGGCTTAAGAGTTGGAAGATTCAAAGTTGTATCTAGATTCGTAAAGGCTAAATTTTCATTTACCGAAAACATAAAACCAACATTACCTTGCATATATGTTAAATTGAAACAACACATATCTGTTTCACAAAAACCATAACTACGGATGAAGTTCGGTAAGTCTATGGAAGACTTCCTGTAATGATCAAGAAACATGTTCAGGAGGTCGGGGGAACTCAAAATAAAGGTTAAACATGGTATTTATTAGATTAAGAATGGGGGAAGGTGTGTGTGTTTTCTAGAGAGAGAGAGGAGATCACACACACACCTTCAAAGTGATACAAGAATTCCCCAACCTCCTAGTCTCAACTAGGAGGGTATTTATACTAAGATCCTAGCTTAACTATCCGCTATTTGCTAAACTAGTCCCTGTACTTAATTACAATGCAATTCCCGAATATAACATTACTTTTAAGGCTAACAATCTTTCCCCAAAGTGATGTTATACGGGAATTGCTTACAAAGTTCCCTACAAGTAAAATATAAACCATAAGCACAGAGAATGTTCTTCAAACTTCATCACTTCGTTCAGCTTGCAGAATCTTCTCAGCTTTCATTTCTTCACTTGCAGAAGAACGTGAGCAAATCTAATTAGGGTATAATTCTGGGTGCCCTGAGTGCTCTCCCCTAATTAGTGCTCTCCCCCAAACTGACAACCTTTCTGATTACTGCCCTGAATCTGAAGAAGTCTTTTGATAGTTGATGTGCGTGTGTATTGTGCTCTAATTTATACCCACGGTATGTCGTTGTGGTTTTAGCAGTATTCAAGTTTTAAATTTATATTTAGCCGACTTATCAATATAACACACACTTTAACGAGCAGTGTACCCGGTCAGTATGAATATAATGGTAAGTAGAGTGTCGATCACTAAGAGTGGAACGTATTATCTAGTTATTCTAATCAGTATTTTAATATCTTAAGTTAGCTATACAACCTAATCTAACGCAAGGGGGTTCAGCCTGAGAGACTGGCACGGTTGGTTATGATTAAATATGAACTAAACTAATAAGCACGAATCAGCGATTAGCACACACGTACACAGATAAATACTCGAGACAATAAGAAGACCTGTCCTGATAGTTAAGTAGCTTGTCACTTGTTTTATTGCTAGTTTTATATGAAGTGTATAGTTCGATGCAACGCACCGAGATGTAAACCTTTCTCGTTGGCTCTAATCTTATCGGCGAGTAAACCCTTAATGATTACTTATGTCTATCCTACTTACCTTTCTTCCTACTTTTCTACAGACGATAGAATGCATAGGCGATAAAATAAATAGGCGAGGACAGAGGCATGGCGACCCGATCAATGCTCAGCTAGACACAGAGGTTATCAATGCACTAATAAAAGTCACCAAAGACATCAACATATAAACTTTAATTAATGGGAAAGCAATTTTAAGGGGAGTTGAAGTGCATGATTAAATCAATGACACAAGCCCATCAATCCTGATGAATTAAAGTGTACTAATATAATAAAACAAAACTACTTAATGAATTGAACACATGCAGGACCTTCTTACAGCTCTCGTATCTTCGTTCAAGGTGTGTCTTGTGCTGCTACTTCGTCTGAATTCGGCCTAGGGTTTTGTGGTCTTCAGTCTTCTTCTGTATATTAGCCTCTCGAAATTCGTCTGACCTTGGGGTATTTATAGTTTCTGTCTGAGGGTAAGATGCGGCGCATTGAATAAGTAGATGCGGCGCATTGACTTAACTTCGCGTGGGGTCCAAGATTAATATATTCAGGAATATTCGTACACCGCCAGAAGATGCGGCGTAACTCCATTCTTGTATGCGGCGCATGTCCTTTTCCGTCTTGGATTATAACTTGTGAAATCTTGATAGTGATGCGCCGTATGTAATAAGTAGGATGCGGCGTATCTGGAGCAGAATGGTTTTGATCTTGTACATTTCAGTAGACTCTTAACTTCTTGCTTGTTTTGCTCCATAATTAGTCCAAAATCGCCAAGTTTCACATAGTACTTGTTTTTACCTGATAATTACAAAAGTAAACATTAACGTATCAATTCTTACAGATAATATAATAAAACAAGTCAAATAAATAGGATAAATGATGGTAATAAAATGTACTTATTTGAGTTCATCAATAGTTAAATGCATTTCGTCTTTAGTCTTCTAACACGCAGCGGAAAATGTAGAACAGACTGAAGACTCGACCTTCTTTAAGATTATCCATTCGGGGGAATAGATTATCAACATCTTCATCTCACCAAATGCATCCCAGTTATGTTTCATATGATAAATCAGCCCATAATGTACACACGAAACGATAACACCAAAGTAACAAGTTGAACCACTGATCATCATGATTTTGTTGCCCGAAATTGGTGAAGGTGGATAAGGTAGAAGTACATAGAATAAGATGAGTGGAAGATAAGACATAGAATCAACCAATCTCCGACACAAATCATTTCATAAATCATTAAGCCCGATCACGTGAACTTGTTGTGCGTCCTTGATGTACACATTTCTCTCCCCTGCTGGTTACGATTTATCGGAATCAGCATAATGATGTGTACGTGAAGTATTTACTGGAAGCACTTTATCATTAACCCGATCAGCCTATGAGAAGATGTCGATAAACCCAATCTACTAACAATACCATTTAAGATGTCTAACTCTTTATCAACCTCCTGTATCAAAAACAACGGCTTTTTGTAGTAACCACATGAGAAGATAACCAAATATGACGAACTTGAGAATGAAGTAAAATCACCCAGATTTGTGACTTAATCTTGTACGATCCTTGTGACTAAGAACGGTGTACCCTATACCCTCAACAAAAGTATTAGTACAAAACCTCTTGACATATCCTCAACTACGTGAGACACTGAGCACTACAACGTAACTCCTTAAAGTGATAGCTACTTTGTGAGTATAGAGAGGAAGAATCACAAAAGTAACTAGATATCCAAGTCTTCGTCACCATTAATATAAGCCTAAACAAGTCATCTTCGCGGGAGGGTAGAAAGAAAGAAGATGAAATAAGTACACGCGTCCATAAAACCTTACTTCAAACCCAAATAAATAATAACGAATCATCCCCGTAGTCACAGTTCATTGCAAACTTTAGCCATTGTCATTTGATAGTGAATCTTGATCAGGATCGTTTTAGCGATACGTGGTGTTTTGAGGATGTGGACCGATAATTTCATTTGTGATTTTGGTGTGGTGCGAGTTATGTTTGTCGTTGTTGATAAAGCATCAACCCCACGTGAAAATTTGATAAACTCACTTCAATAGCATACACATCAAACACCAAACTCACACGTCAAAGGCAAAGCACTTTTCATGCGACACACGTCAAACCAAAAACACTTCACATGCAAATACATATAGTATATTATATTATGAAGTTATTTGATTCAACTTTTATCAACACCTTGACTTTAAAAATTGAACTTCAACAAACTTGACGTGAAGATGTTCGACCAAAGTTGTTCGATTACAAAGATGTCCGATGAAGTTCTTGTTCGATCAATACTTGCTTCGACTAGAGTACATGGTTCGACTAAAGTGTGGTTCGATCAAGTATGGTTCGATCAAATATGGTTCGATCAAAGTCTTGTGGTTTGAAGACATGAGTTGGTTCGATGAAGTGAGAGTTCGATGAAGTGAGGGTTCGATCAACCTAGCTCCTTCGAGCACAGAAGCTCCTTCGACTAAATACACCTTCGATCATACCCTAGCTCCTTCGATCATTCTGCTCGTTCGACTAAGTCGTTCGACAAAGTCGTTTGACTATGTCGTTCGACGAACTCGTTCGATCAACACGTTCGACTATCTAGTCGTTCGACTATTTAGTTCGTTCGATCAATTTGGAAGAGTAAGTCTAACTCGACTACCCTTGTCTCGTTCGATGAATGCTCCTTCGATGACAAACCTCGTTCGATCAATGTTGGTCGTTCGATCAATGTTGGTCGTTCGATCAATGTGGTCGTTCGATCAATGAAGCTCGTTCGATCACAGAAGTCGTTCGATCAATGTAGTCGTTCGATCAAATTTTCTCGTTCGATCAAGTCGTTCGATTAACCAACACTGATGAACAGTACCGCCCCAAAAATCACTTTTTCACCTCAAAACCCCACGATTCGCCCCTGGTTAGCTCTGATGCCAATTGTAATGATCAAGATACGTGTTCAGGAGGTCGGGGGAACTCAAAATAAAGGTTAAACATGGTATTTATTAGATTAAGAATGGGGGAAGGTGTGTGTGTTTTCTAGAGAGAGAGAGGAGATTACACACACACCTTCAAAGTGATACAAGAATTCCCAACCCTCCTAGTCTCAACTAGGAGGGTATTTATACTAGTTTACAAACTAATCTATGACCTATTGGCAAGACTAGCCCTTGAACTTAATAACTATGCAATTCCCGAGTATAACATAACTTTTAAGGCTAACAATCTCTCCCCAAAGTGATGTTATACTGGAATTGCTTACAATGTTCCCTACAAATTGTAATGATCAAGAAACATGTTCAGGAGGTCGGGGGAACTCAAAATAAAGGTTAAACATGGTATTTATTATATTAAGAATGGGGGAAGGTGTGTGTGTTTTCTAGAGAGAGAGAGGAGATCACACACACACCTTCAAAGTGATACAAGAATTCCCCAACCTCCTAGTCTCAACTAGGAGGGTATTTATACTAAGATCCTAGCTTAACTATCCGCTATTTGCTAAACTAGTCCCTGTACTTAATTACAATGCAATTCCCGAATATAACATTACTTTTAAGGCTAACACTTCCATCTCTTTGACACAGTACGAAACTGCAGTAAAGACTTAACTGGTAGTTTCTTCATGATATCAACTTGAAGGTCGAATGGTATGTTGTCCGACATTTTTTGAAAATGTAAATGAATGTATTAGTAAATGATTATTAGTAAGCAATGTCGGTGTAAAAGATTGTGTGTAATTAGCGTAACAATGTAAGACTTAAATAGAGTATATCTCGCGTAAAAAAGTACACGTACACGCAATTGTCATAGATTAGTCAAATCATTGTCATAGAGTTGTCAAATCGTTGTCATAGAGTTGTCAATTCTGTGTCATATCTCGTGTAAAAAATTACACATACACGTAACTGTCATAGAGTTGTTACATCATTGTCATAGAGTTGTCAAATCTGTGTCATATTTCGGGTAAAAAATTACACAGACACGCAATTGTCATAGAGTTGTCTAATTTGTGTCATATTTCGTGTAAAAAATTACACATACACGCAACTGTCATGGAGTTGTCACATCATTGTATATTTGTATGTGTTACACCCCGTGCCCGCTTTGACCAAAAACTTTAAAACTTTACACGCGGAAACGCTTAACTTTACGGACATGCTATCACTCTTTCGACCATTTCTAAAAATCCATACATAATCAGACCTTGAAACTATTTTTAAATGAAAGTAGACTCATTTGCCTTCAAAACGACGGGTGGCACGACCCGTGACGACTTACAGTTTAAAAGATATGATTTTTCGAACCAATATGCAAATTCTGAAAATCACTACCCAACCGCCAATATGCAAATTCTGGGAATAACAGCCCAGCCGCCAATATGCAAATTCTCTGACCTTCACTAAGGTTTACATTTATGAACCAAAAGGTGGATCCAATATGCAAATTTACTCTTGATCCACACTAAGGACCACAACTTCGAACCAAAAGGGGGATCCATGACTGACGGGTTATGCATAAAACCCATTTTGACCCATTACACCACCAAACCACTTATACCACTTCAATTTCTTATCAAACTTAACCAAAAGCATTAAATTAACATAACAAACGTGATCCAAAGACGCTTGCCCCGTTTACCACCCAAAATGGGTACTTTTACACATGATCCAAACATCTCTTTAACTTTTACTAAAAACACATAAAACATACTTGACACATCATTAGACCACCAACCCATTACACGACTTTGACACACAATATACGACTCATAAAAGAGACTCTCAGGGGTACAACCTTGACTCGAGCTCAGTATTCTACCTAGCTCCTGTTGGAAAATTTAGTGCACTTGAGGGATTAATTCACACCTGGTAATGGGTTTGGAGGTACGGAGTGTACACCCATTTGGTCAATGTTTACCCTGACTCAATTATGTGGTTTGTAGTTCTGCTGCTAGTATGATGGATAATGCTGCTGATGCAGATCATTCTGCTGCTAGTGTTATTCATACTACTGCTGACGCAAGAACTTTCTGCTGCTAGTGTTATTATACTGCCGCTAGTACAATAATGCTACTGCTGGTTAGCTAGGCAATAGATTCTGCTGCTAGTGCAATTTATTGTGCTGCTAGGCATCAGATTTTGCTGCTGGTATGCTGGATAGAATTTGTAACTGACTTTGCTATATTTTGGGAAGTTTCAAATTCGTAATTAAGGCCATGATTTTCTGGTCTTGTAACCACTGTATCTAGAATTAAGGAATGTATATGGAGAATATTTGGGCAATATTCACTCATAATTCCTTCGACTAGGGTTTTGAGTATATCTCTTATATATACAGAGATAATAACATCGGCATGATAGAAAAAAGACAGAAAACCTAAACACTTGAAAGCAATTCGGTTCTTGATTTTTGCCTAAAACAAGAACATCACTTGGTCTTATCCTATAGAGATATTCGTGTAACCCAGGAATAGGGTCGAATAGTTTCTATTGGAAAGTGATTACACGATTTCAAGTGAATATCCGGTACCTTGATTGATTATCTTTACCCTGATCTGGGAACACCAAACGCAATAAAACCAACAATCAATAGAAACTATTTTAGTGATAATCAATGGCTGCTGCGATGAGGCATATGGCTGCTAACTTTTCAAAGCTTGAAAAGTTTGAAGGTGTCGATTTCAGAAGGTGGCAAAAGAAGATGCACTTCTTGTTGTCAAGCATGAATGTGGTGTATGTGCTGACCACATCCATTCCTGAAGATCATGGGGATGATGCTACTATGGAACAGATAAGGAACATGAGCAAATGGGAGAATGATGACTATGTTTGCAGAGGGTTAATCCTCAATGGTATGTCTGATTCTTTGTTTGATCTTTATCAAAATGTTGATTCTTCTCAAGAACTATGGGATTCCTTGGAAGCCAAATACATGGCTGAGGATGCATCAAGTAAGAAGTTCCTTGTAAGTAATTTTAACAATTACAAAATGGTCGATTCTAGACCTGTCATGGAACAATATAATGAACTTCTTAGTATACTTGGTCGATTCACACAACACAAGATGAACATGGATGAGGCTATTTCAGTCTCTTGTATCATCGATAAATTACCTCCTTCTTAGAAAGATTTCAAGCATATGCTAAAGCATAAGAATGAGGAATTAACTCTTGTTGAGTTGGGTAGTCATTTGCGCATTGAGGAATCACTCAAAGCACATGAAAGTGACAAGCCAAAGAGCAGCAATGCTGCTGGTCCATCAGTTGTCAATTTGGTGGAGCATCACAACTCCTCTAGGAACAATGACAACAAGGGCAAACGTAAGCATCAGGATAACACAAAAACTGATCCTAACAAGAAGTCAAAAGCTACTTATTGGAAGTGTGGTAAAACTGGACACTTCAGGAAGGATTGCAAAGGTGTTAAGATTAGCAATAAAGCCAATGGATCAGGCACAAGTGGATCTGGGAATGGTAATACCAATTCCCTAAAAGGTCAGAATATATTTAATAAGTCCTTTGAGATTTATTATGTTACGTATATCTCTGATGTGTACTTTGTGCAGGATGATGATGTTGCGTGGTGGGTTGACTCTGGAGCAACAACTCATGTGTGTAAAGATAGAAGCTGGTTCAAGACCTACGAGTCAATGAATGATGGTTCTATTCTTCATATGGGAAATGAGTCAACAACCCTGGTGCATGGAAAAGGATGTGTGGATTTGAAGTTTAGTTCTGGAAAGATTGTCTCTTTGTTTAATGTTTTACATGTTCCTGTTATTAGAAAGAATTTGGTTTCTAGTAGTGTTTTGAATAATTGTGGTTATAAACAAGTGATTGAATCTGATAAGTTTGTGTTATCTAAACATGGTGTGTTTATTGGTTTTGGTTATTTATGTAATCAAATGTTCAGACTTAACATTGTTCATGATATGGTTAATTCTGCTTTCATGTCGACTTCTAATTTAAATGATTCAACCCTTTGGCATGCTAGACTTGGCCATGTACACTTTAAAAGAATGCAAGATATGTCTAAGGATGGGTTAATCCTAGCATTTGACATGGACACTGAAAGGTGTAAAACTTGTATGATGAACAAGATAACTAAGAAACCATTTCAAAGTGTGAAACGTGAAACTAAAGTTTTGAAACTGGTTCATAGTGACTTATGTGATTTACATGCTACTCCCTCTTTGGGGAATAAGAAATACTTTGTGACTTTTATTGATGATGCTTCTAGGTATTGTTATGTTTATTTATTGCATACTAAGGATGAAGCATTAGATAAATTTAAAGTATTTAAAACTGAGGTTGAATTGCAACAAGAGTCCCAAATCAAGAGATTAAGGACTGATAGGGGAGGTGAGTACATGGATACTCTGTATTTCCAGTCAGTTGGTATAATCCATGAAACGACTGCCCCCTATACTCCTTAGCAAAATGGTATTTCTGAAAGGAAAAACAGGGTGCTGAAGGAGATGGTTAATTCCATGTTGTCCTATTCTGGGCTGAGTCAAGGGTTCTGGGGTGAAGCTATGTTAACAGCTTGCTATTTATTAAATAGGGTTCCCAACAAAAGGAACAAGACAACCCCTTATGAACTCTGGAATAAAAAGAAACCCAACCTGAATTATCTCAGGGTTTGGGGTTGCAGGGCAGTTGTAAGACTCCCTGATCCAAAGCTAAAGACTCTGGGTGAAAGAGGCATTGAATGCATCTTTGTTGGATATGCTGAGCATTCCAAGGCATATAGGTTCTATGTTATTGAACCTAATGAATCTGTTTCAATTAACTCTATAATTGAATCAAGGGATGCCATCTTTGATGAGAATAGATTCTCATCAGTCCCTAGACCAAGTCAGAGGATTCCTAATGGAACTAATGATGTTGGTGTATCTGAGATCTCTGATGAGGTCCCTGATGAGGTTGTGGTTCAACAACCTGAACCTGAGCTCAGAAGGAGCAAAAGGGTCAGGACTCCAAAGTCATTTGGACCTGTGTTTCAATTATATTTAATTGAAGGAACAAGGGATGAGGTCTCTGACCAACACTCCTATTGCTTTAATGTTGAGGATGATCCCAAAACATTTGATGAAGCAATGAAGTCCCAGGATGTTACTTTCTGGAAAGAAGCAATAAATGATGAGATGGACTCCATCATGGGCAACAACACTTGGGTGTTGGCTGATCTACCACCTGGTTGCAAACCTTTGGGTTGCAAATGGATTTTCAAAAAGAAAATAAAGGTAGATGGAACTGTTGAAAAGTTCAAGGCTAGACTAGTCATTCAAGGCTTTAAACAAAAGTCAGGGATTGACTATTTTGATACTTATGCCCCTGTAGCTCGTATCAGTACCATAAGATTGCTAATTGCTTTGGCATCAATTCATAATCTGATTATTCATCAGATGGATGTGAAGACAGCTTTCTTGAATGGTGAATTGGATGAGGAGGTGTATATGAACCAACCTCAGGGCTTCATCATGCCTGGCAATGAAAATAAGGTGTGCAAATTGATTAAGTCCTTATATGGACTGAAGCAGGCACCTAAGCAATGGCATCAAAAATTTGATGAAGTAGTTTTGTCTAGTGGTTATTCACTTAATCAGTCTGACAAATGTGTATATAGCAAATTTGATGAATCTGGTAAAGGAGTCATCATTTGTCTATATGTTGATGACATGTTGATCTTTGGCACTGACCAAAATCAAGTTGACCTAACAAAGGAATTTTTGTCATCAAGGTTCTCCATGAAGGATATGGGGGAGGCTGATGTTATCCTTGGTATAAGGATTAAACATGAAAGTAACAAAATTTCAATATCTCAGTCTCATTACATTGAGAAGGTGTTGAGGAAATTTAATTACTTTGATTGTACTCCAGTGAGTACTCCTATGGATACAAGTAAGAAGCTCATGCCTAATACAGGTAAAGCTGTATCTCAACTTGAGTATTCTAGGGTGATTGGCTGCTTAATATATGCCATGACTTGTACAAGACCTGATATTGCATTTGTTGTGGGTAAATTGAGCAGGTATACTAGTAATCCTAGTGCTTATCACTGGCAAGCAATTCAGAGGGTACTGAAGTATTTGAAGAGAACTATAGATTATAGTATCTCATATACTGGTTATCCTTCAGTGTTAGAAGGATACACTGATGCAAGTTGGATCAGTAACACTGAAGACAATTCGTCTACTAGTGGCTGGGTATTCCTACTTGGTGGAGGTGCAATTTCTTGGGCATCCAAGAAGCAAACTTGCATCACCAGTTCTACTATGGAATCTGAATTTGTGGCTTTAGCTGCTTCTGGTAAAGAAGCTGAATGGTTGAAAAACTTGCTTCTTGAGATTTCATTGTGGCCTAAACCTATAGAACCTATTTCTATCCGTTGTGATAGTGATGCTACATTGGCAAAGGCTTATAGCCAAATATACAATGGGAAGTCTAGACACTTAGGTGTCAGGCATAGCATGATTCGTGAGCTTATCATGAATGGGGTGGTATCTATAGAGTTTGTTAGATCTCAACATAACTTAGCTGATCACTTGACGAAGGGTTTGGCTAGAGACTTGGTTTTAAAGTCTGCTAAAGGGATGGGTTTAAGTCCAACTTAGTCACTGAATGCTAAGACACCCAACTCCCTCCTGAGGAAACTTTGGAGCTGAGTTCAATGTGGAAAGCTGAACATTTAGTGGACTGGAGCACATGTTTTATTTACATCCCAAGGTTGTGCTCAGAACCTGCTGGAAAGGAGGATGAAGTCTTTACTTCTTAATGGTTATTTTTCTTTGAAAAAGTGCTTAGCAGGAGCATGAATAAAGAGGAACCACCTATGTAAATGTTGAAGTTTTGCCGCTTCAGGAAGCTTTTGGACTTTTAGCTTTTACAACATTTATGAATTGGATATGGACACATGGCTTGTATAGTGTCAGGAGCTTTTAAGTGTTTGAAACTTGTGTGTATTTTATCTTCAGGTATTCAAATGGGTTGAAGGGTTCAATTCTTAGAACACCCTGATTCTCGAATATTTGAACGTGTAATGTACTAAGATGAGAATTCAATCTTCAAGATATTTTCATTTATGCACATGTTTGTTTAATGTTTAATTTTCATGCAAAGGAAGTGAACTAAATTTGGGGAGGATTGTTGGAAAATTTAGTGCACTTAAGGGATTAATTCACACCTGGTAATGGGTTTGGAGGTACGGAGTGTACACCCATTTGGTCAATGTTTACCCTGACTCAATTATGTGGTTTGTAGTTCTGCTGCTAGTATTATGGATAATGCTGCTGATGCAGATCATTCTGCTGCTAGTGTTATTCATACTACTGCTGAGGCAAGAACTTTCTGCTGCTAGTGTTATTATACTGCTGCTAGTACAATAATGCTGCTGCTGGTTAGCTAGGCAATAGATTCTGCTGCTAGTGCAATTTATTGTGCTACTAGGCATCAGATTCGGCTGCTGGTATGCTGGATAGAATTTGTAACTGACTTTGCTATATTTTGGGAAGTTTCAAATTCGTAATTAAGGCCATGATTTTCTGGTCTTGTAACCACTGTATCTAGAATTAAGGAATGTATATGGAGAATATTTGGGAAATATTCACTCATAATTCCTTCGACTAGGGTTTTGAGTATATCTCTTATATATACAGAGATAATAACATCGGCATGATAGAAAAAAGACAGAAAACCTAAACACTTGAAAGCAATTCGGTTCTTGATTTGTGCCTAAAACAAGAACATCACTTGGTCTTATCCCATAGAGATATTCGTGTAACCCAGGCATATGGTCGAATAGTTTCTATTGGAAAGTGATTACACGATTTCAATTGAATATCCAGTACCGTGATTGATTATCTTTACCCTGATCTGGGAACACCAAGCGCAATAAAACCAACAGCTCCTAACGTACATTATCTTCCAAACCGCTTATCAATCCGAAAGCTATAATCCAAGCCAAGCTACATTCATCATAATTAACCTACAAAACATTAACAACTAAAAGGGGTAAGCTTACGCTTAGTAAGTAACCCAACATAAAACACATATTATACACATACTTCCATATAAGCATCATAACCGCTTTAAAAGCTTCTAAGCTACAACATTCAAACCACATCACGCATATCCTCATAACATAACTAATATCAATTCACAACAACCATAACTACCTATATACCTTAATTAGACCCAAGCCCATAAGCTAACATACTCTTAGCCAAATCACTAGCCACCAATTTCCAACTTCCAACCATTTTAAATCCAAGTCTCATGATCTTACACAATCATAATACATATATGATAAATACATACATAACACATGTTTTAGGGAGAGTTACTTACCTTCAATCCAAGCTAACTATCATATCATTATTTCACCACCATTATCATCATCCTCACTAGTCATCATCATCATCATCATCATCATTACTTCTTGGAGTGGATCATTTCTAGGGAAGACTATAGGCACTTGATCTTCATCTCCTTCATCTTCTTTAAGTCACCATCTCACTTTTTCCCTCTCTTTTTCCTTCCTAATATCCGGACCTCAAACACCCTCTAGGGTAAGGTGGAAGTGTCTAGAAATCCTTAGATATAACTAGTTAGGTAGCAACTTTGGGCTAATGGCAAGAATGGCCCCTCAAGTCTCTTTCCTCCTATTTTAGCCACAACTAACTTATAACACAAATGACATATGACAACTTAAGCCCTTGAAGTCTATTCCCTATCTATTTGTGGCACCTAACACTTTTCATAACTTTATAACACATATTTTGACTACCACTTGACTATCGGGTTTGACTTTCCACATAACTTTGTTGACCAACCAATCACATAAAGTCCTTAGCATATTCCATCTAGGGTGGGGCCTACTCGTAACCGGGTACAGGTCTAACAATTCTACCCCCCTTATTTAGATTTCGTCCCCGAAATCTATCATTCATTACTAACCTACACTTAGTCACATAACTCATCTCATTCCTAGCACCTTAATTCCTAGTTTATTTAGTGCAACGATCTAAGTGATCTTGCAACTCTATGCATACTATAACATATCACATATCCTTAATCCCCATTACTTCCCGTTTACTTCTATACCATACAACTCTTGCTTAGATTTTACATAATACAAGACATACTTATTACAACTAGTCATCATTATAATCCGCTCTATTAACGTTACATCACAATCTCACTTGTTTTATCCTCTACTCTCATTCTTTGACTACTTGATACTTAAAAACTCGTGTTATTTGACTTTACATAATTACACTCGACTAATACTTGCACATTCTATCATTTCCATTCATCATATTTTGTACCACGCCGCAAGGCACATTATATTATCATTACAATTTTTCATCCCATCAAGGTTTCTCCTAAGTCTCAACTAAAAGCCATGGTCTAATTCTAATCCTCATACCTTAGTCCTTATAATTTCTAACTAATTCTAGACTTCCGCTTTCTACTTCTTTAACCCTACTCGTGCCGTGTCGGCAACACATAAGCCCACTCATTTATACTTCCTCATTTACATGGAGAGGCGTCCCAATCGATGTAAATCAAGAAATATAAACTCATGGTTATGTACTCCCGACATAGCACTACTACTCCTATTTTCCAATTTAACTTTTATTATTTCATCCTGATTATACTTCATATATCTACATATTATATATAACAATATGACCATGACGTCATTAATTGTCAGAATGTCCAGTAATGCCATGTCATAATTCCACCTAAGCACAATTTGTTTAAAATTTTCGATTTCTTGCCACATAAGCATTATTTATGTTTTTTAAAATTTCGAATTTGCCACATAAGCATTATTTATTATTTTTTTAAATTTCGAATTTGCCACATAAGCATTATTGATTTTAGTAGAAAATTCGGATTTGCCATATAAGCATCATTGATTTTGATAGAAATTTTGCATTTAAAAATTTAATTAAAGTTGGCCTTTGCAAGAATTGAACCCTGGCTATTTGATCCACATACGAATACTTCAACCATTGGACCAAGCATTTTTTTGTGATCTACATAAGAAAATATTAATGTCATGCTTAAAAAAATGAAAAAAAAACTAAATATTGACTCACATATCACATTTTTTTTTGGAGATAATTACGGTTTACAAATTTTTTAACCTAATATACCACCTTATCATTTAATCATACGTATATTTTTCCATTAAAAAAAAACCCTAATATCAAAACTCTCTACATGAAGTCACGATTTTAGAATTCTAATGATTTTTAATGTGTTTTTTTGCAGGTTGTAAACTCTCTACAATGTGTGTTTAGTTATGATGGATGTTTTGGTGATCTATGCTGCTATTGAATCATATCAGATTCCTCAGGTTTGGCATTCTAAATTCTATTGGTTTTGTTTTTTTTTTATTTATTTATCAATTTTGTAGTTTTTGAAGGACGATTGTTATGTTGGACGTGATCTCCATGAACCATGAACTAATTACATCAAGTAACGGCTTCATCCCTTTATTTAAACTTCTTTTAATTTTGTTATAATTATATTATGGCTAACGCATTGTAAACCATTTGTACATTAGTGCTTATCATCAACGTTATAACCTGGGTCTAATTTAAGGGTTAGCAATAACAACTTATCCTCATTCTTTATGAATGCATATACGCTTCAATATACGAATGATGTTTCCTGTCTCTCTTGAATAGATATTATTGTGTTAAATGGTCACTTTGAATTGAGACATAACGATTCTTAATGAATCATTGACGTTGTTGTCTTTTTCATGTTCTTATTGTATTATTATTCCGCGTGTAGGATGATAGTCGGTTAATCATGACATGTATATCTGGTCAAATATACGAGTCTGGCCCAGTTAATGTTAATGGTGATTTGGGTGCCCAGTTTGCTTTACATTCCTCCAACGTGCCTGGTTCGTCAAAGCTGGTATCGATGGTCGCAAAGGGGTCACCTTTGGTCTCGATGCTCTATTCCTTACAAGATTTAGATCCCAACGCTCCGAGTACTGGCAAACGATTTACTCCTCAGTTGTAAGCATACATGCAATTTTTATAATAATAAAAGAATCCAGTGCCTATAAATGTTCTCTACGTGACTTTTTTTTATGGCACTGGGCAGTTTATAATTAGCACTGTTGCCGTATGTTATGTTAGTATACTCTTTATGTGCAAGAACTCTAGGAGAGTAAGCTCTTTAAATTTTATATATGCAATCTCGCCTTTTTGTGATTTGTTGTGAGTTTCTTTTAAGCCTATCCCAATTAGTTTCAGCTTACTGATTTTATTACTTTGCAGCACTCGAGAATATCACCTATGTAGTTATGCAATTTTCCTAAACCAGTCAGATATATGTTAATTATTTAATAGTGGTTTTGATATTGAGTTTTATTATTGTGTGGTAGGAGCTGTCGTCGTATTTCAGGAGCAAAAAAAGTGCTAGATCAGAAGCTAAGGAAGAAGAAATCTGTCAGCCTGAAACCGAGGTAAAATTTATGGTAATTGATGCTTGGAATTGTTTAATGTTAATGTTGTTAATTTTCAAGCTTGTTTTATAGTAATTGGTGGTAAAAATGTGTGTTTTTTTTAGCTTTTAAGTAAAATGTAAGTGCATTTTGGTTGTGTTTACTACTGATTGCGACCTAATAGGTTAAAAATATGGAGCTTTAGTTGTTACGATTTGATGGTGGTTGATATGAATAACGTTTAGTGCTTCCCTACTTAAAATGATGATGTAGATAAGAACTTGAAAGTAGTCCCAAGCACCCTCTAAGGGGCTGTTTGAATCAAGTTTTCTAAACATTGTGTGTTTATGAGACTAATAAAGTTTTGCAGTAACTTCTAAACAAATAACTTCTTTGTAATTCCCTGTATTCATCTAAAGCAAGGTTCAAGAGATTTACGTGAATACCCTGTGCATGCACGTCTGAAACTATTCTGTTCAATGTCATATAATTGGGGAATTATGATCTTTCTTAACTTTAAGGTAGCTAACATGATCTTAGGAAGAGTTATTTTTAGTTTTTTTAATAATTTATAAAAAAGTCATAATATGAAGTTGACGTAATAAGTTGTTACCTTGAATGATTGCTTAAGGCCATTATGTGTTTTTGAGGTACTACTCCGTTTACCAGTTTATCTTTTGAATAATTGCATATGATTCGATATGATATGTGGTATATGAGGAAGATAATTATTACCATTTCTATTGATTCAGCCTGTTGTTGCCTTCTCAACCTATATACTTAGGAAGTATAACCCTATGGTTGGAACACTAAAATTGGTAAAAGTTACTTTAGATGTTTACAAATTTCTGTAGATACTTCGGTTTGTAAAAATTAGGAACAATGAAATGTAAAATTTAGGCTATAAAGTGAACGAAATTATCTAAAAATGTAGATGTCAAAGCTACTGTCTTGCAATGTTTTCCGACTTAAGAAGAAGGATCATAAACTACCTCACGAAGGGATGTGGTCATTGTGAATGAAGAGTAAGGTGATTTCATTTTTTATATGTGCCGCCAGTATTTTGCGCCTAATGTTTCGACCTTGTAATTGTAGGAAAAGATGTCGTAGAATCAGTTTGACGAGAAACAAGGAAAAGATCCTTGCTAAGATAGGGCCAGGAACTATGATCTTCGGCATCAAGACTTAAAGTGACTACTTTTAATAGTGATGATTTTTTTTATTTAATTGGTCGTTTAATTTTGAGTTTGATTTACATTCAAATTAAATCAAATATATTTTAAACATAGCCATTTTAAAATGTGAATTGATTATTAAGTCAAATGAAAGGGAGTTTGGCCTTTATGATCAACCTACCTTTTACTCATGAATTATAAATGAAAGAATGGTAAGTGTTCAAATGTAAACATTTTTGGGTGACGCTTTTCCACAATTAAACAGTTATTTAGTACCTTTCATATGTGTACATCGAAATGCTAGGTACAACCGTACAACGAAAGCAACTGTCGACGTGAAACGATCACGGTAAAAATATCGCTTATTGCAAATCAATATTTTTAAGTGTCAGTTATTTTCACCTGTAATATTTGAGTTTTGCAGGGTGCTTTATATATGTTTCTTGATTTCAGCTATTGACAAGTTGATGAGTGTTTCCTGATTCAGGATTTGGAGACTTTGTGGGTATATGCTGGAAAAGAGACCGGTAAAATGTTACACATGCATTACCAGTCTCCTTGCTTTCCTCATTCTGGTCTAATTACGTTATATGCAGGATATTGAGATGGTTAAGGGAGCGGAAAGATTGGATGATCTATATTTTGGTGATCTAGGCTGTTATAGTAATTAACAGAAAAGAGTTGCTTCACTGTTTCAGTTATTGACAATGAAAAGTGCAGAACAAAAGATTTGGGTTTGAAACTGGTGAGGTAAGTGCTAATCATAATTTTCTAAACTAATTTTTCTTTCATTGTTGTGTTTATCAGCTTATGAGCTTATTAGTTTTGGGTTATTGACTTTATTAAGCCATAAACTAAAGCTGATAACCTTATAAGCCAATAGACGTGACATTTTAAATTTTCAGTATACCGGTAGACCAACAAGTAAGCTAATCTAACAGCCCACAAGTATGTGTGGTGATGCAAAACTGATCTTTTAATGTTTCGATAAGTTGACGATGAGCTTATGTTATAAGATTACCAAAGCTACTAAGCCCATAAGCCAAAAAAAATGATCTTATAAAGCTTATTTAAACTTTCATAGTTCTACTCTTTCTAAATTTAAAGGCGATATCATTGCAGGATGTACCATTGTAAGTCTATGTATTCCACAGGTAAACATGCATGACATATGACAGCATTCAAAATGACATAAATTTCTACATCTTATTTACTAAAATATTTGTATTCCATTTTTCTTAAGGATATTGGATAGGCGAAACTTGCAAACTTGGATCCTCAGTTTGGAATGTGTAAGTTATATTAAAATTACATCCTATTGTCTGACAAGTGATTTTCATAACTATGACCAATCTAACTTGTATTGTTTCACAAATGCAATTACAGACTCGAGCTTTGTTCCACCTCTCATTTATGCATTTATGGGTAGCTCGAGAGATATTGCCATTGGACCAGTGCAGTTGTCTCTTTGTTGCTTGGAACCATGCCACAGAATGAGATAGAACCAAAAAATAAACATGACTATCAACGTCTTGCTTTCACTGCAACATTCTTTGCTGGTGTTACTCAATTTGCACTTGGATTTTTCAGGTACTTATTGACTGATCACTACCATTCATGTTACAAAATCAGTTTTATGAGTCAAAAATTTTCATTATAATCATGCTATATGTGGTTTGGTGTTTTATGAGTCAAAATCAGTTTATACATGTCGTGCGATTATTATCTCTATGACTTTACTCTGGAGAAAAATAATAACTGTTTCCCTTTAGCTGATTTCTTTTTTGTTCTTTTTTCAGTGGAACTATCAGACTATACTGATAGGAGTATCCTTCTTGGTCTTCCTTATGG
Organism: Artemisia tridentata subsp. tridentata; assembly: GCA_021014915.2. Classification (NCBI taxonomy): domain Eukaryota; kingdom Viridiplantae; phylum Streptophyta; class Magnoliopsida; order Asterales; family Asteraceae; genus Artemisia; species Artemisia tridentata. Next base: position 103,468,163 of record CP139502.1, on the reverse strand, counting down.
TTGCAAAGTTCATTGTAAGACCATTTTGTTCGTTCCCTCTTGCTTTATACACTTTATATTTTTCATCATGTTTCACTCATTACTTTTAAAATCTTGATCAGGGGAAAAAGAACAAGATAATTTTTTGGGTGCCAGAAATAGCGCCATTGATATCTGTTATTGTCGCGACATTTTTCGCTTTCATCACTCATGCAGAACATGAAGGAGTTCAAATTGTAAGTTTGATACTTCTCTTTATGCAAAAATGTATCATTCTTCCATAAGTAACTTAAATGCCTCAATGAATATATCCACGTGCGTCATATTAAAAAAGGAATAAGTCCAGCATCCTTGAGCGGAATTCATTTCAACGGACCCTTCTTTGCTAAAGGTTTTAAGATTGGAGTCGTTACTGGATTAATCGCACTCACGGTGACCTCTCCTTTATTTTCTTTTTTTTTTACTTCTTTCCCAGTTCCATTCTCGTGGTATACTAAATGAATTATATTCGTATAATTACATGAAGCTGTCGCAATTGGAAAAACATTTGCTGGAATGAAGGACTATCGGATGATGGAAACAAAGAAATGGTGGTGGTAGCACTTGAAGCGATGGTGGTGGTAGCACTTGAAGCGATGGTGGCAGAAGTGGTACAGATCGTTATACTGGACGTGGTGGGTCATCATAGTATAACTTTTATCAGCTTATTGTCATCATAGTATTAAGCTATTAGAAGTGGTACAGAACAATTGACAAAGCCTTTGCCCAACGCTATTGTCTTGGTAAACTTGAATGAACTATCAACAGAAGCTCATAAGCTTTTGCCAGAAGGTAATATTTTCACCCTTTTAGCACTCGATTTGTATGCACAGTTTTGGTTCTCATACTAAATATATGATATTACTTTCAGGATGAGGAGATTGATATTCTTAAAACCACTGATGCTACAATGATTCTTCATGAACTGCCTTATGCATAGGAAAAAACGGGCATAGTACATGCTGCTAGGAGGCTGTTTGAGTACCTTTTGGAAAATTCACTGAATTTCCCTGTTCTTCACCGCATAAAGTTCCCAAAAGGAATTCTGAGGTAAAGTAATTTTACTTTAGTTTTGCAGAATTGAATTCATTTTAAATGGGTTGCAAGTTGTTTTGGTGAAATAGGTGATCTTAAATTCATGTTGGTGCGTTATTGGACACAGAGCGTGGTAGAATGGGAAAATCACATACGAAGTAAACCACTTTTCCACAACTAGCTGGACCCTTGGGCTATGTAACAGAAGATGACATGTTATATGCAATGAAGGCTATCGTTACACAGCGAGAAAACTGCAGAAGGTATGATAGAATGAAGTGTTTTATATATTCATGGGGCATCGAGACATGTTACAGAATAATACTATGTAAAGAAGTTTGAGCCTTACCATAAGTTACTAGAGTAGGCATTTGAAAGCTATCCTAGGTGATTAATTAAGACTAATGAATTTGTATTGCTTATGAGTTGATCACTTAATCTAATGAATTTTGATGAAAGGATTACCTGGTTACTAAATACTTTTGAATTTTGTTGGTGGCAGGGAGATGGTCAATTATCTTATGGGATTAATGGTGATATTGACCAAGTAAAAAGGAAATCAAAGACGATATTACCCGAAATAATTGAGTATTATAACCTGAATATGTGATCTCGCAAAACCAAAACATCTTCTTTTGTGATATTCGCCCTTCTTGGAATGTCCAATCTCAGTATGTCTAGACAATTGTGACATGTTGGTAAGACACCCGTGTTCGCATAGCTTTCATATGAAATTAGACATATATTTAATATGGAAGACATATTTTGTCTTTCTTGCATTACCAATCTTTGAAATTAGTTCTATTTTACATTGAATGCTTCATATTTATACGGAGTAATTGTTTATGTCTTAGTATGGGCCACATCAGAGAATTAGACAAATTATCAGTTTACTGTTAAAATTGAATCAGATCACAAATTTTCTAAAAATCAAATGAACAAATTTTAGCCATTTATTTTTTCATCAAAACAAAAGAAACCTATTTTAACCTTTTTTGAAAATAAAATATCATGCAAACGGTAAATCGTTGAGCGGCAAAAAATACACCATCGCGACGAGAATTTGTTTATCTTTCAGTAGACGAAAACTTCGATATACTCTCAACGAACTTGTTTTCCGAGTCCCAAACCCGCCCCGTATTAATCGGGGATCTTATCGGGGTGTCCTCTTTGGGTGCAATTCTCGACCAAAGCCGCACCATTTCACATTTATTGTTATTTTTAGACCGTTAGCAATAACGAGCCTATTATAACAATTACAAAAAAGCCTTATTAAGTATTTAACAATAGTAATAGCATATTTTCCGTTATTCATTATTTATTTACGTGCATAAGATTTGCCGTTATTCATTATTTATTTAATGCAATCAATAAATAATTTGGCATGTTTATAACTTATTTTCGGTAACTTAAGTTTTTCAACGACATTCATAAAGCTCGCACGCCTATCGGGCAGGCTATGCTTTGATACTTTGTTCCTTCGTTAACTTATTATATTACACCAATAAATATTGCAAACACTCTAAATATTTATAATGTATTTGACATATCTATTGTTTGTAAAAAAATACACAAAATACTGGAACAAAATTAACACGTATATAGTTATATATGTCCATAAAAAAACCATAAAAACTATTATGCAAAACTATAAAATATGCCTACAATTATTTACCACCCTTCTATTGTTATAGAAAAATATGCCTACGATATTCATAAGTCATGCCCGCCCATCGAACGGGCTATGCTGTGATACTTTGTTCTAGCGTACCACTTTGGATCTTTTTTTCCCTCATATTCGATAACCGTTTATTTATTTTCATTCTTAATGCATTCGATAAAAATTTTGCAACAAAATTAACACGTATATAGTTATACTTTGTTCTTGATGCATTTGTACTCAAAAGAATAATCACAAACATGACTTAAATATTTTGTAATGACTAATTCGGTATGTTGTTTTGTAACGGTTTATAGATTTGAGCTTACAAGATATAATCAAAAAATTCCTTAAAAGTAGTTTCATACTAAGTAAACCGATCTAAGTTAAAATCGATTACTCATACACGAAAGTCCTTAAAAAATGGTTTCACAATAAGTAAAGTCATCCAAATTAAAATTACAAATCATGCCCGTCCGTAAAGACTCCTTAAAATGATTTCATAATAAGTAAACCCATACAAATACAAATGAAAATTACAAGTCATGCCCGCCCATCGGGCTAAAATGATTTCATAATAAGTAAACCCATACAAATTAAAATTACAAGTCATGCCCGCCCAGCGGGCGGGCTTTGAAGTCTAGTATATATATATATATATATATATATATATATTTAGACTCGGATCCATATCATTAACACATTCATTATGGGGATATTTTTATTGCCAAGGATGTAGGCAACCCCATTTGCCGATGAAGGCAATACGTTTTATCCCGAAAGATCTTTAACATATCCCGAAGGATTCCTTAACATTCATTGACTTGGTCATCCCGAAGGATACCACCTTTAACATTCATCCCGAAGGATCATTAACATTCATCCCGAAGGATCTTTAACATTCATCCTTTATCACTTTCACATTATAACATTGGATCCAAGCTATTAACATTTTAACATACATACATTATCTCATCCATTTTATTTAGTGAACGCAAGCTCATAGAGCATATGAACCTGCTTATTATAAGTACACAATTCTATGTGTTTATCATCTTACATTCTAATCCGCTTTAATCATTTTCACCCTCTTACTTTACCCTTTAGTCCACCCGACTCTTTCCCTTTTAAACCTTGCATAGGTTAACTTACATTCGTTCATTAGTACCATTCATTCTTCTCGCGCGTTTTAGTTATCTACACATTTTCTATGTCTTTACACTTTTCACTCTACTTACATTCTTTAACTCGCGTTACTCATTTCCCCTTTTTACATTACACGTTAGTCTACTCAACTCTTTTACATATAGACTTACACATATCGTCAACTGTAACACATGCATTCGTTATAATAATTACCGCTAATCGCCTTAGCCGTAATATAATAATTTCAGGGCAACACCTTTACCTCATACATACTCATCTCATTCTTTCTTACATTCTTGACTCATCGCATTTTTACTCTCATACTTTACTTACCCTTAACCCGCCTCTTTACTACATTAACGTCAATCATTAGACATATATATGTATAACGAGACCACATGTTGGTCACCAATTTCTTACAGACCATGTATCATTACATGCCGTTATTCTTAAGCCTCTTTCTTTTCCCTTCATACCATCCAACCCTACATCACTATTACATTAGTTTCATATTATCTTTTCACGTTATAACTTAGCACATTTACAATGTCCATACTTTAGACGTCAATATTTAAACTTACTCTTTAACCCATCTCTAATACCAATTACCATTCCTATTCACATCTTTACTTTACCTTTAAGCTATCCGCCCTTTTTCCGTGTTTAAACCTTGCATAGATTTAACTACATTCGTTAGCATCATCCCTTCTTCCTACACATTTTGGTCATTTACACATTCTCATCATGTTTTATTTACCAATACTTTTGTTTTAATAAGCACCGCTAATGAGGCACATTAGCCGTGATAATGATAATTTCAAGTCGTTACCTTAACTTCATACCTACTCATATCATTCTCACTTTCGTTCTTAACTTATCGCATCTAGCCTTTAGCATTCAAACTTTTTCGTTTAAGTTCCATCCTATATATGTATTCCAACACTCTTTATCACAACTTTACGTTCACACTTAGACCTCACGTACTCTACCTTACCCTTACCCCATCTCTATACCACTTCAATATTAGTCTTTAGTCACTAAATATAATGAGACCATATGTTGATCACATTTCGTGCTATCATTCCCTAACCTCATTCTTTAACCCTTACTAGATCATCATTCTTTCAGACACAATACATACAAGTCATTCATCAAACCACTATTATGACAATCTAAATGAATTTTGCTCCTATACGTATTATACTATAACACATTCTTCGCCTACAACTCATAACCTTTAAGACCTCGATTCTCATAATTAAAACTTTTATATATCCGACACAAAAACTATCATTCGCTTAATTAACACTTAGCATAATACATTCGAACATAGAATTTCTTCACATATACATTGACACCCTAAAACACATAGCACACTTATCGGCTTAAATATATATATACCACGTCTTGCATTCCATCATATAGTTAAGGCAATCTCTAATTCGCATCTAATTCATTACTACTATATTTCACCACATCCACATCACAACATTCACATTACATCTTAGCTATAATCTAATCTCATCATTACTATAAGCATTTCTACGTCCTACTATTAAGGCATCTACTTTCCGCTTTACTTAAACTTATATTCAACGCATCTATGAGTGGTTTAAGTCTAGGCAATCCTAAAGAAAACCTAATTCACTTAAACCGAAGCTCTGATACCAAGTTGTTACACCCCGTGCCCGCTTTGACCAAAAACTTTAAAACTTTACACACGGAAACGCTTAACTTTACGGACATGCTATCACTCTTTCGACCATTTCTAAAAATCCATACATAATCAGACCTTGAAACTATTTTTAAATGAAAATAGACTCATTTACCTTCAAAACGATGGGTGGCACGACCCGTGACGACTTACGGTTTAAAAGATATGATTTTTTGAACCAATATGCAAATTCTGAAAATCACTACCCAACCACCAATATGCAAATTCTGGGAATAACAGCCCAGCCGCCAATATGCAAATTCTCTGACCTTCACTAAGGTCTACAATTATGAACCAAAAGGTGGATCCAATATGCAAATTTACTCATGATCCACACTAAGGACCACAACTTCGAACCAAAAGGGGGATCCAAGACTGACGGGTTATGCATAAAACCCATTTTGACCCATTACACCACCAAACCACTTATACCACTTCAATTTCTTATCAAACTTAACCAAAATCATTAAATTAACATAACAAACGTGCTCCAAAGACGATTGCCCCGTTTACCACCCAAAATGGGTACTTTTACACATGATCCAAACATCCCTTTAACTTTTACTAAAAACACATAAAACATACTTGACACATCATTAGACCACCAACCCATTACACGACTTTGACACACAGTATACGACTCATAAAAGAGACTCTCGGGGGTACAACCTTGACTCGAGCTCGGTATTCTACCTAGCTCCTAACGTATATTATCTTCCAAACCGCTTATCAATCCGAAAGCTATAATCCAAGCCAAGCTACCTTCATCATAATTAACCTACAAAACATTAACAACTAAAAGGGGTAAGCTTACGCTTAGTAAGTAACCCAACATAAAACACATATCATACACATACTTCCACATAAGCATCATAACCGCTTTAAAAGCTTCTAAGCTACAACATTCAAACCACATCACGCATATCCTCATAACATAACTAATATCAATTCACAACAACCATAACTACCTACATACCTTAATTAGTCCCAAGTTCATAAGCTAACATACTCTTAGCCAAATCACTAGCCACCAATTTCCAACTTCCAACCATTTTAAATCTAAGTCTCATGATCTTACACAATCATAATACATATATGATAAATACATACATAACACATGTTTTAAAGAGAGTTACTTACCTTCAATCCAAGCTAACTATCATATCATTATTTCACCACCATCGTCATCATCCTTACTAGTCATCATCATCATCATCATCATCATCATCATCATTACTTCTTGGAGTGGATCATTGCTAGGGAAGACTATAGGCACTTGATCTTCATCTCCTTCATCTTCTTTAAGTCACCATCTCACTTTTTCCCTCTCTTTTTCCTTCCTAATATCCGAACCTCAAACACCCTCTAGGATAAGGTGGAAGTGTCTAGAAATCCCTAGATATAACTAGTTAGATAGCAACTTTGGGCTAATGGCAAGAATGGCCCCTCAAGTCTCTTTCCTCCTATTTTAGCCACAACTAACTTATAACACAAATGACATATGACAACTTAAGCCCTTGAAGTCCATTCCCTATCTATTTGTGGCACCTAACACTTTTCATAACTTTATAACACATATTTTGACTACCACTTGACTATCGGGTTTGACTTTCCACGTAACTTTGTTGACCAACCAATCACATAAAGTCCTTAGCATATTCCATCTAGGGTAGGGCCTACTCGTAACCGGGATACGGGTCTAACAGTATGTATATATAAGGAAAGATGTATAGCCAAACATAGCAAATACTTTTAATCTTATACAAAAAAAATCAGATATACATAGCAATGACTTCAGATATACATAAATTCAAATGTATATTACATTTTGATGATACTGAACGAGGTGTGGTTATGTATACTAATATCACGTACTCATGGTTAGTTGATTATGTGCGTTCTAAATTCAAGTTGGATCCCAATATTCGGCTGAATTTTAAATTTTCGCACCCTTCATTTGACGTTCGAATGGATATTACTGACGACGATGAGGTAACTTTTTTTTACTGATTTCGCTTATTCGAATGCAGGAATGCCACATCTGTATGTGGTTAAAGCGAAAGAATTTGAAGAAACTACATGTTTTAGGTCCACCCAAGAAAACCAAACGTTTTACAATTTTTTTGAAACAACAACTAACCAAAACATCGCGTCCTCTGCTTTTCAAGAAAACTCATCTAATTTCAATAATAAAGACCATAATAAGTCTTTTTTTGATGATGGCCCATCTAAAAATTTTGAATCAAATGATCATCGTTTGCATTCGGGGCAGATGATGATGTAAAAGATGAAGAAAATGATGGTTTTGTTGGAGTTGGTGATAACCCAAAACCAATTCACCATGAATGGAAGAACATTTTTTCATTAACGCCTGGCGTTCCAGAACCACCTCTTTACCAGTCCAAACCAATAAGTTCAAACCAATACAATAGTGATTCTGATTTTTATGTCGGAAAGTTTTTTGACTCAAGAGAAAAAATAGACGTTGCAGTTAGGTTGAAATGTTTAGAAGAAGGTTACCAGTTTTTAGTACGAAAGTCGGATCCAGACAGGTTTGATTGTAAATGCTTTCATTATAAAGAATGCAAATGGAGAATTAACTCTAAACGCATGCAAGGTACAGATGTGTTTGTAGTTACAGGTGTGAAAGATATTCACACGTGTCCCAAAACTCAAACATATCCTAACCATCGAAATGCAAATAAAAAAGTTATTGGTCACATTTTTAGTGAAAAGTTAAAAGATAGTAGACGAGATTTAAAACCAAAAGATATGCAAAAAGACATGTTGGCGCAATATAAAATAAGTATATCTTACCAACAAGCATGGAGAGGAAAGGATTATGGGTTACAAATGATAAGGGGTTCACCGACAGAATCGTTTGAAATGTTACCGTATTATTGTCACAATCTACAAAAAAAAACCCAGGCACAATCACACGTATCAAGACAAACGAAAAAGGAGTTTTCGAGATGTTATTCGTTGCCATTGGTGTTTCAGTAAGCTATACTCATTTTTTTGAAATAAATAAATGTGATATGTTATTGTACTTTTAGTTATTAAAAGGTGTTTACAATTTTTTTTTCAGATTCGAACTTTCGTACAAAATCTTCGCCCTCTGCTTGTAGTCGACGGGGCACATTTGAAGGGTGTATACAAAGGTACAAACTTGTTAGCTGTAGGCATGGATGGAAACAACCAAATTGTGCCCATTGCTTACGGTATATGCAGAGGGGAGACTGGTGATTGTTGGTCATGGTGGTTTTCAGTACTTAAAGAATGCATAGCCGATAGCGAGGATTTGGTTATCATATCTGATAGGCATCCTGCTATCGCGTTAGCAATACACAATGAATACCCGTTGGCGTTTCATGGTATATGTTGTCGTCATCTAATGATGAACCTTTCTTTGAAAAATAAAAAAACCAAGGGGCTATATTGGAGCATATGCAAAGCGTATACACCTGAAGAATTTGATAGTAAGATGCAAATACTGCAGGCTATTCAGCCTGGGGCGTACAACAAGCTAGTTGAAGCGGATGTGCAAAGATGGTCCAGAGCATATTCCTCACGCACTCGTTACAATTATTGTACATCTAACAGTGTTGAGTCTGTTAATGCTTGTACTGTCAAATCAAGGAAGCTGCCAATCACAATGTTGACCGAGCAATATCGAAAAATGGTGCAAGATTGGTATTTTAAACGGCGAGAAGTTGCTGGTATTTATCTTCTAAAAGAAAATATATATTTTTAAATGATTTTGTGTAATATATAGTCACTGTTTTTTGTGTATGTGTTTATGTAGCGAAAATGAAGTACGAAATAACAGATTGGGCTGCCCATAAGGTGGAAAAGAGAAAAATCAAAAGCGCAACTTGGAGTGTATACGGGATTAACCAAGATCGGTTCCAGGTTTACGATGGCCGATACAATCGTGAAGTCAACTTAGCGACCATGTCATGCGACTGCCGCAAATGGCAGCTTTCCGGGATACCTTGTGGTCACGTTATTGCTGTTACTAGGTTCTTAGGTCTAACAGATTGTGTGCAATTCGTACAAGATTGGTTTAAAAAACCGAAATACCAAGCGACATACGCAGAGTCGGTTAATTTTGTCGGAGAGTTTCACGAATGGGAGTATCCAACTCATATACAACCCATCACTCCTTCGCGAATGGACAACCCACAACCCGGTCGGCCAAAAAATACTGACCGTATACCATCTCAGGGTGAGGAACCAGGAGTAAAACATTGTAGTAGATGTGGTCAAGTGGGCCATAAATCTTATCAATGCAATAACCCGGTCATCTCTGATCCACTGTTAAACCAAATAAAACAGTACCCAAAAAAAAAAAAAACAATTAACGAGCAACATGAAACTCCACCTACGTTCGATTCATACCCGACTCAAACACATCATCACAACTTTCCTACTTATGACACACACCCATCGCAAGTATTTGAACATAACACATACACACCGCAACCATATGACCAAGGCGAAACAAGTCATGAACAAAATGCTCATTATAACCCGTCTCAAGGCTATGAACAATACGACTCCCAACCATATGCCTCTCAACATTTAAATGATCAAAACACTCAGGAATCTAATAATAGTTGGTTTAATTTCTTTGGTTTGTAACAAGTTAGTTCTTTTTTGTTATTTTTTTTCCTGTAATTGTAGTTAATTTGTAACATACGTTATATATCTTGTAATAAATTCCATTTGTAATGCTAGTATGTTTGTCCACAGCAGTAAAAGTTTCGATACATATTTATAGGTTTGCACAAGTTTGCAGTAAAAGGTGGTCACTGTTCCTTCCCCATGCGAATCTATTTTGTTTTTTACCAAATCTCGTGTAACCCCCTAACAAATTTCTACGCGAGATGTTATTATAAGAATATATATGTTTTTTTTTTCAGATCCCGCGTAATCCCGGACATTTAAATACCCGAGATGTATTTTTTTATTTTAATCTACCACTAATATATTGACACGTAATCACGTGTAACCCCGGATTATTTCTTACGCGAGATCCATGTCTAAAATTGAAATATGATAAAAACTTGGGTACTGATAGACATATACACTCGTATATGTCTAGCACAGTAATTTTCGTTTTTGATAATTTTATAGCTACAACCCCCACAAGAGATGACTTTTTAGAGAATATACCTATGTTACATTCATCTTTATCAGCCCAACTTAATAATGAAAATGAAAGGTGAAAGGGTCATGTGTAGGGTGCTTTCATTTGTCATTACATAACATGTTAAAACAAGGAAATAAGGTAGGGTCATAATGGGTGAAGCAGAAAACGCGTTCGGTCCACGACATGTATAGGCGTATAGCAAATCCAAACATGCCATTGCCAACCGTGTCCTTTGGGCTTTGACTAAATCTAACTGTTCTTTTCATTTCAAATTAAATCTCAAATTACATGTCTCCTTTTAATTGCACATAGGTTAGAAAGAATGAGACCGTCACATTACATGATGGGTCATGGTCATATATGAACATTAGAGGATCCTAGTCCAAAACGTCTTGCGCATACGAAATTCCTAGGAGTGGCCGCGTGAAAATGTTTACTGTTTTTAAAGCAATTGAGCAAACATGGTTTGCATGCTTTATTGCTTATGAGGTTCGTACGAAAAGCTCCAGTTTTTGTTAGGATGATAATACTCTAACTTGAATTCTATTTGGAAGAGAGGGTTTAATGTAAAAGTAGTTTAAAACTAAACAATAACTTCTGTCGTTAACAAAATCCTTTAGGAGTGCATTATAATTTTATATTCTACTAAACATTTTTAACCATATGATTGATTTGCTATGGGACATCCAATTAGAGGTGAAATACCTCTCTTAGCCTAATGCTCAACTTTAGCTTGGGTAACTTATAAGTGTGCGTTTTTAAGTGTTATGCAGGTGAGATACATCTCTTAGGTGGTGTTTGATAATGACTTAAAGAGTCTTAATTCATAAATAGGTAAATTTATTAAGTCATTAGATGATTGTTTGTTTGGTGCTTAATTTAAAAGAATGGCCTAATAGGAAAAGTCATGGGAGTGAGACTCTCTCAATTAAGTCCATCACTTTTATCCTACTTTTACATATTTACTCTCCTACTTCTTAACCTCTAATCCTACGTAACTCGTTTTTAGGGTATAACAGTAATTTTCTCTAATTCAGACTCTTTATTCAGCACACAAAACAAACAATCATTTATTCACCTACAAACAGACAACATATATCCACATAGTCCTTTAATTTTACAAGATTTAGTACAAAAACTAAACAAACAGGCCCCTAGCCTTTATGTTCAACTTTAGCTTGAGTAACTTATAAATGAGTTTGCGTTTGTAAGTGTCGTGTGTGTGTTTTTCTCAATATAGATTTAAATGAATTTAGAGTATAACTAAATGGCGAGAATGTTGGTGATGAGTAAGTGAAAAGAGTGGGGATAATATATCGTTGGTGACATACTCGAGTTGGTAACATTATAAGTGGCAACATGAATGAGTCAGGCCGGGTAACGGGTCAAAGTGGGTTTTAGGTGTAGAAAGGTCACCTGGTTGCACGAGTCTAAACAGGTACTGGCCGGACATGTTTTCGGGTTGGGTTGACCCCCCCAATTGGCATGGTCATGACCTTTCTCGCTCGGGGAGTGCATCCAATTCTAAAATCCTTTCCTAAACCACTTAGTAAAAAAATGAAAAGTGAATAAAAATGTAAATTATTTCATTAATTCCGTTAGATCCCCCTGAATGTGTTAAATCTTAAAAGAATGAAGTGGATATAAGATGGTAGAAATTTTACTTGGTCAAATTGAGAGTATCGTCCACTACTTTTTACGATTCAGGTTACTAAAAAATTCATGTAACTAATTTTGAAGTAATAAAATACGTTAAGTATCGATAGTTTGCACACTTCAAGCGTATGCGAGCTCCCTAAGAATTTAGAAGAAAGAAAAGAGAATTTATTTAACACAACTATGACTTTCTGCATTCCCTGGTTCGGTATAAATAGCAAATAAAACACGATAACTTGTATCACAAGATAACTCCTAAAACAACTCACAATATATTTTCCTAATACGACTCAATCATGACTAAAAATAAAGATAATCACATGGCATAATCCTTATGCCATACGGGCTTGGATGTGGCCCTTTTGGGTCGCGTTTCACCATCAGGCCATACGGGCTTGGATGTGGCCCTTTTGGGTCGCGTTTCACCATCAGGCTCAACAGGCTCTTCATCAGGCTCGGACGTAACATTCCCCACATCTTCAGAAATCACCTTGTCCTCAAGGTGGTAAGTTGGATGAGCGGCTTGAAACTCAGTAACCCATTCCGTCGCTTCTTCTGGTGATCTTCCAGACCATTGAACGAGAACTTGTCGAGCTGGCAATCCATTGCGAAACACTACCCGTGAATCACAGATGCATAATGGTTGTTCCACTGGATGACCTTCAAATATCTCCTTAGGCAAATCTGCAACGTCCTCATGTTCGGTCCCTTCAAAGGGCTTGAGTAACGATACATGAAACACAGGATGTATCTTACTTGTAGAAGGAAGTGCAAGACGGTAAGCAACCTTTCCCACACGTTCAAGTACCTCAAATGGGCCATAATATCTCTTGGCTAACTTATTAGAAAAACGTTTGGCTAAGGTTACTTGTCGGTAGGGTTGTAGCTTAACAAACACCTTTCTCCTTGTTGAAACTCCACATCACGCCGACTTCGGTTGGCCTTCATTTCCATGCGATGCTTCGTAACTAATAAATTATTCCTAAGCTGCCGTAACAACTCATCTCGTTCGGTCAATACTTCGTCAACGGCGGAAATTTTAGATGATCCTGGTGGATATGGAATAATCGTTGGAGGTAAACACCCGTACAATGCTTGAAAAGGAGACATTTGGATGCTACTATGATAGCTAGTATTATAACAGTATTCAGCCCAAGATAAGAACTTTACCCACTGTTGAGGCCGATCAGATACCATTGCACGAAGATATTGTTCAATACCTCGATTGACAACTTCAGTTTGACCGTCCGTCTGAGGATGATAAGCCGTACTATGATTCAATTTAGTACCACTGGCCTCAAACAAGTGCTTCCAAAATTTACTAACAAATATAGGGTCACGATCGGACACGACAGTTCGGGGAAAACCATGATGTTTAACTACCATCTCTACGAACAACTCCGCCACTTTGGAAGCATTAAAACTAGTTGGTAATGTCCCAAAGTGTGCATATTTAGAAAACCGATCCACCACCACAAAAATTGCTGTCAACCCTTTGAAACTTGGCAACCCAGTAATAAAATCCATTGAGACATCTTCCCACACCGCTGATGGCGTTGGTAACGGTTGTAGCAATCCTCTTGAAGCCTGCGTCACATATTTGATTTGTTGACATATAAGACATTGTTTAACATACTCATTAACTGATTTACGCATCCCCTTCCAATAAAACAAAGCGGATAATCCTACCAGCATTTTCTTTATTCCCCCATGCCCGGCACTAGGCGTGTCATGGAATTCAGACAACAATGGAATCTTTAGTTTGGATTCCGCACCAATATAGTAACGATCCTGGTAAATTAATAAACCCTTCTCACGACGGAACCCTTCCACTTCTACCCCTTGATCGAGCTTATGATGTATCTGTTGTAACTTATCCAACACTTTATTCTCACCATGCAATTCGGTCAGTAATTCCACCAACGGCTGGCTCATAGCCATAAATGCCGCTGTTACACTTTCCTCCTCTTCGTACCTACGCGACAAAGCATCAGCCACCTGATTCGACACTCCCGGTTTGTACTCGATAGAAAAATCAAATCCCATCAATTTCCTGACATACTTTTGCTGTAATGGTGTTTGAATTACCTGTTGCATAAGCTCTTTAATACTCTTATGGTCCGTTCGAATTATAAAACGGCGCCCGATCAAGTATTGTCTCCACTTGTAGATGGCTTCCACAATAGCGAACAACTCTTTTTGATATGTAGCCGCAATGCTCATGCGAGGACCCAACTTACGGCTAAAAAAACTAATGGGTTGCCCTTTTTGTAATAACACAGCACCAATGCCATTGTCCGACGCATCAGCCTCAACAATAAATGTGTCATCAAAATTAGGAAGTCCCAAAATTGGCGCATGAGAAAGTTGATGCTTGAGAGCATCAAAAGCCGCTTCTTCCATCGTTCCCCATTTAAAACCATCCTTTTGCAACAAATTAGACAATGGTGCCGCTATAGACGCATAATCTTTAATGAACCGCCGATAATACCCCGCAAGACCTAAGAAACCCCTTACCTGTCTTTGCGATTTAGGAACAAGCCATTCCACTATCGCGACCACCTTCTTTGGATCCACCTCAACCCCACGTCCCGAAATAATGTGCCCCAAGTATTCAAGCGTTGTGGCACCAAACACACACTTGGAACGCTTAACATAAAATTGATGGACCATTAAACATTGAAACACACACTGCAAATGTTCTAAATGCGCCATAAGAGTATCACTATAAATCAATATGTCATCGAAAAACACAATCACAAATTTACGCAAATATGGGGAGAATAACCGATTCATGGTTGCTTAAAAAGTAGACGGAGCGTTGGTGAGACCAAACGGCATTACCAAAAACTCATAATGACCGTCATGTGTACGAAAAGCAGTTTTGTAAACATCCCGTTCATTCACACGTATTTGATGATACCCGGCCCGTAAATCAAGCTTGGTGAAGATAATCGCACCCCCTAACTCATCAAACATTTCATCAGCCGTAGGTATTGGAAACTTATCCTTTACTGTGACCGCATTCAATGCCCGATAATCAACACAAAAACGATAACTACCATCCTTCTTCTTTACTAACAAGACAGGAGATGAAAAGGGACTATGACTATAACGAATGATTCCCTGACTTAGCATTTCATTAACCAATTTTTCCATCTCATTTTTTTGGTAATGAGGGTAACGATAAGGTCTAACATTCACCGGTTTAGTACTAGGATATAGGTGAATATGGTGATCAATAAGACGATGCGGAGGTAATTCAGTGGGTACCTGAAAAAGCGACTCAAAGTGCACCAAAAGCTGTTCGATCTCAGGAGGTATGACTGCGTCCGCCACCTGTGCACTCTCGGACCCTTCATCCTGTACCGTAACGCTATGTAACTCGTATACCCCATAAATCTCGTCTGTATCCAACAACGCCTGCATATGATGGAAACTGATCTGTTTCATGCGCAACAATGCGTCCCCTTTTAATGTATATGTCGTACCAGCAAGTGTGAATTCCATTGATTGCTGGGCATAATCGTGAGTCACCTTACCCAGCTTCTGTAACCATTGTATTCCTAACACAACGTCTGGTCCTTTCATAGGAAGTACATACAAATCAAACTCCATCGAGAACCCCTCCATCTGGAGCATAACCTTAGAGCAAATGTTTTCACACAATAACGTCTCCCCACTCCCGATGTAAACCTTAAAAGGTTTGGTTGTCGTAATGGGTAGCTTCATCCGTTCGGCTACGCCTGGTTGAACAAAATTATGGGTACTCCCATTGTCAATAAGCACATGAACCTTGCCGGTATTAATCGTGCCCCAAAGTTGGAGGGATCGAGGACTCCCGTGCCCAACTAATGAATTTAGCATGGAAATATCTCCACTCTCGACAGCCTCCTCAGTTTCTCCAGTTGTCACCGGCTCCGCGACATCCTCTTCATCCGCCATAAGTAATAAGAATTTGCCCGGGCACTTATGACCGCGCACCCATTTGTTATCGCAGTTAAAACATAAACCTTTACTCATACGCTCCTGTCGTTCAGCGGGCGATATCCACTTAATCGGAAGTGGTGTTGTTCCAGACGCAACCCCAACTGTAGAAGGTGTCGGTAATAGAGGTGGCTTAGGGTTCTCAAACCGTGGCGCCCCAAAACGAGCAGTCGACTTGGAGTGGTTTTAGGAAACACTAGTAACAGCCAACCCACTGGAAACTGCTTTGCCCCCTTAATCGTCCAAACGTGCCTCAGTAACCCGTGCCAAAGAAAAGGCATCACCAAGAGTCGTCGGTTTGGACACCAACAATTCCCGCTGTAACGAGGGTTTAAGTCCCGATATATAAAACGAAATCAACAATTTTTCAGGAATCTCTGTCACCCGATTCATAAGTTTTTCAAAGTCACTTTGGTATTGTGCCACGGTTCCAAGTTGCAATAGTTTAGATAACGCTCCCTGCGGATCCTCATACTTACAAGGACCAAACCGATTGCGAACACTCTCCAAAACCCCGTCCCAGTTGGTAATCAAATTATTGCGCGACATCCACCGAAACCATTCGGCAGCGTCTCCTTCAAGATTAAAACCTACGACCTTGAGTCGTTGTGCATCCGCTGTTCCTAGAAGATCAAAGTATTCATGGATAGCAAAAATCCAACTGTCAGGATCTTTGCCATTAAACTTAGGAACCTCCAAACGCATGGATCGCGGTAACCCTGGATCACCACCTCCTGCTCCATGTCGATTGAGCCCTAAATTTTTAATTGCCTGTAACTCCACATGTAACGCAGCAAGCTGCTCGTGTAGCTCCCCGTAGATTGCATCCGATTGATCCTTCAACAGCCCACGTACCGCTGCTTCGTCCATTAGCAATGAAAGCACCAGTTGATACGTTAAGTATCGATAGTTTGCACACTTCAAGCGTATGTAAGCTCCCTAAGAATTTAGAAGAAAGAAAAGAGAATTTATTTAACACAACTATGACTTTCTGCATTCCCTGGTTTGGTATAAATAGCAAATAAAACACGATAACTTGCATCACAAGATAACTCCTAAAACAACTCACAATATATTTTCCTAATACGACTCAATCATGACTAAAAATAAAGATAATCACATGGCATAATCCTTATGCCATACGGCCTTGGATGTGGCCCTTTTGGGTCGCGTTTCACCATCAGGCTCAACGGGCTCTTCATCAGGCTCGGACGAAAAAATTCATGTAACTAATTTAAAAGTAATAAAATACATATTGATCATATAACTAGATTTAAAAAAGTAAAAATTATCCAAATATATAAAATGATGTTACATTAACAAAATTTTTACATGAGATTCTTGTTACAAAATGATTGTCATGCATTTATTGAAAGATTCAAAAATAAGCTAAGAGAAAGAATTAGTTAGGGCTGAGCAAATCCACTCGAAAACCGACCCGAACCGGCAAACCGAATGAAACCGAACTGAACCGACTTTTTACTGTTTTTGTCGGTTTTTTCCGGTTCGAAACCTGAAAACCAACCCGAACCAAGTTATTTGGTTCGATATCTATTTCTTGGTTCGGTTCTCGGTTTGAGTTTTTTCCCTTTTCAGTTTTCGGGTCGGGTTTGACCCAATGCTCACCTCTACCTTATTTAATTAGTTAAATTTCAAGTTATTTTGTAAAAAAATTTCTGAATGTAGCATTTTCACGAGACATTACATAAGCATAACTCCATGTATATGTTCTTTTGAGCTACCGCCGTTCAATTATTACCCCACATGAGCTGCTCAATGGGACCAACTCTCTCTCTCTCTGACACACATTTCACCATCACCCAATTATTATTACTACTACTGCCATTAATTAACTAATTGTTCCCTATATAAATAAATATATCTTCAACAACAACAACATTCCCTCACTTAAAGCACCATGAACTGTGTGTTTTTCATCCTCCTCTTCTTCATCACTTTCTCATCATTTTTTCACTCAAATTCCGCAACCGAGCTCGATAAACAAGAACGTAAGTCTTATTTTTACCGTTGAGTAAAAAATTTTAGTTAGTTACTTAATTACTGTGCGTGTGTGTTTGGTTTACAACAGTGAAGGTGTTGAAGGAAATTGGCGGGAAACTAGGGTTAGATATGAAGAAGAAATGGAATCTGGATGATAATGATCCGTGTGATTTTGAAGGAAGTTGGGGCAAGGTTGATTATAACAAAGGCTATAATGTTTCTGTTGAATGTCATTGTTCCGGTAATGCCACGTGTCACGTTGTTAGTATGTAAGTCATCTTCTTTTTCTTCTTTTGATGGATAGTTTAAAGGGGTGTTTGGATTAGTTTGTGGTCTGGTTTTGTTGATTTGTCTGAGATTTGTAAAAGTTGATAAGCTCGTTTTTTCGGATTAAGCTTATTTGTGCGCTTACAAGCTTATTCGATTTCCGCTTATATTCTACAATTTCAAATTTTCCGGCTTATTTGAGACTTATAAACTTATATAAGTTTATTACGAGTGAGCCCAAAAATAAAATTTTCCGGCTTTTTTCAGACTTAAAACGCTTATATTCTACGAAAAATTCACATTATATAAAAATATAAGCAGACATAAGCTAGTGAGCCCAAAAATAAGCTTAAACAAAAGTCCCTAACTTATAAATGCTATAAGCTCGGATTAGTTATGATAAACTCGTATTTTCGTCTTACGAATTTATTACTCGTAGTATCTTATAAATGTTACTTCCTCCGTCTATATTAAGTGGTTCTATAATAAGTGTTCTATAATAAGTGTTCACATTGTATTTCTAATAATAAAAAAGACTTTTTAATGAGTGAATATAATATTTGATTGGTGGGGAGTGTTATTAGTGAATTTTTTAAAGGGTTGTGTTATACAAGCCCCCCCTAGCATGTCCCATCAGGGGGGTTTTGTACTTTTATTCCTTTTGTCCCCTTTGACTGACAGTGTATTACAGTTTTTTGTCAGTTTCTGCTCCGTATTTCTGACAGTTTTTAGCGTTTGACTTATTAAACTTTATATTTTCTGTTCCGTACTTTCAGGTTTATAGTTTTTTGATATAAACAAAATTATAAAAATAAAAAAAAAAAATAAAAAAAATCAAAAAAGAGGGGGGGGGGGGGGGGGGGGGGGGGGGGGGGCTTGGATAGTGGTTTTTGGGAGGGCTTGTATTATTAGTGAATTTTTTAAAACTTTGTGTATTATAAAAGTGGACATTTAATATTGGACTTAATATGAGACGGAAGAAGTATAAGATCGGCTAGGTTTGGATACTTTCGGTAAACGGGAAAAATGAGCTTATCAGCGTTTTTAAATATTTTAATTTTGATATTTTTATACTTGTTTCCATGGTTGTCAGGATCCCGATCACGATCCCGATCCTGAT
This sequence comes from Artemisia tridentata subsp. tridentata, assembly GCA_021014915.2. Taxonomy (NCBI): domain Eukaryota; kingdom Viridiplantae; phylum Streptophyta; class Magnoliopsida; order Asterales; family Asteraceae; genus Artemisia; species Artemisia tridentata. The sequence continues at coordinate 103,448,404 of CP139502.1, read as the reverse complement.
CTTAGCATCTTACGATTTTACGATATTGGAAAGCAAAAACGATCCGGATCTTACATAGGATCTTTGAAAGCTTAACATCTTATATGATTCCGATCCTGACTATAGGATCTGAAGATCTAATACGATCCGATCTTACTTTTCTCGAACCAGCAAAATAAAAAAACTACAAATTTATGAATTGTGTTTTGTAAAATTTAAAAAACAACATGTTAATCTTCTTATACATTTCATAATCATAATTTAGGATAACATTTCTATGAATTATTTATATAATGTTGTGTTTATGATATATAATAATTTATAAATTTGTATAATATTACAAATGATACTAAAAAAAATGACATTATGGTAGGATCTTAAGATCCAGATTCGATCTTACGATATCGATTTTGTAAAGACAAAATCGATTTTAAGTACAATCCCGATCTTGAAAACCTTGCTTGTTTCTACATTAAAACATTTTTTTAGTCACATGGTTTAAAACTTAAAACAATTAAATAACAATAGTTTATTAAGTAACAAATAGTTTTTTATTGTTTGTTAAAAAAATGATGAATCTAGTGAATAAATCGGTGATCTTGGTGTGATTTTCGAAAAACATGTGATTTGGCAAGTGTATTGTTTATGGGATATAGATTGACTTTGAAGTGTAGTCAACGGCAGCTTGTTGACTGGCTTATCTGTAATGAGCTGTACTACCATCGCTTACTTGGCAGCTTGTTTATTTTATTTGTTATTCGTCACTATTAAAAGGGAATACGACATTACTCTCTAGAAGACTAAAATATCGTATCACTTTCACATTTATAAAATTCAACTATTTGTGCTCGACTCATGTTAAAAAATACTTTTTTGTACTAATGGTTTTGATTTTTCATGTTAATATATAATAAAAAACTTGTCTATTGAATTTAAAGGGAACGTAAATGGAAGTCAGTGTTGTTAGACTAAGATATACACGGCTTAACATGATCCTTGAATTTTTGACTTTTACCTTGGCCTCCGGATGTGTACCTACCTAGTGAGATTGAACATGATACTTCTAATGAGTTTAAGCATTAGGTCACCTTAAAGAATTAAGAGCATTAATATATCATAATATTTTTATATGGAAATTTATGTTCATTCAATGCCAACAATTAATATGTGAGAGTGATTATGGTTTGTGAGTTTTTTAGATTTTGTTTTTGTTAAGAAATTTATTACTATTATTGTTATACTCCGTAGTAATTTAGTATTTAATCATTTCAAGTAGCAAATAATAAGTAAATATGATAGTTCTTATTTCCTAATCATTTTTTTTTTTTTTTTTCACTTGCAATAATAACCAACAAGCTCAGTCTATTGTAGTGTCGGTATCTTCTTGATATCAAAATATTTGCCATCAAATTGATTTTTGTTGCAATGCAGACTTTTGAAAGGCCAGAACATCTCAGCTACTCTTCCATCAGAGTTTTCCAAGCTTCGCTACCTTACAGTTTTGTAAGAAAGATCTATCTGCACAATAAGACAGTAACGCATAATAGTTAAAATGTTAATAGAATGTTAATCCTACTTTATTTTACTCAATGCAGGGATCTCAGTCGTAACCTTTTGAGTGGAAGTGTTCCATCAACATGGGCTACCATGCAATTGAGCAACCTGTATGGATCACCCAACCATTTATCTTTGTCATCCCTAAAAAAACGCTATGCTTAATTAATCGACACAATTTTTTCATGAATCAGCATGAATTACATTTTTACTATATGGTCTCATCTCATGATTTACCTCCAATGTTGCATATAAATAATGATTGATTGCATATAAAAATTGATCAATTTTGAAGGTGAAGATTATTCTTTTTTCCATGTCTCCAAGTACTTTTATCATCACATTATAACAGTCCAAATGGCATGTTTATAATTGCATATTGCGTTAAGTTATTAACTATGTCCATATGAAATATGCAGCTCTCTCATGGGAAACCGGTTATCTGGACAGTTTCCAACAGCTCTCACCAGAATGGTCACCCTTCTAGATTTGTAAGCAACATCAATCCTTATGCTGATACTAGGGTGTAATATATGCGAAAAGAGGAAGAATGAAAATCATGATGTAGCTATACTTCATTTTGATCTTTGCTTTCTTGCTTAATTATATTGTAGGAGCATTGAAGGAAATCGCTTTTCAGGATCCATACCCCAAGAGATTGGAAACATGAAAAATCTGCAGAAACTGTACTGATATTTCCCCTTTGACTTTTGTTTTACCTAAAAAAGATATATTCATGTAAAATTTGTATTTGCAGCGTTCTAGCTTCAAATTCGTTCACTGGACCACTGCCTGATGCACTTGAAAAACTTACCAACTTGAGGGATATGTGAGTATAGATATTGTAAACTTGGATGCTTGCATAAAGGTTCACTAATTTTTCCCTAACTTTTGCTACGTTGTTACACTTTTAGGAGGATAAGTGACAATAATTTCACAGGAAAGATACCGAACTTCATTAGCAAGTGGGCACAGATTGAGAAATTGTAAGAACCTTTGATGCATGTAGTCGGAAATCTCTAGAAGTGATAATTTCGATCCATTCACTTATGAATGCGCTGACTTGGGCTGTTTTTTTAATCTCAAATGGGTCAAAACATGTCAAGTGGGTCAAATATATACGGAGTACTTTTTTAGCTATAAATTGAAGAGCTCAAATGGGTTGAAAATCGACCAAAGTTTATTTTTACAACCTCCTAAATCGTTTTAATGGTGGATTTAGAATATTCTTTTACTAAAAGCTTTTTTTAGTTATAATCGATGCATACATTACTTCTTCGAATATTAGATGGAAAAAGTTGTTGCTGGGGTCAACCTGGACCGGCTGGTTTGACCCATTAAACTATGCACCCACCTGGCTATCTATAGTTGCGATTGATGTGCTGATCTAAAAGATGTCAACATTTGGTCAATGATGCAGGCATATACAAGGTTGTTCTCTTCAGGGGCCAATTCCTTCAAGCATCGCTAATCTAACAAACCTAAATGATTTGTAAGCAATCTTCTAAAGATCTATGTATAACAATGAGGATATGAGAATATACACCATAGAAATATGGGAAACTAGCATGCAGAAACATGGAAATAATAAAACTTAAGCATCATACATAACATATTATTTTCTGTGTTACAGGAGGATCAGTGACTTAAAAGGTAGAGGTTCTAGTTTCCCTCCACTGCAAAAGATGGAGGGACTGAATAAATTGTGAGCTTTTGATTTTGGTACTTAGATCATTTCATTTTATTACTCTTTTGAAGATATTGATTACAATCTGGAAATATGCAGGATACTCCGGAATTGTTTGATCCATGGGAAAATCCCTGACTATGTTGGGCATATGAGAAAGCTGAAAACTTTGTAAGTAATTCACAATATACTACCTTATAACTAGTTTATGATTGCTAATTTCCGTTGTGTCAGAACTCATAGTCGATTTGTCGATATTCTTTGTATTGATGTAGAGACCTCAGTTTCAACAACTTGACTGGCGAGATTCCATCATCTTTTTCCCAACTAGGAAAAGCAGATTACATGTTAGTAAATTATCTTCAACAATTTTGTCTTATCTTCTAATAACTATGATCAATTCTCTAAGGGTAACCACTGTTTTATAGTTATTTGACAGAAAATAACCTTACTGGATCTATACCTGGTTGGGTCTTCTCAAGCACCAAGGCAGTGTAAGTATACTTTACATCATCAAATAATCAGTAAATGATTTTTATTTTAGTCGTGAGTGGTGTTTATATGTGTTTATGCCTTTGCAGGGATGTTTCTTATAACCATTTTACTTGGGGCACATCTAATCCAAATGATTGTCCACGAGGATCTATGTAAATCTCGTTTCCTCTTATTTGCTCTATACCACAGCAAAGGGTCTATAGATCACCGTAGGCAGAGGTGGCAATTTTCGACCCATTTACTTACTATTGGGTCGATTTTGGTTGTGTTTTACGGGAAATTATCATATGGTTTGGAAGCAACCGAAATCTATTTCTATGACCTCTTATTTCGTTTTTTAGGGAAAGATGTAGATGATTTATGTAATTTTAGTTAATGCATTAACTATTATAAATAATTGGCCAAGAAGTGCAAGTGGGTCATCCTAACCTAGCCTAGTAGCCTGGGTCTTTTCAAACAGTACCAAAATTATACCCGTTTTAATCCAAACCTATTACACAAGCTGGTCTTCTTGCCACCTCTACTCCCAGGTCATATATAAGCCCAGCTTTTGCTTTTATGTTCTGTGTGTGCAATGTTTTAAAAACCGGACCGGACCAGCCGGTTCGACCGGCCTCCGCTGGTCGGCCGGTTTAAAAAACCCCGGTTTTTATAAGTCCCGTTTACTGTAGCGAACCGGCCGGTTTTTCCGGTTTTGGCCGGTTTTTCCGGTTCAACCGGTTTTGATTTTTTTTTTTTTTTGGTCCGGTTTGACTGGTCCGGTCGAACCGGCCTCCGGCTGACTGACCGGTTCGATAAAAAATCCGGTTTTTAAAACATTGCTTTTATGTTCTGTGTGTGATTATGCTTAATATAAATAAACTTCTGATTACTTGACACAGAAACACACTAGAGGGCACTTCGTCATCAGTACACAAACAGTAAGACTCATGACACTATCCTCATTTTAGGTTACAGAACTACATGAGTGTTATAAATCATCAAAGTTACATGCTGACTTGATTGTCTTGCATTTCTTGTGTAGAGACAATATTCCTTTATGTCTAAGGAAAGATTTTCCTTGCACTAATTCGAAAGAACAACGTAAGTAAAGTATATATGCATCATTAGATACAATCATACATTAACTTCATCGTAGATTTTAATCTAGTTATCATCCTCTACATCAGAAATCTATTCATTGTACATCAACTGTGGGGGTCAAGAAGTAGAAATCAGCAAGACCACCAATTACAGGTCTGATAATTCAGAAGCAAAAGGCGCCTCAACATATGACAATCAAGGAAACTGGGCATTTAGCAGTACAGGGAACTTCTTAGATGATGATCGCGATTCTGATACTTATACCATTTCCAACACATCTGGACTGCATAATATATCCTCAGTTGAAACCGAACTATATACATCCGCACGCACGGCTGCTATTTCTCTGACTTATTATGGATTGTGTCTTATGAACGGAAATTATACCGTTAGACTCCACTTTGCAGAGATCGTTTTTACCCAAGACAGCACATTTTACAGCCTAGGGAAGCGTGTATTCGATGTTTATGTGCAGGTAATTTAACTATTAAATATAGAGATGGAAAATTAGACCCATTTACTTATGAACGGGTCAATCTGAGATACTTTTTATCTTTAAAGGATAACAGAAAGTGACATAAAAAGAAAGGGCTTGAAATCCTCCCAAAGTGGAAAATTTGACCCGTTTACTTATAATCTTTGTAATCATATATGAAAGTTTACGAATATTTCAACAATATATTAATTTATGGACAGACATCTTGTGACTTGTACCGAAAGCACTGCTTCCAAACTTGTCTCGAATCAGTACCCAACTCACCCATTTTCCACCTGTAATTAAATAATTATGTATGCAGATTGATTTTTAAACAGGACTTTTTAACATTGTTTACGATATTCTAATGTAGGGGGAGTTAAAACTTAAGGATTTTGATATAGTAAAAGAGGCTGGAGGTGCTGGTAAGCCTGTTGTAAAGAGTTACACGGTAAACGTGACAAGTAACACACTCAAAATTCAACTTTATTGGGCTGGAAAAGGCACTACTGGAATCCCTCTTAGAGGAAGTTATGGTCCTCTTATATCCGCTATATCAGTTGATCCGAGTAAGTCACTCTTCATCTCCCACTTCTGATTTCACTAATTCCTTATCTTTAGGCTTACAGATGGCATATATGTGTTATTTCTAATCCAGTAAAAAAATTAAGAGGGCTGATATGCCTTTGACTTTAAGTTTAAACTTACTGTTAATTTGATAAAAGTTACAGGATGGCGACATTTTTATAATCAAAGTATTCATTTCTTTATTTTACCGGGGTGGTAGATTACTCCCTATTACCCAAAAAAAAAAAAAAGTATTCATTTCTCTCTGATATCCTGGCTCTCAGTTTAAAGATTGCATAAATGTTTAACATAACTTTGATCCAACAATAAGACTAAGAGGGTGGCATGCTTTGACTTTTGAAATCCAAGTTGAAATAGATTTGTTAAAAGTACAGAAACACTAATATTTTTCTAACCACAGAACTTATTATAGTCGTCAATCTTATCAAAATAGCTAGTGAGATTGATCGAGAGTACAGTTCTATCTTTTATATGCTGTCCTCAAACTACAAGCGTTTATTGATACTAGATCAGAATAATAAATATTACATAATCTGTCATGGAGTTATTTTATCCCCCTCATTAATTAAAGGTCCATTAAACATTATGATTATTGCTGATTTTGTCTGATAATTTTGTTTTGATTTATAAATTTTAATGCATTTTAAAGTCAGCTTATAATGTATTCAATACTAATTTCGTCACTTTGCCTTTTGCAGACTTTGACCCCCCAGAGTTTGGGAAAAAGAGTGTTGGTTTAATAGCTGGAATTGTTGGTTTAGGACTGTTTTCTGTAGTTTTATTCATTATTATCTTGTGGAGAAAAGGCTACCTTATGGGTAAAAGAGCAGAAGATAAAGGTACAAATCTCATTATTTAACTTTTTTTTCCGTTCCCAATTAGTATTTTCTAGAGGTGGTAATTTCAACCCGTTAACTTCTGAATGGATAGAGTTTTATATCAAATGGGTCAAACCAGTTGAAAGTTGGTCAAATTCGATTTTAATGCTTAGCTTCTTCATCGTTATTATTCAAAAATATAGTTTGTTTATGATCCGGCGGGATTGGGTTTGTTGTTGTTGTATAGATTGTTTATGATGCTAGAAAACACATAAAAGAGTGTCGACCCCTGTACAATCCCCCCCCCCCCCCTTTTCTTTTTTCCCCCCCCCCCCCCCTCTTTTTTCACCTCTATTTTTATCGCTAACGACTTTGTATCGCGGTAACTAGTTACAATATTTGATATATAACCATTTGTATTTGCAGAGCTTAGAGGTCTAGATCTACAAACAGGAATATTCACCCTAAGACAGATAAAAGCTGCAACCAAAAATTTTGATGTATTAAACAAGCTTGGGGAAGGTGGTTTTGGTGCTGTTTACAAGGTAGGTGTCTTTTGATTAAACCACCAATCCAAAAACACTTTTTTTTTTTGTTATTTTGAGTTACTAATAAACCATATGTTATGCAGGGTTCATTGTCAGATGGGACGATAATTGCAGTGAAACAGCTATCATCAAAGTCTAGACAAGGAACCCGAGAATTTGTCAATGAAATTGGCATGATTTCAGCTCTACAGCATCCAAATCTTGTCAAACTCTATGGATGTTGCGTTGAAGGGAACCAGTTGTCGTTGGTTTATGAGTACATGGAAAATAACTGCCTATCCAGAGCTCTTTTTGGTGAGCTTAATTATTGATTAGTTTGCAAGTTGGATGGGTCGGGTAATAAGTCAAAAATGATTTCGGGTTAGAACATGATTTCTAGTACAGATGAAAACAGGCTGAGTTGATTTGCCCCACACACAGTTAGATTTATACGGAGTAGTAGTTAAACAACTTATATATGGTTTCAAAGAAATATAATATTACAAAAATAGTTCATACTGGATTAAACAATTTGGGAGGCTGTATACATCAAAAAGAAGATTTTCCAGCCGTTTCACATGTTCAGCCCATGCCAAGTAAATGTGTCGAATATGCCACCTTTGAATTTCTGGCATAAGAAACATGTTCACACTAATGTAGAAACAATGGATGTGATTACTTTCTACAGGGCGAGACAAAGTATCCAAACCAAAGCTGACATGGCCTGTTAGGTTAAAGATATGCTTAGGGATAGCTCGAGGGTTGGTTTATCTTCATGAAGGGTCACAACTGAAGATAGTACATAGAGACATCAAGACTAGCAATGTGTTGCTTGATAAAAATCTCAATGCAAAGATATCAGATTTTGGTTTGGCAAAGCTTAACGATGATGGAAATACCCACATCAGTACTCGTATTGCAGGAACCATGTATGTTCTCTAATTACTCATATCTAGTCTGGCAATGGGTTAAAACGGGTCATTTTTAGCATGGTTGAAACAAACGGGATTGGATTGGGTTGACCGTCAAACCCTTTTTGGTCAATTTATTGAATGTTCTGAAATTTTATTAGTGTGTTGATTATGATAGTAAAAACAGTGTTATGACAATCATAATCTTGTTCGCATTACAAAGACTTTTGGTGACATTTGACCCGTTCGACCCATTCACTTTTTTATTTTGATCCGTTCAAGATAAAATGGGTCCCACGTTGACGCTTCACGTGTTCGTAAGTAAATGGGTTGAAATTGCCACCACCTTTTCCGATTACTTGATAATTACAATTGTGCTTTTGTTCTCAGAGGTTACATGGCTCCAGAGTATGCTATGCGTGGTTACTTGACTGCGAAAGCAGATGTATACAGTTTCGGGATTGTGGCATTAGAAATCGTTAGTGGAAAAAGCAACACCAACTACAGGCCCAAAGAAGACTTTGTTTACCTTCTTGATTGGGTAACGAGAATATTCATATTGGTGCACCTATATTTTTAAAGTTTGACATTGGGACAAATATAAGACTTTACGTGACGTGAAAAAATGGGGGGGAGGTATGGGTTGAGTAACCGTTTAAAACAAGATTAGTCAAAATGTGTACTTTTTCTGCAAGTTAACTCGGGTCAGGCCCAAAATCTTTTAATGCCTTAAAAACTGTTTAGTTTTCCAAAAATGATTATAAAAGTTTTTATATTTCGGTAAAAATCTAAACTCTAAGAACCTAAAATGAATTATGAGGTTTTTTACATTTTAATTACACTCTCGATGGCGCTCGACCCGTTTTATTTGAGGTTTTTTTCTTTTTGAATTTACCCATTTAGCTTGTTAGAGATACAGCATAACAGAATTGACCCATTCATAAGTAGATGGTCGAATGCCCGCTACAGAAAAATAAAATATAATAACCTATACAAATCTATAACGTTTTTGAAGGAAAATTTTAGAAATTACATTTTTACATTGCATCATTACAAGATTACCACCTATAAAAAACTTAAGTGTAAAATTTGTAACAAAGTCCATTCCTGTTAATATTGGGACTTATCAATTTTGACCCAGAAGATCAGACTGTAACATTTCTTCGTTTTTTATTTCTCAGGCATATGTTTTGCAAGAAAGAGGATGTCTGCTAGAACTAGTTGATCCAGATTTGGGGTCCGAATATTCATCCGAAGAAGCAATGACGATTTTGAATGTGGCCCTTTTATGTACAAATGCATCTCCGACCCTTAGACCAACCATGTCTCAAGCCTTGAACATGCTAGAGGGTCGAACCAATGTTCAAGATTTGTTATCAGACCCTGGGTTTTCGACCATCAATCCTAAGTTCAAAGCCATAAGAAATCACTTCTGGCAGAATCCCAGTGAAACCCTTACCATGAGCGATGATCCGTGTCCGGAGTCCTTGCTCTCTGTAACATAGGTAGACAAACAACAAACTACACTCATATATATGTGAATATTGATTGCGTACATAGACAAAAGGGACACTTAAGTTGTAAAGCTACAGATAGTGTTAGTATGTAATAAGAGCCAAACTCATCAAAGGACGAGTTTAGCCCGTTTCTTAAACCAAACATCAAAAGTAGCTAGAGGAGGCGTAGTGTGTGACTTAGCTAGGTTTGGTTCACCTACCAGGTCACCAAAGGTGGCTTGGATGAAGTTTCCGTTATACTAGTCGACACATGTCAGGTGACTCATTATTACAACTCAATAACGAAGCTTTATATGGTCTTTAGTCTTTACTATATTGATGACTCTGAACTCGTTTAATAAGCATTCTTGTGATTAAATCACTGAGCTCAACTCGTTTGGTGTTAAAATACATATAATCACAGTTGATAATTTGCAGGTATAAAAGTCGACATTGCCACCAAAAAAAGTAATGATTATAATGCGGCATTTGTTGTATAGTGCCTAACACACCTTATGATTGAAGTGTTACAACTGGAATGATTCTTTGTATTAAACTACAAACATGGTGGGACTAGAAAGCCCAATGGTACGCACATAGGACCATTAACTATAAACTATAAGCATACACAGATTCTTCGTATCTAATATAGCATACTATATTTACATGAGATCATCAAGCATGATCATTAAAACTTTTAAGGATCTATGAGGCTAATGGACATTGTAATGTGGGGCCGTTAATCATAAACTACAAAATGTTAATTTCTCATGCTTACATAGAATGCACATCGGATCATTTACCCACTAATTATAGATATCGTGAGTGCGAGCCTACGAAGTCAGCGATAAGGCTTAAAAATTCCAATATACGGTAGCGAGTTTGAATTTCATTTAGCTAATTTCTTCTTGAGATACTCACCCAATGGAAAAAATAGCATGTCGTATCAATTAAGAGTTTTTAGAATATTTTATTCTTTCCGGCTCGGTACAAAGCCTTCTTTAATTTATTGAAAGGTAGGAAACTAAAGTCAATTTCAAGTTGGGTCGAATTAATAAATGGATAGGGCCCCAAAGCTTCAATTCATTTCATTTTTTTTAGGGAAAGAAAAAGCAACGAGCTTCCGTTCTTAATTTGAACGATTACCCGATCTAATTAGACGTTAAAAAAATATTAGTGCCCAATACGGGAAGGCTTTCTCCCAGGAATGTATTCTTGATTTTTTAATGAATCCTAACCTGATAAGGACCAGCCATTTGTCCGCGTATAATAGAGGTACACTGGTTTCGTCCTGCCTTGAACTCATCAGGGGAGCAGTTGTGGCCGTATTGAGTCTTCTACTCGTGGCACGTACTACATCCTTACCGTTGAGGTGCTCCAACAAGACCAATGGGATAAACAAGGAACCCACACATTCAACACACTTATAAGCAGATGCCGACCTTTTAGAAACACATTCCATAAATCTTTGATTTGCTTTAGCGTGAGGGTTTGGCTCGTGACATTCTCCCACCACCAATTGCAAGACCTCGTGCATGGTCATTCGCTTCAACGAACGACATCCCTCAAATGATTTGGCTTTACTCCGTCTTCGTGGCTTAAAGGGACATTTGACTTTCGACTCTTTGGATCCAGCGTACAACAATGATGTGCTATTTATGTGTGAGATTTCCTATCAGGTTTTAATATTAATAATTTCCGACTAACCAATAGATTAACACTTACGGGCAGTGCACCCGATCAGATGCAGCTAGTGAATGGTAAGTATAGGTCGTTCGCAAGGAGTGAGTGAACTAAAGCTAAACCGAGCGGTATTCTAATAACGCAAGGGGGTTCAATCTGAGAGATTGACACGGATTTGGTATTTTTAATTAACTAATTATTAAGAAATGCAAGTAAATAGTGAATAAGAATGTAAGGTCGAGGTCTTATGATAGGAGAAAGTGCTAGCTATATTCATATCTGGTTATAGTGATTCATCTACTAGTGCAATGACTAATGTGCTACATCCGTTAGTGAGTCAGGGAATGTAAATTGAGATTCGATGAGCATGGATTCGGCCTTGTGAGTACACTCCCTATCAATGGTAGACTAAGCCAGATGGTCACGGTTACCTAGCCATATGCATATCTGCCCTTAACCCGATGGTCACAGTGTTAATTGTTGGAATATTAATATCATGACAATCATAATTAAATACAATACACATAAAAGAACACATGCGAAAACGTTTTAGGGTTTAGTTTGTATGCACAAGAGATACAAAAACTACAACCCTTGGTTTGCTTATATACTAATTGTAACTTGATGACCAAGTTGGGAATTATCATACGATTCAAGAGAAGACAAACTTAGGTCTGGTAATATGTCAGAGTTAGGTCTGTCTTTGTAATTAGGTCTGGTAATATATGTTAAGTCTCGTAGTCTATATTAAGTCTGGTTGACTTATTATGTTAAGTCTGGTCGTGTTATAAGGAAAGTTTGTTAGAGATATGTTAGGAAAAGAAACAAAACGTGTAAGTATCTTTATAGAAGATTCGTGAATATCTTCTTAGTCGGTTAGCATTAGGGTTTCCTTGGTGTTATAAAAGGATCCCTAAGATTGTTAGTTCGATAAGAGAGTTGTACGAGTTTCACAATTGTGAGTAATAGAATTATACGAAGTTAGTGTTAATTTTGTTCTTCATTGTTCTTGTTAAATTTCCGCATTAACATTAACAATCTTTAAGGGTTTCTCACTTAGACTGGTTTGGATTTATCCCAACCATCTACTAAGTATTCAAGGCTACTTAGAGATCCATATACAATTCGTGGACCAACAAGTGGTATCAGAGCAAGGCGAGAGACTCTGAGTTCGAAGAACACTTAACCTCAAAAACCTATTCTCACTCAATTCACCCTACACAATGTCTGAGACCGATAAGCCTATCAACACTGAAACTTTTTCAATCCATAACAGTGAGGATGAGAATTCAAACCATGAAGATGAAGGAAAACCTGAAACCAGTAACTCCCAAACACAACAACAACCCATCCCTTCCACAACCACAATCTCAAACATAAAACTTCCATTACTGAAAAGAGAAGAATATGATATATGGGCCATGGAGATGGAACATTATCTGGGGTATATTGATAGTGATGTATGGAAGGTTATTCAAAGGGGAAACTCTAAGAAAAGAATTTCACAAGGGACTGATGGGCAGCTGAGAATAATGCCACCAGTATCTGCTGAGGAGATTAGGGCTGTGGAGAAGGAAAAGAAGGCCAGAACCTTGCTTCTTATGGCTATTCCTAAGGAGCATCTGCAAAGGTTCCATGGCATGGTTGATGCTAAAGAGATGTGGGAGGCTATCAAGAAACGATTTGGAGGCAATGCAAACTCCAAGAAGATGCAAAAGGCTGTTCTTAAACAGCAATTTGAGACATTCAGTGTTTCAAAAACTGAAGGATTGGAGAAGGGCTATGACAGATTTCAACATCTGTTAACACAGCTGGAAGTTCATGGTGCAGCAGTTTCGAATGAGGATGCAAACCACAAGTTCCTTAGATCTTTACCATCAGAATGGGGTAATGTATCTGTGGCGATGAGGATAAAGGAGGAGGTAGATTCAATGACACCTGATGACCTATACAATAATCTTAGGATGTTTGAAAGGGACATCAGTAACAACACTCAGGCATCTACCAGTTCATCAAATGTTGCTTTTGTGTCACAAAACAAAAGCAGTACTTACAAGGTTAAATCTGGTAGTGTTAGGTCTGGTAGCTATGAAACTCCTTCAAGTGAAAGATCTGCTTCAAACTTTACTGATGAGGTGATCCATTCTTTCTTTGCCAACCAAACGGAAGATGAAAGCTTTATTAGTGAAGATTTAGAACAGATTAATGATGCTGAAGTTGAGGAGATGGACATAAAGTGGCACATTGCCATGGTTGCTTTAAGGGTCAAACGATTTCAGAAGCAATATGGAAGGACCATCAACTTCA
>CP139502.1:101442015-101634701 GCA_021014915.2 Artemisia tridentata subsp. tridentata | reverse complement strand
ACTGAACAAAGTGCCTAGGATACATCCATACGCTCCATGTAAAACGGATATACATATACAAGTACGAGACTGTGCATACGTATGTTAGTGTAATGCCATATAGCATTAGTGGGAACGCTGTGGACTAATCACACCGCCACAGATAGTGTCATGCCATAGGTGCCTCTATGACATGGTCATGGTACCTCCATGACTAGTTCAAATAGCTCGGGCAACAAAGATAACAAATAATATGAACAGAATGTAAAAGGAATCAAATCATATAACTGAACGGAAAATCAAATCAATTTAATCATATAAGCATAGCAAAACGGATAAGGAGCAAAACAGAATAACAAAAATCAGGAAACAAGTCATGAGAGAAAGCCCTTACTGAAAAAGGGCGGAATATCTGTACCTTAGCAAACAATGAAAATGAAAGGAAATGAACACGGGGACGGGAATCACTCCTTCTTCAGAGAATCTACATGAATTAGGGATCAATTATTATTTATCAGTTCATTAATTATATTTATTTAGGGTTTCCTTCCATTTTTAGTATCTTTCCAATTTTAGTAACTTTTCGATTTTAGAAACTTTCCGATTTTAGTAACTTCCCGTTAATTGGTCAAATTAGGGTTTCGAAATGATAATCAGTTAAGTCTAGGGTTTAAATGCATTTAAAACCAATTTATAACAAAGTTAGGGTTTATAATAATTAGTAACTAGCTAATTAGGGTTTACATCTTATTTAATTTATATTAATGACCAATTTAAGCAAGATCAATTAAATATAGGGTTAGATCAAAAGTAGGTTAACACATGTTTAGGAGTATCCGAATTAATGTTACAATGTTATTAAGGTCAAAACACATTCAATGGGTTGAGGTTATACTAAATTCTTAACTTGAAAGATGGTTCAGATTCTACCTCATTCTGGTCCTGATATTATGAATTTTTAAACCATACTTAATTGTCTCCTGGGAAGCTAAGATTTTTATCACAGATACCTATACATGTTGATCACCTACTATAATTTTCTTAGATTTTATTTCCATGTGATAGTATCCTTTCAAAAATCGTTTTCCCAGACCTTCCCAGAAACATAACTGCACAGACACCTAGAAAGTTTGAATTTGGCTACCCCATGAGAACCATTCAGAAAAATTAAAAAAAAAAAAATTCCAGTAAGTCCCTTATATCCTAAATATTCTACCTGTAAAAGGAGATCTCCTAATTACTCACCGTTTGGAAATTAAAATTCAAAAACTCCAGCTGAATTTCCAGACTCCTAAATTCAGGATTGACATCTAATGTTATAAAAATCAAAAAGTCATCTTTCCGACCTCCAAAAATTATAAAATTTTATATGCAGATATTACACAACCTGAAATTAGTTTTAGGCTAAAAAATAATGCAAAAACACATTGTCATCATCAATTTATGACCCTCTAAACTCGACCTAAATTTCTGAACAGCATGCAGTTGAGACATAAAATAATTCCTTAACCCCTTATAAACCCTAATCAAGCATTAATTAATTTTAGGGTTTCTTTTCCATGTTTTAACACATATTAAATGCATCCTTAATGATCTTATTAGGGCTTCATAAGTTGTATCTTAGGGCTATAAAAAGTGACGCAAAAACAGTCCACATATCATGATTTCATGTGTTAAACGTACCACCAATTCAACAAGGCAACCAATATTTATTTAGCATGATTTTAATAGTTTGTATGACATGTTTAGCATTGATTTTAAAGTGGTCGAATGAATGCAGTAAGAAAAGATCCAAGAGTACCTTATGGCGGATTTTGAACAAGGCAAAGAAAGCAAGAACAATGACTCACGAATTCGTACACAAACACACCCAAGATTATCCCGAATCAACAAGCTTCAAAGCTCCTTCTTCCTTCGATCTTCAAGGGCTAACGAAAGAGAACAAAAATGGCTGCTAGGGTTTTTATTTTATTTGTTTGAGAGGATCGGTATTTAGGGGGAGGGGATATATGGAGAACCGTATAATGGAATAGGGGGGAAGGAAAAAGGGGCGTATATATTTTTATAGGGGAACCGATTTTTTGCTAACTAAAATGGAAGGCCAAATCTTCTAATAAATGTGAAATTAATTTGTTCTTATCACTTGTTGATTTTTTCCTTTTTTTTTTTTTTTTTTTTTTTTTTGGGCGTGTGATAGGGGGGGGGGGGGAATATCCAAAATTTCGGCACAAATTACACTAAACAAAGTTCACCAATTTTAATATGTAACTTATGTTTAGGATATGTACATATTTAGTTTTGGTATTTTAGTTTATAAAGTATAGTTTAGCTTTTAATTTATTTAAAGTGTATAACATATGGTTCAAGTGTCCAAATTTTATTATTGACTTAGGTTATGAATTCAAATTATCAAATAAACGTGTTTACGGATTTTTGGGTTTTACATCAAGTGCAGTTAAGTCTTGATGAGGAAGTGGCAAAGAAAGCACAGGATGAAGAGCAAGCTAAGTTTGATGAAGAACAAAGGATTGCTAGGTTTCTGGTTGAACAGAAGCTCAGAAGTGAAGAAGAAGAGAGGTTAGCTCAAGAACAAGCTGATACATTTTTAGCTCAGCAATTTTATGAACAAGACAGAGCATCTATTCCAGATGAAGAAAGAGAAAATGCTCTCAACGAATTGCTTGAGATGATAAAGAAGAATCAGAGTAAAAAGATGGCTGCTGCAAGAAGAAACAAATCTCCAACTCAAGCACAGATGATGAAATACATGAAGGAGTACTTCAAGAACCAAGATTATTGGACTGCCAATCAACTAAAAGGCAGATCATTTGATGAAATAGAAGGATTGTACTTTAAGGCTTACAAGAAGATACAAGATTTCATACCTATGGATGCTGAAGAAGAAACCAGAAGTACAAAGAGGGCTGGAATTTCATTGGAATCAGAGTCTTATAAAAGACAAAAGATCAGTGAAGAACAAGAAGAAGATAATTTGACTGAAGAACAAATAAAGCAGATGATGATTATAGTTCAAGATGAAGCAATGAATGTGGAAGCTCTACAGGCCAAATATCCCATTATCGATTGGGAAGTTCAAGATGATGGAAGGATAAAAAGTTGGAAGATCATCAGGGTTGGTAATCACACTGAAGTGTATCAACACTTTGATGACATGAACAAGGCCTTTGACAGGGAGGATCTAGTCAAGCTATGGAGTTTAGTTAAAGAAAAGTTCAAGTCATCAGAACTAGCAGATAACAAAGAAAGAATGTTATGGGTAGAGTTGAAGAGATTGTTTGAGCCATATGATGATGATACTTTATGGGAATTTCAGTCTGGAACTCATAAATTGACATGGAGATTGTATGACTCGTATGTTGTTCATCATGTGTATACAAATGCTGGAAAAGATATTTACATGCTGGTAGAGAAGGAATATCCTTTATCAAGAGGTATACTTACTTTGATGTTGAGTACAAAGCTTACAGTAGATGAAGAGACAGAGATGGCAAGAGAACAACTAAGGAAGATCTTTATTCAGGCTGAAGAAAAGATGCAGAGAAGATAAAGTGTTTGGAAGAATCCTCTCAAAGACAATGATTTAATTCAGAAACTTGATGATTTGGAGGTAAATCACAAGTTTAGGGGAGGATTGCTGGGAATTAAATGATCAAGTACTTTGTATTGCCAAGCTAAACAGTTGGAACTGCTGAAGAATATAACTAACAGTACTAACTGAGTTAGTACTGGTAGTTATAATATTGGTACTGCTAGTATCAGACTTAGTACTGCTGATGAAGAAGGTACTGCCAGAGATGAAGACGAGTAATGTGATATGTATAGAAGATATTTAGTGCATATATTATATGTTTAAAAAGATACTAATATTGTATATTGATAGTTATCTTGTAAAGGACTCCCTGTGCCTATAAAAGGAGGTCCTAGGTTAAGCTGTATAACACATCTCTCAGATCACATCTCTAGAACACGTTTTTGTAAAGCTTAAAGGTTGTAAACCCTAGTACTAAGCAAGAGTACTTGTATTATTGAACTAATAATATTGAAGTGTTTTGGTGAATTGTTTTTGTTAATATAACACAGTTTACTGCTTCATTGTTTACTGTTATATTATAATTCTTCTAAGTATCGAATAGTAGATTCCGCATACTCTTTGATATCATTCAAAGTTTCTAATACAAGCTCAAGTGTTTGGGATCAACAAAAAAGGATGAAAACATATGAAAACTGATAAAAACCTATGAAAACGTTAAAAAAACGTATAAAGACGGACGAAAACGTATAAAAATAATAAAAACATAAGAAAAACGGATGAAAACGGGTAAAAACGTAAAAAAATGTATAAAAACGGATGAAAAAGGATAAAAACATATCAAAATGTAAAAAAAATAGACGAAACATGTAAAAACGTGCGAAAAATGATTAAAACATAAGAAAACATATAAAAATGGATGAAAACGGATAAAAACGTAAAAAAAACATATAAAAACGGAATGGATAAAAATGTAAGAAAACGTATAAAAAAGGATGAAAACGTATAAAAACGGACGAAAATGGATAAAAACGTATAAAAATGTATCTAAATTCGAAAAACTTTAAATTATAAACGGCCATTATTATAAAGGATAAACGATGCAACAATCGTTAACCAACAGGGGCTAACGTGTAAATTATAACGGAATGCACTTAACACTCGTTAAAAAAAGGACCACGAGTGTTATTCCTTGGAGGCGATAGGGACGGTATATGCAACTTTTAAGTTTGATGGACGATATGTGAAATTTTCGACAAACCATAGGGACCATTTATGTAATTTACTCTAAATAAAATGGGTTTAAAATGTCTCCTTTAAAAGGTAAATATACTGGCACTCTTATTACTTATAAGTTTATAACCCTTGACCAACAATGCTATTAGCTTAATATATTAACGCTCAAGCCTATACTAGTTTAGACTTTAGAGCAAAAGGTACGGTGACATCCAAAATTTAGCCATTAATTTGGGCTCCAATGGGTGCCACATCATTTAAAACACTCATACCCGCGTTTAAACCAGCAGATGGATGTTAATCACTGAAGGGGAATGGATTGGGACTCGGCTTAAATGCTTTATGGTTAATATCTATGCCCCTCAAGATGATAGGAGAAAAAAAATGACTTATGGCAATCCATTCTTGGTTTCATGAATGAACATCCTGGCCATTATGTCCTTTTTGAGTCGGAGCGAATTGGCTCGTAATTTAATTCAAATGCAGCTGACTCTTTTAACGGTTTAACGAATTCATTCATGATGGGGGTTTATGGGAGTTTCCTCTTGGTGGACATTCTTTCACAAGGCTGGCTGAGTACAAATGGAGATAAGCAAATTAGATCGTTTTCTCATCTCTAATGACACTTTGCCTCACTTCCAACATTACCAAGCTTTGGCCCTGGATAGTTTTGTATCAGATCATCATCCGATTATCCTTAAACGCGTATTTTTTGATTTTGGCCCTATTCCATTTAAGCTTTGTTGGGAATTAAACTTAAGCAGTTAGTACGGTTGAAGTATACAAGAACAGTTAAGACTGTTGATACAAGGACAATTAAGACTGCTGATGGAAGAGCAGTTAGGACTGCTGAAGAAAGAAAAGTTTGGACTGCTTAAGAGATCAAGATGAAACCATGTGAAGATATTTATAGAAAAGATATAGTATATATCTTATTGATATAGAATGATTCGGTTAGATGTTTAACGTGTAAAGGACTCTTTACATTATAAAAGGAGATCCTTAGATTAGGGTTTCACATACATGTCATACAATACGATATACACATATCATTCAGATCTATTGTAATCGTTCAATATAGTGAAGTGATAAGTTTGGTTGATATCGTTGTTCTTATTGTTTTACTTAATCAATCACCAAACAAAAACTTATATTCTTCTAAGTGTTTGATAGTAAATTCCGCGTGCTATCAAGTATATACTCAAAGTATCTCCAACACAAAGTGTGTGTTTAGATCCGGTCAAGTGGTATCAGAGCCAAGGTTTTTGATACGTTGAGTTTAGAAGAATCGGAAGTATTTACTCACTAGCAATCTAAGAAGATGGACATGGAGACACCTCAAACCTCAATCCTTGCTAAACTCCCCATGCTGAAACAGAATGAATATGACTTATGGTGGCTCAGGATAGAGCAATACTTCATGGTGCAGGACTATGCATTATGGGACATTATTATCAATGGTGATTCCTTCAAACCAGTTGTTGTTGAAGAAACACGTGCTGATGGTTCCAAGGTTACAAAGCTTAACACTGAGCCAGTTACAAATGAGGAGAGAATCAAAAAGAAGAATGATCAGAAGGCTAGGAATTTGTTACTAATGGCAATTCCTAATGATCAAGTGCTGAACTTTAGCCATTACGAATCGGCTAAAACTCTTTTTGAAGCAGTGGTGGAAAGATTTGGTGGCAATGAGGCTACCAAAAAGGCACAGAAAACCTTACTCAAGCAAAGTTATGAGAACTTCACTGCATCAAGCAATGAAACTTTGGATCAAATCTTTAATAGGCTTCAGAAGATCATCAGTCAACTTATTGTGTTGAAGATTGTGATACCTCAAGAAGACCTAAACATGAAGTTTCTAAACAGTTTACCTGCTGAATGGAATACTTATGTTGTGGTTTGGAGCAATAAACCAGAGCTGGAGAATATGACAATGAATGAGCTTTACAATAATCTCAAGATTGTTGAGCAAAAGGTCAAGAAGAGTGGTAGCACCAGTTCCAGTTCAGGGAATATGGCCTTTGTATCTTCTTCAAACAGTTCTAACCATGAATATGAAGAAGCAGTTGGTACTGCTATACCAACAGTTAGCACTGCTGGTGTAAAAACTAGCACTGCTGGCTTGACTGATGAGACCATATATGCATTTGTATCAGAACAGTCTGGAGGGTCAAAGATCTTTAATGAAGATCTTCTTCAAATTGCTGAAGATGATTTGGAAGCTATGGATTTGAAGTGGCAGTTGGCTTTGATAAGCATCAGGGCTAAGAAGTATTACCAAAGGACTGGGAATAAGATTACCTTCAATGGAAGAGATGTTGCTGGGTATGATAAGTCTAAGGTGGAATGCTTTAATTGTCACAAGTTGGGGCACTTTGCCAGGGAGTGCAGAGGTCCAAGACAACAAAGTAACCAGGGTCAAGGGTTTCAGAATCAACAAGGGTCAAGGAGGACAGTTAATGTTGAAGAACCTTCTTCAAAGGCTATGGTAGCTGTAGATGGAGCTGGATTTGATTGGAGTTTCATGGAGGAAGAAGAGGAACCAACTAACTTGGGTTTGATGGCTTTCTCAGACTCTGAGGTATATAAACCTGAAAAATGTTCAATCTCTTGTCATGCTTTAAAATATTATGAAAATATTAAGAAACAGTATGATGATCTTAGAGTTGAATATAATCAAATAAGTTTTAGTCTGTCAAATCATAAACGAGGCTTAGCTATTTTGGAAGAACAAATTGTGTTTTATAAACAGAATGAGTCAAACTTTACTGATGAGATAGGTCTTTTAAAGAGGGAATTGGAAATAAAAGAAAATAAAATGAGTGGACTTGTATATGAACTAGAGAAGCTTAAAAAGGAGAAAGATAACATTCAGTTAAGTGTAGACACTCTTGAATATACTTCAGATGGAGTTAAGAAGATTGTAGAGAGTCAAATACTTAGCAAAGCTAAATCTGGTTTAGGTTATAAGTCTGTTGCACCCCCTTTTAGAGGAATGTTTGCTCCACCAGGAATTAATTTAGCTCATACAGGCTTAGAAGAGTTTAAGGATATGGAATTTCCTGGATATGGTGTTAAGATTAGTGAGAATCCTGTTAAATTTGTTAAGGGAGAAGATGCTTTTGTAAGTGCTAGTGATAAATCTCTTTCTGAGGAAAAGATGTCCTCTGATAGGAACTCAGATGCTCCAACTATTGAGGAGTGGACATCTGATGATGAGAAAGTAGGGGTTAAGGAAAAACCTAATGCTGTTAAGGTAGAAGTTAAACATGCTCCTAAAGTGGTTAAGACTGAAAACATAAAACCAGTTAGGAAAAATGTTAGATATGCTGAGATGTATAGGCCTAAGAACAGATCATCAAGTTCTGAGAGTAGTCATAGGAATTGAAATCATTCAAAATCTAAAAAAATGGATGATAGGTTTGCTATGATTAGAAAAGTATGTTTTGTTTGTGGAAGTTTTGAGCATATGGCTGCTTATTGTGATTCTAACCCATGGAAAAAGAGGGTTACTGGGAATGTAAGGGTGAACAGGAATAACAAAAGTTGTCAGGATTGCGATCCTGCTCGTAGGATCGTACGATCCTACGATCCTACACACACAAAATGAGCAGGATCGTTACGGGATCGTAATTCAGGTAGGATCGTTACAGGATCGTAGGATCGTAGGATCGTGAACGATCCGATCCTGTTGGTAACCCTTTTTTTGGTAGGATCGTTACAGGATCGTGGGATCGCTCGTAGGATCGTGAACGATCAGATCCTGTTTTTTTTTTTTTTTTTTTTACTTTTTTTGACTTTTTTTTGAGAGGAAGGTTTTTAAAAATGGTTTGTATACATATGTAAAGGAAAAGCCGAAAACAATCCTAGGTAGGATCCGATCCTACGATCCTACGATCCCGATCTTACAAAGCCGAAAACGATCCTAGGTAGGATCCCGATCCTGACAACCTTAGGAATAACAATGCTAGGGTAACTCAAAATGGTTCAACTAGATTGACAAACCCTAATGCAAATTATAAAATGTCACCTAAAGCTGTTATGTTAAAGACTGACATCAAAACAGTTTCAACTGTTAGTCAAAATCAGTGGTTTAATAACAAGCAAACTGTTCCTAGTGCAAAACAATTTTCAAATCATGCACAAACAGTTAAAAGTCATTTTTATCAGAAAACAGCAATGGCAAATCAGAAGTGGGTGCCTAAGGTTAAACAAGCAGTTCCAACTGCTAGGTCAGCAGTTCCAACTGCTAGACCAGCAAATCAGACTGCTAGGCACTTAAATGCTAAGGGAAATTGGGGCAATGCTGTCAAGGCCTCAGCACATTGGGATAAACATTTTGCCAAACCCAATGGTGCATCAAAGACTTTAAACAAGTTTTCTCATCTTGATGCACAAGGCAGATCCAAACCAGTGATGGTTTGGATCCCCAAAAGAAACTAACACCTTTATTTTGTGTGCAGGAACATCCCTCTAATGACAAAGAAGATAGAGGATTTTCAGACAGTGGATGTTCAAGGCACATGACAGGCAACAAGTCATATCTTTCAGACTTTATTGCTCTGGATGGAGGACCAGTTGTCTTTGGTGGTGGTGTTGGAGGAAGAATTACTGGTAAAGGGGTAATTAAAACTGGTAACCTTGATTATGTGAATGTGTATTCTACAAAGAAAGATGATATTCCTTCATCCAGTGCTGTATACAAAGAGAAAGATGCTGCTAAAACAAGTGGTCTGAATGGTAAAGAAGCTGAAATTCCAACGAGCAGTTCCAATGGAGTTAGCACAGCTCAACCTCAAGTTCCAACTGCTGAGCAAAATATTGAGACTGCTGGACCAAGTCAACCTCATTCACCAGTTGATACTGCTGAGTTTGATTTCTTTGGAGATGGTCTGCAAAACATGCCTACTAGCTATGCAGTTCCTTCTACTCCCAATACTATTGTGCATAGGAATCATTCACTTACCAATGTCATAGGAGATGTACAATCTGGAGTCAAGACCAGAAGGCAAATTCAAGATCCAGATCATCATGGTTTTCTCAGTGTGGTTTATGAAGAGAAATATCATGAAGATGAGAATGAGTGTATGTTTGTATGTTTTCTATCTCAGGTTGAACCCAAGAATGTGTTAAAGGCTTTAGAATCAGAAAGTTGGGTTGAAGCTATGCAAGAAGAGCTACTTTAATTCAAGATTCAAAATGTTTGGGTTCTGGTTGATTTACCAAAAGGAATGAGAGTGATTGGTACAAAGTGGGTATTCAGGAACAAGAAGGATGAAAGGGGCATTGTTATAAAGAACAAAGCAAGATTAGTTGCTCAAGGCTATACTCAGGAAGAAGGTATAGATTATGAGGAAGTTTTTGCTCCAGTTGCCAGGATTGAAGCAATAAGATTATTTCTTGCTTATGCTTCATTTATGGGGTTTATGGTCTATCAAATGGATGTGAAGAGTGCATTTCTTTATGGCACTATTGATGAAGAGGTTTATGTTACACAACCTCCAGGTTTTATAGACCCAGAGCATCCTGACAAGGTTTATAAGGTGGTGAAAGCTCTATATGGATTGCATCAGGCTCCAAGAGCTTGGTATGAAACTCTTGCTAAATATCTTCTGAAGAATGGGTTTCATAGAGGGAAAATTGATCAAACTCTTTTTATTAAGAAGGACAAGGGTGATATTCTACTAGTTCAAGTTTATGTAGATGACATCATTTTTGGTTCTACAAAGAAACAGATGTGTAAGGAGTTTGAAAAACTGATGAAAGACCAATTTCAGATGAGTTCTATGGGAGAGCTTACCTTCTTTCTAGGTCTTCAAGTACAGCAAAAGTCAGATGGTATATTTATCTCTCAGGATAAATATGTTGGTGAAATTTTAAGGAAATTTCAATTCACAGATGCCAAAGTTGCTAGCACACCAATTGACAAGGAGACACATTTGTTATTAAAGGATCACAGTGGTGAAGATGTGGATGTGCACATGTATAGATCTATGATTGGGTCCCTGATGTATCTCACATCATCAAGGCCTGATATTATGTTTGCTGTGTGTGCCTGTGCAAGATTCCAAGTCAATCCTAAGGTGTCTCATCTCACAGTAGTAAAAAGGATCTTCAGATACCTTAAAGGACAGCCTAACTTGGGGCTGTGGTATCCTAAAGAGTATGCATTTGATCTTGTTGCATTCTCTGATTCTGATTATGCTGGTGCTAGCATGGATAGAAAGTCTACAACAGGTGGTTGTCAATTCTTAGGTCGAAGATTAATTTCTTGGCAGTGTAAGAAGCAGACTATGGTGGCTATATCTACTACTGAAGCAGAATATGTGGCTGCTGCAAGTTGTTGTGCTCAAGTTTTATGGATTCAAAGCCAGATGCTTGATTATGGGTACAATTTCTTAAACACAATTATACATATAGACAATAACAGTACAATGTGTATCATTAAGAATCCAGTTCAACATTCAAAAACTAAACATATTGAAATTAGACATCATTTTATAAGAGACTGTGCTGAAAAGAAGTTAATTCAAGTTGTTAAAATACACACTGATAACAACTTTGCTGATCTCTTAACAAAAGGTTTTGATGTAAGCAGATTTCAGTACTTGGTAACAGGTATTGGAATGCTTAATCCTTCAAAAGATTAATGTGTAAATGTTTTTGGATTGTGTACTGTTAATTGTGCTATTTGTATAGTTGAGACTGCTTGAATGGTGTTACGACTGCTTGTGAATTTGTTAGTCAAATGGAATAATTGTTAAAAGAGAATATTATGTATTGTGTTTTCTTTGGTTTTGGACTAACATTTCAGGTTAAGAAAAGCTTTTTGCTTTGGATTGTGTTTGAAAAGAATGGTGGTTTGGATTGTCAAGTGTGAATGCTTGTCACACAACAAATGGTAATTGATTCACCATGTCTAATCCACATAAGAATCAACTAGTCCAGATCAAACGGTTTCTGGTAAAGACTACTCAAATCCGTTTATGGTTGACAGTTTACCAAAAACTGGTTGGTTATCAACTCACCAAATCTAAGTGTGAAGAGTTGGCTAGTCCATAGCAAACGGCTATTGGTAAAGACAAGTCAAATCCGTTCATAGTTGATAGTTTGCTAAAAACTATAAGTGGACAAAACTGTTTTCGAATCCACAATTTCAAATTCAAAAATTTGATTTTATCTCTGAAAACTTTTTGCTAAACAGTCTAAACTGCTAGTTTCATCAGTTTGTACTCATTGTTCAAAACTTAGTTCCTACTGAGTTTATGCTCTGTGATACACCTCTCTCAGAAGGTAATACATCTGGAAGTGTTGAGAGCAGTTTGAAACTTAAAACAACTGAATTGATGGTAACTTGTACAAATGGTCTTATTGGATGCTGAGCTTGGATAATTTATGTTCTAGTTCATCTGATGGTGCGGATTCTTCCAAACAGGGGAGGAATTAAGAAGTCAGAGATGAATTATAATGAAGTGCTTAAATTTTATTCAGGTGGTTTCATTACAAAGCTTCATATGGATACAAGGAAAAACCAACAAAAACTACCAACTACCAACAAAACATCCTACACAACACAAAAGATTTGTGTTGAAGAAGATTTGTGTGGATATGTGAGTTTTATAGAGCTAATGAGGGTTTAATGGCATTCAATGCGTGGTTGATATGCAGAATTAACTTTGGGTTGGTATAAGGAATTAATTCTTTGATGGAATTAAATTAATTTTTGGTAATTTTTGGAGGGTTGGTCAAAAGAGTGTGATATATGAAGATAATTCCCAAAGTGTTTCGTGATTCAAGTCAAGTGTTTGAAAGAATCCACCCCATCAACGAAATCAGAAGTTTAATTTAAGAAACTTATTGATTTGCATCGAAATCATAAGTTTAGGGGAGGATTGTTGGGAATTAAACTTAAGCAGTTAGT
Organism: Artemisia tridentata subsp. tridentata; assembly: GCA_021014915.2. Classification (NCBI taxonomy): domain Eukaryota; kingdom Viridiplantae; phylum Streptophyta; class Magnoliopsida; order Asterales; family Asteraceae; genus Artemisia; species Artemisia tridentata. Next base: position 101,622,015 of record CP139502.1, on the reverse strand, counting down.
ACGGTTGAAGTATACAAGAACAGTTAAGACTGTTGATACAAGGACAGTTAAGACTGCTGATGGAAGAGCAGTTAGGACTGCTGAAGAAAGAAAAGTTTGGACTGCTTAAGAGATCAAGATGAAACCATGTGAAGATATTTATAGAAAAGATATAGTATATATCTTATTGATATAGAATGATTCGGTTAGATGTTTAACGTGTAAAGGACTCTTTACATTATAAAAGGAGATCCTTAGATTAGGGTTTCACATACATGTCATACAATACGATATACACATATCATTCAGATCTATTGTAATCGTTCAATATAGTGAAGTGATAAGTTTGGTTGATATCGTTGTTCTTATTGTTTTACTTAATCAATCACCAAACAAAAACTTATATTCTTCTAAGTGTTTGATAGTAAATTCCGCGTGCTATCAAGTATATACTCAAAGTATCTCCAACACAAAGTGTGTGTTTAGATCCGGTCAAGCTTTATAACTCATAGCTTAATCAACCTCCTGTTGTGGACCTTGTAGTTATGGTTTGGCAACAATTTCAACCTTTTAATGGTGTTGTTGGCTCCTAATTTATTTAGATCAAAGTTTATTACTTATGTTAAGACAACATTAAGTATGTTTTATGTATTATGTTTGGGTCGAATCTAAGTCTGCATAATGGGTCAAATGTGTTAACCAAAACAGCCCATTAACAGGCAGTTATTGGTAGTTATTTTAGTTGACGGTTACATCCAAAGGACACAATGGTTGGATGAGAATATAACTGTCATTAGGTGTCGATTAGTGTAGTATATATATATGTTTTCTGATGTAGAAAACAATAACAACAATTCACTGAAATTTCTTTGCAATATTTATTTTGCATAGTTACTGTTCCATTGATTCACAATACACACACAGAGTTTTCACAAACCATGAAACACATTTTAAAGCAACGTCTGGTTGGCCAAAAACCTGTGAAGAATTGGTATCAGAGCTCTGGCTCAGATCCATGGGAAAGGCCAACTTTTAAACCAAATACTGGATTCCAAAGTGGAAGATACTTATTGAGGGAAACCCCAAAAAGGATGTACCAGTGGAACTGTAGAAGAAGTAAGAGTATCTCACCCAAGGGAAAAGAGATGTTGGTACAAAAGGTGTTGGAAAACAAAGCATTCAATGCCACAAAGAAAACAGAAGGGTCAAAAGAACAAGGAAAGATTGCTGTTGTTTCAAAGAGGGACAAGAAGTCTAGGTGTTACATTTGCAAGAAGAGGGGACATGCTTATTGGGCATGTGAAAGCAGAAAGAAACTTGCTGGTGTAGAATTACAACAAGAGATAGAGACCACAAACCAAATCATTGCAGAAGAAAGGAAATACCCAGAAAAGGTGCATGTAATTGCAGATTACATGGTGGAAAGTACAAATGATTACACTTGGAATGAGGTCTGGTATGTCAGTAGCAATTACAAATTCCACATGTGCCCTAGAAGAGTTTTGTTCAAAGAAATTCAGTACAAATTTAAGATGATAGGAAAAGAAGAAAATGAAAAGAAGTTCATTTTCTCCTATGGGATTGGTGATGCTACAGTCAAAACAAAACATGGTGATTTGGCGATTAGGAATGTTCAATATACCCCTGAAGTCTCCCTGAACATACTCATTTTTGATTTACTTGAAGAACAAGGGTATACTGTGAAAATCGACAACAATATATGTAGTATTCACTACATGTATGAAGAAGAAGAAAACAATCTGCAGATACCACAAGTTGAGGAGATAGGAAAGAAGATTGGGCCAAAGGAAGTTGTGACTGAACACAATCAATATTTGGAAGATTACTTCGAATCAATTGACCCCAAGGATGAATGCTCTCTGATAAATGGATTGGAGGATATGGATTGGAACAGGGAAGATACTTAAGATTATGTTGATGATGAGTATCTTAGTTGGAATGGATCTCTCTATGCCGTGAAGGTAAATTCTTTTACAAGATTTTTGTCTTTTATGAACCTATTGAAGAAGGACAATTTGGTATATAAGAATTGGGAGGTTTTTAGTAAAAGGTTTATAGAATTAGTGAAGTGGTTTTATCTTGTGTATCTAAATTATGATATGCTTGACACAATACCACCTGTTGTTGGGGAGATTGAGTTAAACCTGTCGAGTCTGCACAAAATTGTTGGAAGTCTTGGGGGATATTCCTCTGTCACTTTGGGTGACAAGTGGGGAATAATTGCACAACTACAAGGTCTAACAAACAAAGATGATGAGGCAGTGAAGAACTGTTACAAGAAGTTCATTGATTTAATAGTGATATACCATGAGACTGCAAGAGTCCCTTGGGATGAAAAGCCAAAAGAAGTGGGAGAGTGCAGCAAGGTTGCAGAAGATAGAGACCCACAAGGCCAAAAGGAAAATGCAGAGAAAGATGGTACACATGAGGAAGGAATGAACAGATTTGGTGTTAGATTGAATGATGATGAAGATGGACAACAAGGAAGCAGCCGAGACAGCAACGAATTTGAAGTCATTGCTTGAAAGATCAGGAAAATCACTCAGAAGAATTTGATGCTAAATAATTAGGGGGGAGATTGTTGGCTCCTAATTTATTTAGATCAAAGTTTATTACTTATGTTAAGACAATATTAAGTATGTTTTATGTATTATGTTTGGGTCGAATCTAAGTCTGCATAATGGGTCAAATGTGTTAACCCAAACAGCCCATTAGCAGGCAGTTATTGGTAGTTATTTTAGTTGACAGTTACATCCAAAGGACACAATGGTTGGATGAGAATATAACTGTCATTAGGTGTCGATTAGTGTAGTATATATATATATATGTTTTCTGATGTAGAAAACAATAACAACAATTCACTATCTATTTGAAATTTCTGTGCAATATTTATTTTGCATAGTTACTGTTCCATTGATTCACAATACACACACAGAGTTTTCACAAACCATGAAACACATTTTAAAGCAACGTCTGGTTGGCCAAAAACCTGTGAAGAGGTGTTAGCTCTTTTATCACCTTCAAGAATTACTTGAAAAAGCTTAAAGGTAAAACTCGCAAGTGGCGCGCAGAAACAATCTATCACACTCCAAAATTCAGTTAAAGACGATCTTCAAACGAAACTCAAAGATATTGATAACTCATGGCTTAATCAACCTCCTGTTGTGGACCTTGTAGTTACGGTTTGGCAACAATTTCAACCTTGTGATGGTGTTAGCTCTTTTATCACCTTCAAGAATTACTTGAAAAAGCTTAAAGGTGAAATTCACACGTGGCAGAAACAATCTATCACCTTCTTTTTGCTGATGATGCCATCTTTCTTGGCGAATGGTCCTGAAAAAATGTTACTGCTATTGTCCACTTACTCCAATGTTTCTACTGTGTCTCGGGTTTAAGACTTAATCTTCACAAGTCGAATTTATATGGTATCGGAGTTCCATATTCGGAGGTCCAGCAACTTGCTTTGCTTCCCGGGTGTAAACCTAATACCATAACTTTTGTATACTTGGGCTTGCCGATCGCATATTCCATGTCAAAGAAAAAGGGTTGGGATACACTTGTCGAAAGGTTCAATAATAGGTTGTCTGAATAGAAAACTTCCTTGCTTTCCATAGGTGGACGCTCAACTCTTCTAACATCAGTTCTTGGTGCTCTAGGCACATATTACTTTTCATTGTTTCCTATGCCTAAATGCATTAATAAGCTCCTTGAGTCTATTAGAGCTCGTTCTTTTTGGGCAATAATGGGTCAAACGCAAAAATCCCGTGTGTAGCATTGAAGGTAGTTATGGCGGATAAAAATCACGGTGGTCTCGGTTAGGGAGTCTTATCTCTTTAAATCATGCTCTAATTCAAAAATGGCAGTGGCGATTCTTTACTAACCCAAATGCTTTATGGACACAACTCATCTCCGAAATCCACGGTCGCAATGGCGGATTTTGAGAAACTAGTCGGGTAGCTACATGGAATGGAGTTTGGGTTAGAATCCTTAAAGACATTCACAGTTTGCATGATCAAAATGTCATTCCCTATAACTCTATGAAGAAGAAAGTTCGGGATGGAAGATCAACCAAATTTTGGTTGGATAATTGGATTGGTGATCAAGCTTTTTGTATCCAATTTCCGAGATTGTTCCGTCTTGAAGAGAATAAAGGAAGCCTCGTTCTGAATCGTTGGAATGATGGGTGGACGTGGAGTTGGTCTCGGCCAATTGGTGGAGGTATCATTTCTACTCATCTCTCTAATCTTCTTAATCTTATTGACAATGTGAAACTCAACGGAGATAAAGATGAATGGGTTTGGATGCTTGATAAATCAAACACATTTATTTTCAAGTCTACTCGTCAAGTCGTCAACATATCGATTCCCGTCTTTTTCCGGATTCTCAGACTCATACAAGATGGTGTCAGTACATCCTGAAAAAAAAGTCAATATCTTTCTTTGGCGTGATCTCTGCAACAGGTTACCCACAAGATGGAACTTAAGCAATAAAGGTATTGAGATCGAGTCTATTCTTTGCCCAGTTTGTACATCTTCTGCTGAAACGGTGGAACACACTTTGTGGACCTGCTCTCTTGCTACTTCCGTTTGGTCAAATACTTTCCAATGGCTCGATTTGGATTTCCCTTCATCTTTAACCATCGTAGAAGTTCTTGAAGACTTGGACCATAGACATTTCTCCAAAGAGAACAAAGAGATTGTTACGGCTATTCTTGGAGTTTTTTTCTGGTCTCTTTGGAAGTTTAGGAACGAAACAATCTTCTCTCGGCATCCCCCAAACGAGCATGTCTAATGGACAAGATAGTGGAAACTTCATTCATATGGTTTACAAATAGGAATAGAAAATATAATATTTATTGGAACAATTGGCTTCGTTATTCTTTATTGCTTTCTATTATTTAATTTCTTTTCTAGCTTCTTGCTAGTTTTCAATAAAATTCTAATGTTCATAAAAAAAAAACAATTAAAAAATTATACGATGTAATGAGTTTTTGACCAAGTAGTTGTTTTAAAAAAAACATAATTACCCATGTTGAAAAGTATTTGCCAAATGTATGGCATGACTTGCCACATTCACTATATATACTAAAACAGATTGGGCGGCACAATTGTTTAGTATTTCTTTTATGTTACAATAGATTATTATTATTTGTTGGGCTTTTGTTGGTTAGTCCACTAAACGTTTTCTCAAAAGCCCATTCTGGGCGGCACAACACGTCTTCCTCCTGCTTCACGATGTGTCATTCTTGGGGGTGTTGTATAGACGACAGCTGCCTTCACCTTTTCTTGAAATTCGTTTTTTGGGTTTATCATGCTGTTGCTCTCATTACTCGGAATTTGGTGTCGGCTTCTAGGTTTGCTTATGTTATTGTCGGTTTTCTTTCTCTGGATATCAATCTGTTTATCAGACTCTATATTGTCATTATTGTTTGCAATTTTTTAGGGATTGTTTGTTTTAGGATTAAGGATCTTTACGGTTGGATTCTTTTGATGATATAGGATTTTAGTTAAGATTGTTGTTTGAGGATTAACCATAAAGTTGTTTTGGGATTAAGGATCTTTACGGTTGGATTCTTTTGATGATATAGGATTTTAGTTAAGATTGTTGTTTGAGGATTAACCATAAAGTTGTTTTGGGATTAAGGATCTTTACGGTTGGATTCTTTTGATGATATAGGATTTTAGTTAAGATTGTTGTTTGAGGATTAACCATAAGGTTGTTTTGGGATTAAGGATCTTTACGGTTGGATTCTTTTGATGATATAGGATTTTAGTTAAGATTGTTGTTTGAGGATTAGCCATAAAGTTGTTTTGGGATTAAGGATCTTTACGGTTGGATTCTTTTGATGATATAGGATTTTAGTTAAGATTGTTGTTTGAGGATTAACCATAAAGCTGTTTTGGGATTAAGGATCTTTACGGTTGGATTCTTTTGATGATATATTGCTGATAATTTTTAGTTTAAGCATAAGCTTTTCCGTTGTTCATTGCTATTGTTAGTAAACAGGTTTTATATCCAACCAGATTATGTTTTAGTAACTACAAAAGAAAATCATAGTCTGTTTACAGCCATATTACAGTCCTGTTAAGCGACTTATAGAGACACCCTTAATTTTCGGCATAGTGATAATTTTTTTACTATACAAGATAGAAAAAGTAACCAAGGGTGATTCTGTACTCTCAAAAATTCCAAGGCTTTTTTTTGTCAGGAATTCATAAAAGAAATTGTATACATATCGATGACATGTAAAATAGTTTCAATATATAGGTGGCGTTCATAAAAAAAATTAGATATACTATCCTATATTATTACTTCAAGGAGGATATGTTTTGAGGATGCTTGCTCATGTGGCCCACAAACTGTTATCTCGGTGGTAGTGGTCTAGCCGATGCACATTGCTAACTTAAGCTGCTTCATTACAGGCATGAGATTGTGGGTGTGGTGACTGAGGTTGGCAGCAAGGCAAAAAAAGTCAAAATAGGAGACAATGTTGGGGTAGGTTGCTTGGTTGGATCTTGCCGTTGATGCGATGAATGTGCTAATGTCATCAAGATTGTTACTTTTTGTTACATTGAGTAATAAACTGATTGAAAGTATAAGAATTAGTGTGAGCGTTGGGGAAGCCTCTCATCGAGAAGAAAAAAGAAAATAGGACAATAGCTTCATCTACATCTTTTCCTTTTACTGTATGCTTTTGTATATGTATCCACGTTTGGTCAACTATATTCTCATCGTTTTTTCTACCATGAAATTTCTTGCAGGTTTACCAAATAGAATTGCCATTCTAGATTTTGAATCGGGTGTGGTTCGTGTTCGTAAGTGTCCAGCATCTCTAAATGTAGTGACTACTGGAGATACTTGGCTATGATGATTGCTGTAATTACTGGGGAAAATAAACGGGTCTTTGAAAATTTGAAGGTAATGGCGGGGGAATCACCGGACGGTATAGTATAAATTGTAACTAACTAACTAACCAACCTGGTTTCTTTTGCAGCCACGGTGGACTTCAATCGTTTGTCTGGCCCGGTCCCCAGGTACAGCTCTGAGCCTAATTGGTTTCCGAATCAGACGACTATCTTTATATTTTAAAGGTGATCGTCGGTGACACCAAAATACCATACCTGATATTAAAAAGGAGTATAGTCAGCCCATAGCAGCCCCAGTTTTTACCCTGCAGCTGTTATACTCTTAAGGTCGGTGACGTGACATTACCTTCTACGAGATTTACTCTTGCTGAAACTGTTCCAGCGTCCTCTGAAATAGAGGCGATGATGATACGTTTGTATGGTAACATTTTTTCGACGCGCGATAGTCGGCGGGGCAACCAGAGTTATGGTTGCAGCCACGTCGTACATCTAATGTCGATTACATATGTGCGGATCTGAGCCTTACGACCAGTGTTCATCTTCGACTTCATTTACAAATAAATGTTGTACAAGGTAATCGAACGCGCTTCACCTGCGTCCAGAGTATGACAGCTGCGGGGTAACAACTGGACATGGTAGGTGTGGACTAAAAACTGGAGCTGTTATGGGCTTATTGTTCTTTAATCGCATGTATAATATTCTACTGTCATCGACGTTTGCTATATTTGTTTTCTCTGTTATTTGTAGTCTGTTAACAGCTTCTGGTTTGCTGTGTCAACATGTGTTGGCCTTGATATATAGGCCTGAAAGTCAGGCCTGTTATGCGGTCATTAAACGGGCTAAAGTTATACTATTTTTTAACCGTAGGTATAATATTCTATTGTGAACGACGTCCGTGTGTTGTTATAAGCTATAATATTTTAGTATCGGCGACATTTGGTTTTAGTATACTGTCTTAGTCCGAATGTGGCGGAGTGGCAAACACAGAAGAGTATACCAATTTAGTATATGATATTTTGTAGGATTTATGTACTAATTATCTTTTGTTTTATAAATATTGTTTGCTGATTGATTATGTGGGTTTTTGAAGGTTGCCATTGAATCTATTATACCGTTTCCAGCTTAGCTGATTCTCGAAGAATGAGGAGAACCGTGGAACAGTGTCACGGAGGAGTATTTGTTAACGGATCTGGTATTTGTACTTTCTGTACCAAAAATTATTCATCTTCAAGTGGATCAGATATTCAGTTGATCACACATTCAGAAATTCAACCCGCTTATAAATAGTCGATCATTTAGGGGTCAAATGCCGTTACGATCTCTCATTCACTTACCTTCATGCTTACATGTTGCTGCCGTTCTTTGAAAAACAGCTGATGATCGCACCTAGCCCGCTGTTCGCAAAAGCCAAGGTCGTCAAGCGGAAGTTGTTGGTAAGTAATCTAAACACGCATCTGCTTCGTAATTGTAATACGTTAACGTGTTTGGTCAGTGGTTGTGGCATAATTGCATGAGGAATAACCGTTTGCTTTTTATGAATTTGACCAAAATAACAAAAAAAAAAAGGGTTTTCAATGATGACAATGGAACAAAAAAGATGCAACAAAATTTAGCAGGTTGCTGTTTTTTTTTTTTTTTTTTAAATAATTTTCTCAGTATTGCATTAAGATGTTCTTAGCATATGATGGATGACACGAAGTTTTGAACCTATTTTGGACGGATGAATTTGAAATTTGTTACTCCAATGCATGCATCATTTAATTGTACCAGTTTTATAACTCTTTAGAGTTTATCGTGAATTTCATGTTATGATACTGTCTTTGTCGTGGTTAATTGTTACGTTTTGTCAATTGCATTATGCAGCTACCATTGGATTCAACGTAAAGTGAGAGCTGCTCCAAGGGACATTCCTCCTATAGTTGTATCTAATCATGTATCATACACTGATCCAATATTTTTTTGTATGGATCATCTCCAACAACTGTTGCATCTGAGTCTCATGATTCCATGGCATTCGTCGGCGTCATAGTTAGAGCAACGCAGGTAAAATGAGCTATTACAGTTTTTGTAATATCTTGAGTTTGTTACATTAATTTTGATTGTCTTTCTATGTTCTATTTTTAGTTGATATATGTAAATCGGTTCTCAAAACAAAAAAACATATTAACCAAAAAAAAAAAAAAAAAAAACCATATCCGAGATCATATATTTACATTACAAAATTTTTTTTTTATAAAATTACGAATATATAAACGTTAACTATATTTAACATATTATTCAATTTAGTTACGTTGCATAAAAAAAATTGTAATATGATAACCCCTAAACAAATTGCCCCCCCGCAACGCGGGGGGTCGTCACCTCGTTTAAAATATAGCCAAATTCTTAATATTTTATAGTAATAAAAAATTATCAAAACTGAGCCCTGCACACCTGTTTGTGTTGGATGCGCTCACACTACATCTGTAAGTCATTCATCTAGGGAAATTCACTCAAAGGTATCATTTCATATTAGAGTATTACTAATTACTAATATCTTTTATTAGCTAATTCTCTAAAATTTGTGAATGTGTTATGCTTGTGACCACATATTGTACTTTCGAAATTTCAGTGCATGATGCTACCTTGCTATATAACATCTATTTACTCGATTAATGAGTTGTTATTTTAAAATCATAAAATATGTCTAAAATACTTGTTTATACTATATAGATATTACACAAGACCATACCAACGTGGATGTACCTTTAATCGCTCAAGTTTGTTATTATTATTTTTTTTATATATTTTGTTTGGTCCATTACTTTTCATTTGTTTGTTTAAAATGAAGATTTTGGAGGTGACTAAATTATATCGGGCACGATAATTCGATAACGAACTGATCCTACAAACGATTTCGGATATTTGTCATTTGGCATGAATTGTAATTTGATTTTTTTCTTTTAACTAATTGAAGGAATGCATTTGTAACTCTATAATCATGCACGAGTCTATTGTTTTGTTAAAAGTGATATTATTCAAATATTTTTGCTCGGGCGTACGTTTTTTCCGTAAATGAAAATTTGCAAGCATGTTTAACATATAATAAAGTAATGTGGTAACTTAAACTATAGTTTGTAACTATTTGTCCAATCACGTATTAAATGTATATGGATCGGATGAGTATGAAAAATGGGTTGATGGAACCACAAACGATGTCTTTTAACAATAAAAATATTCGAATTTAGTTCCCAATTCGATCATATTATATTTAATTACTCCCTCCGTCCCATTTTATAAGTCAATGTTTGAAAAGTCAAAGTCTTTTTCTTTAGAATTTGATCGTAATTATTTTTTTTCGTGTTATATAATACTTGATGAAAAGTATACAAATGAAAATACATTTAAAACACAAATCAATCACTACAACATTCGACACTTTCGGCTGGGACTTTTTTTGCCTTTCGGCGGGGACATGTCCCCGCCAGTACCCTTTCTGCGGGGACATGTCACCGCAGAAAGGCCGCCGCGGCTAGACCGTCGCTGATACATCCCGCGGTGACTTTTACACACTTTCCGCGGGGACACATGGGTCCCACTGGTTTCTGGGTGGTCAAAGTGTGTCCAACGTGTCAATACTTTTCGGCGGGGACATGTCCCCGCCAAAGAGTATATAATTAAATAAAAAGTTAATTAATCAACTGATTAATTAATTTGATTATAGGCTTTTGGCGGGGACAAGTCCCCGCGGAAAACCATTTTAATATAAATTCTTTTTACTTTTGGCGGGGACGTGTCCCCGCCGAAAACGATTTTAATATAAATCTTTTTTACTTTCTGCGGGGACATGTCCCCGCCGAAAGTGCCTGACCCATTTTGCAGCAAATTGCTGCAAAATGGGTAATTCCAGGTTTTTTCCGCAATGGGTGCAGAAAAAACCTCTCCAATGCAGCATATATTACACAATCCTGCTGTTACCCATTTCACCAAGTTCGCCAAAACAACAAACTCGCCAACAACACCAAATTAAAACCAAATTCGCTAAATACAACAACACCAAATTCAAACAAAATTCACTAAAAATAATATTAACTTCGCTAAACAATCCAAATTCGCTAAACATAATCATATGGATCCAAATTCGCCAAAAACGGTTCAAAAACCGTGATCCACATGATATTCTACAAAACTATACATAAGCTAGCGAGGAACAAGTTAGTTGGGAATCCTAACACATAATAATCCATCTAAATATACACAACTATGTCCAATAAACCAAAACAAATATAAAGTGTCTCATCCGACCCATAAACTAATCCCCATTCTCCCCACCATCCCCATTACCCCCACTACCCCCAGCTCCCTGACTACCCTCCCCTGCAGGTCTAGACTCACTCGGCGATGCATTCTGGGATCCTGATGTCCCCGGCAATCCCGCTGCTAGCTCCCCAGGAAAGCCCGGCTGTCTCCTCACCCAATCCAGAATCATCTGCAGCGTGTTCTCCTGCTGCGCCAGCGCGTTCCCCTGCTGCGCCACGGTCTCGCGCAGAGTGGACGAGGAGGCTTCCTCACGAGCTCGTGAGGAGCTAAGAGTCGTCCTGTGACCACCTCCAGGTAAAACTGGACCTATGCCAGGAATATGCCCCCTCTGCTTGCCACCGATCACCTGGCTCAGGATCTCCGTATCCGACATACGCGTCCCAGAGGAGGTGCTCTCTGACCGCAGCCGAATCATCTCATTCTGTTTAGTTACAAAAAAACAAGAAAAGTAATATATAAGTCATGATTTATTATATTGCATTAATGTTGGTGAGTTTTTGGAAATAAATTATACTTACGTATCTAGATTCGGCCTCCTCAGACTCCCAGACCTCCCCTCTGGTATGGGTATGTCTGTACAAGTCAATATGATCTCGAGTATCCTGGGTGTCGGGGTCGGGGGAGCTCAACTGTTTATAAATAAAATCAATCAATACTCACCCAACACTATATATATAAATAAAATGATTAAAAAGTGTCTTACAAAGTTATCTGCTATGACAGCCAGGGAATGTGATCCATGACGGGTGGCAGTCTTCATTTTGCTCCTGTTTTGGCTGTTGATCTCCCCTATCTTCAACTTCTTAGGGTCGCTCCAGTGATCAATCTGCTTATTATAAATAATAAAAACTATTATATAAATGAAATATTATTATTATTATTATTATTATTATTATTATTATTATTATTATTATTATTATTATTATTATTATTATTATTATTATTATTATAATAATAATAATAATAATAATAATAATAATAATAATAATAATAAATTAAAGTATGTGTCGATCCAGAAATTTACCTGCCTCTCCCATTAGTCTACCGGCATGTTCTCGGGACGCTTTGTCTTGATATCGCCCAGTTTCTCGACCCCACCTGCCAGTGTAAAATTTTTCTTCTTGTGCTTGTACTTGTTGTCATTGTATACCTTTTTCAGGTAAGCTTCGATACTAGCAGCAATCGCGACTCCATTTGGACCGGCAAGGTGGGGGGTGAGATCAAAGAAATGCTGCAATATAATATAATTAAAATAAATATACAAACTTAAATAAAGAGACAAATTTAAATAAATAAACACATTTAAAATAAATAAACACAATAATTAAAAAAATAAAAGATAAAAAAAAAAAAAAAAAAAAAAAAAAACTTACATTGAGCCGGTTATCCACGTGTACCTTCTTATCCGCTGGAACTTTATCCCACGAATTGTGATACAGTGGAATGGTTTCCCGTATCAAGTACCCCACAAAGTTCGAGAACCATGAAGCGTGAACGCCTACATGCTGCCACATGCCTTTGGCGTTCCTTCTGAATTTGATCGAGACCGGGCGCCCTGTGTTCTCTCTCGTGGAGTGTAAGGCTGTGTTCTTGTTGGGGCCGCGAACCACCTTCCCGCCCTTCCCTATTTTCGACCCAGGCTTCGTAGGCCTGGGAGCTCTAGAATTAGAGCTTGCAAGTAATCAAATTAAAGTGATGTTGACATAAAATAACAAGTTAGCAATTTCAAATAATGATCAAGTTTAATTAAAATAATGGAGAAATTCTTACGCTCGCAGTTGCTGCCTAGCCGCCTGGGAATGTGGGGTGGCTCATGACCTCCATCACCACCATGACTAGTAGCTATGACATCCGCCATCTGTACAAGAACATAGAAATTAGTGAAGAAACACATATACGCATATATATACACACATTCAAATAAATAACAATATATACCAAAAAAGATAATAATAAATAATTAAATAAATAAATAAACACATTTAACAACTCGATAACAATTTCATTCAAATAAGTGTCGTTTAACAAATTACAATTTGAGATCAATCTCCTACATCACTAAGATAAAAATCATCATTATTAGTGCCAGCTTCATCTTCACCATCGACATGGTCTTCATGATCAGATGCTAAATCATGAGGAATGTGGTCATCATAATCAATATCATCGTCGTCGTCGACATCAGTGATAATTGGTGCTGGTGGTGCCTCAACTTCCGCTGGCTGGACATCTATATCTATGGTGCTATAATTCAACTTTTCCAACTGAGCAGAGAGTGTGACATGTGATGAGTTGTTGTCATGTACAACATCTTGATTGTCTTCTACCACGATGATATCCGGGTTCCAAATCTTTCGATGATAAGAATCTTGGACGGCCTTCCAACTACCACGTTTACCCGGGAAATCAAGGTAAAAGACTTGTGTTGCTTGTGTTGCAAGAATGTATGGTTCATTTTGAAACGATGCACGGTCTGTCATAATTTGTGTAATGTTATTTCTATATGTACAACGGTTTATGCGACCCTCGTTATTAGTGTCGAACCATTTGACTTTGAACAGCACAACCTTGAACGGAATATACAAAAACTCGAGAATTTCTTCAAGCTGGCCATAATACATTCCTCCGCTAGGATTAGGAGTTGAAATTCCGCTGTTTTGAGTTGAACGACGTAAATCACGGTCGTGTACGATAAACTTCACACCGTTGACTACGCAAGAGTCGACTGAGACTGCAGTCGATGTTGGTCCACAAGCCAAAGCGAATAACTCGGAAGTACAACTTGGGTCATTCTTTACTTTTAATTCACGAATCTATGAAAAAGTTAAGAATAGATATAGATGAGTAATAGTCATTATTTTTACAGGGTAATACATACAATAAGTCTACCTTGCTCCCAAACCAGCGAGGAAATCCTTCTTGTATACCATTGCCAGGAAATGCCCTGTAAATGTTCATGATATTAGAATAAGTCGTCGAATAATAACTTACTTAAAGCACATTTTGAAATAAAACGCGTACCTCTCGTACTCGTTCATGTACGGGTCGATTTCATGACTGTTGTGTAGTACATACCATACTACTTTCTTCATTGTGTCTGGTTGAACCCGGATCAATGATTTCTTGCCATTCAGTTTACAGATTGATCGAAACACCTGAAATTGACTTGTTGGGCTTGGACCATCCTCATTCCGGTCAGGACGATTAAATCTCGTCTCAACACCCCGAAAATAATGCGAACAGAAAGTTAATGCTTCATCAGCAATATAACCCTCCGCTATTGAACCTTCGGGCTTAGCTTTATTTCTAACATAATTCTTGAGCTTTTTCATGTATCTTTCAAATGGATACATCCACCTCATGTAAACAGGCCCGCCTTCAATAGCCTCTTCGGGTAGATGAATAACCAAGTGAATCATTATGTCAAAAAAAGCAGGAGGATAAATTTGCTCGAAACTGCACAAAATATTGATGAGTTGTTCTTTAGCTTTCAACATGTCATCCACCATCAAAGTTCGAGCGCATATTTGTTTGAAGAATGAACAAAGCTCGATTATTGGTGTTGCGGTGTTTTGGTCCTTCAAGTAATTTTGAAGTCCAACAGGAAGCAACCGCTGCATCATTATGTGACAGTCATGAGCCTTCAAGCCTGTTATGTTGCTATCATTGTCGGTCACTTTATGCTTGAAGTTAGATCCGAACCCATCAGGTAGTTTCACACCTTTGATGAATTGACAAAAAAATAATGATATTAGAGTAAGTCGTCGAAATGGATACGCGAATAGAATTGGAGCAAATAAATTTAGAAATAAAACGCGTACCTTTGATGAATTGACAAAATTGTTTTCTTTCTTCAGCTGTGAAAGAGTACGTGGGATGAGGCTTAGAGCACTTCCCGTTTCCTTTGTTGACGAGCCACAACTCTTCACGAATTTGCAAATTTTCTAAGTCTTGTCTTGCCTTGTTGGTGTCTTTTGATTTGTCATTCATTAACAAAGTACCCAACACACTCTCACACATATTTTTTTCGATATGCATGACATCTAAATTGTGTTTTAGTGTAAGAAAAAACCAATACTTTAGCTTGTAGAAAATGGATACTTTGGTCCAATTCAATTCGCGAACAGAATCACGTTTTTTCTTCGCACCCCCAAAGCTTGGATGTTTCCCCGGGATACGTTTAGGCAATCTACTAAGTTGATTCAAGATGACATCACTGGTAAGTTTTCTAGGAGGTTGTCTATGATCATCGACCCGAGTATAGAATGCCCGTTTATTTTTCCGCCATTTATTGGTCGTTTTTAAGAATCTTCTGTGACCAACATAAGCGGTTTTGCCTAACACGCGAGTAGATGGAGTGTCTATATTACATGTCGGACAAGCCAAGTAACCTTGCCCACTCCACCCAGACAAACTACTTCGAGTGGGAAAGTCATTGATAGTCCATAAAAGCGCTGCTCTCATACAGAATTCAGTGCCAGTGGCAGCATCCCTAGTCATGACTCCATCTTTCCATAGAATCTTTAGGTCTTCAATCAAAGGCCTCAAGTAAATATATATGTCCTTCCCAGGTGATTTAGGGCCCGGAATTAACAACGTCAACATAAGAGAAGTTTCTCTCATACATATCCAGGGAGGCGTATTGTATGTTGTTAATATGACCGGCCACATGCTGTAAGACTGACTAAGGTTGCCGTACGGATTGAAACCATCAGCAGCCAACCCTAATCGGATGTTTCTTTTTTCATAGGAAAATTCTTTAGAATACTTAATGTCAAATTTCTTCCATAATTGACCATCAACCGGGTGTTGCATCTTACCGTCCTCCGTAGACTGCCCAGAAGCATGCCAAGTCATATGTTTTGCAGTGTGTTTAGACTTGTACAAACGTTGTAGTCTAGGAATGATAGGAAAATAATGCAACACCTTGTTAGGAACTTTCTTCCCCAGTGTGTTCTTGTCTTTCCATCTACTAGCATCGCAGATGGGACAATTCTGCAAATCTTCATTACCCACCCCCCGATATAAAAAACAGTCATTTACACAAGCATGTATGGATTCGTATCCTAACCCGATCGTTTTATATGTTTTCTTTATGTCATAGTATGACGATGGGATTTTGTATCCTAGAGCGGGTGGGAAACATTCTTTGAGAAATTTTAGGGTTTCGTTAAATGTGGTGTCACTCATTTTACCTTTGACCTTGATGTTCGTAAACTTTGCCATAAAGTCCAATGAAGACATCCAATTACAGCCCGGGTATAGTGGCTCGTTGGCATTGGCGAGTAACTCTTCAAAATCGTTACGTTGGGGAGTTGGCTCGTTGCTTGTCTCGCCAATATTTCCTTCAGTTGGCTCATTTTGTTCGTTATTCGGACAAATATCATGAAGGAACTCAGCCATATCACTCCCATGTTGATTCGTGTTGGGTACTACTGTCTGCTCATCCGGTTCACCGTGATTATACCATTTCGTATAATTTTGGTCCCAACCGTATGAGAGTATGTATCAAACAAATCTTCGTGTTTTACCCAACGAGAGTTACGACAATAATTACATGGACATTTAACATTCCCATCAATATTCACAAAGGACTTGCAATACTGGCAAAAAGCTCTAAGACCTTTTAGAAATTCGAGGCTAGCACGAGGTTGAGAGACCCAACTCTTATCAATTGGCATAACTGCGTTTTAATGATGCAATAAATAATTATTTAGAATTAAACATTTTCAAAAAAATCTACCCATAAATACATAAAGGTGGAATCACGAGTTGTGCATTTTGTTCACCTAATCCAACTATGGAAGGCAATCCTAACCCACTCTTTGAATGTTTCGTCTCATATATGAATGCGTATAACTGAATTTACTATTTGAGAAAATTTCGGCAACATTTCCCCTCAACTCCCCAAATATGTGCATTAAAGACATATTCGTAGGAGTAAAGGGGAAACACTGTCGAAATTTTCACAAATAGTAAATCAATTATACGCATTCATATCCTAAATGAGACAAAACATTCAAAAAGCAGTCCCAAACAGGGGACTTTCCGAAATTAATTTCTAATAAATTAATTTCGGACGGGTTTTCTATGGGATGATTAACTTCGGACGGGGACTTTCCGAAATTAATCACTAAATTCCTAAAATCATGTATAATAGTCTAACACAATTAGATAAAAAAATTATAAGAACATAACATATTCGCACAATCATTTTCATATATTCACAAACGCATACCAAATATAAGTGAATACAAGTAATCTGTAAAGCAGTCCATATAATTATAAACAAACGTACTGATAGTGGTCTTGGCTCTCGGCTAGTTGGTCTTGACAGAAGGCTGGTCTCGGCTCTCGACTCTTGGCTAGCTGGTATTAACACATTGCAAAAATTAACAAAAAATTAACAGAGTACAACATTGATAAACAGCCACTTTCACTCATGGCTAATCCTCATTCTCAAGGAATACCTTTTCAGAAAATAAAGTGGCCACTACGAACATTCACTTGTATCTCTCTAAATCAAGGAATACCTTTTCAGAAAATAAAGAAAAGTAAAAGCGCCCTAGAATTGATCAAGCCCTAACATCATTAATACTTCACTTTAAAAATCAACGGGGTATAACAAGAAAGCTAAGTGTCAAATTTTTCGGCTAATGAACTTATCAAGTTAAGCTTAAAAAGCTTATCTAAGGCCACAATATTATGGCTAATCCTCATTCTCAATTACTTGTTATGCTTTTTTAAGAAAAGGGCACCTTTTCAAGTTTATTCTTAACTGCTACTCATAATGTATTATGACAACTGATAAGGTAATAAGCAATGTGTCACAGCAGTTGTCCAAATTTCCATTTTTGACTTCCAAATTTTGACAGCAGACCAAAACCAAACAGCCCTAGCTAGTTGCTGTGGTACGACACCCACAAACGAATAACCACAACGACAAACACCACCTGTGGTGGTTTTCTGTCCAACTGAGGGCAAACAAACAGCACCCTTGTGGGTTGCAGTGCATCAGTTTATACTAACTGATAAACTAAGCCAAACATCCCCTATAGCTTAGCTAAAATTATACATAAACACAAATTAATCAATATAAACTTTTGGCGGGGACATGTCCCCGGTAACACATAAACAAAAAAAAAAAAAAAATATATATATATATATAAAGAAAACCTCGGTTGTGGTCTCGGCTTTTTGGCGGCTAGATGTTCTCAGCAGCAAGTATACCTAAAAAAATTAACATATAAAAAAAAAAAAAAAAAAAAATCAAGAAATTAACAAAAATTAACAAATGACAAAAAATTAAAAACAAATAACAAATTAAAAAGATAACGAAAATTAAAAAAATAAAAAAAGCTAAAATTACTCACCAAAAGAATTAAACGGGAAGAAATTAAACGGAAATGAGAGGAGGAGAAAAGAATTAAACGGGAGAGGAGGGGAGGAAAGAATTAAACGGGAGAGGAGGGGAGGAAAGATGTGCACAGTGGTGCGAGTGTGGGTGGTGGTGGAGATGGTGGTGTTGTGGTGGTGGAGATGGTGGTGTTGGTGGTGGAGATGGTGGTGTTGGTGGTGGAGAAGCAGATCGAACGCGCAAGCAGAAGCAGCAGAAGATGAAGGAGATGAGGTTTTTTTTTTTTTTTTTTTTTTTTTTTTTTTTTTTTTTTTTTTTTTTTCTAAGTGTTAGATCTGAAAACTAATATATGGGGTAAGTTTTAGGAATTACTTTCTGCGGGGACATGTCCCCGCAGAATGTAAAAGCTTATTTTAATCTCACTTTTTTGCGGGGACAAGTCCCCGCTGAAAGTAAAAAAAAATCGCAAAAACATTTGGCGGGATAAAGTAAATGCTACGAGGGAAACTTGATTTTTTTGGGAAATCTTTCTGCGGGGACATGTCCCCGCTGAAAGTATTTTGTAAATTATTTTTAATTAATTTAAAACTTTTAAAATGAATATTAATTCTTTTAGATTTAACTAAAAATTTTCTAAATGATATTTTATTAATTTAAAACTTTTTAAAATTATTTACATCACTTTTACCTAATACACGAGTTGTTTAACGAACGATCCGAGATGTTATGGTTATACACGAGATGTTTAACGAACGAGCCGAGATGTTATGGTTATACATGAGATGTTTAACGAACGAGCAGATATGTGATGGTTATACACGAGATGATTAACGAACGAGCCGAGATGTTATGGTTACACACGAGATGTTTAACGAACGAGCCGAGATGTTATGGTTATACATGAGATGTTTAACGAACGAGCAGATATGTGATGGTTATACACGAGATGATTAACGAACGAGCCGAGATGTTATGGTTACACACGAGATGTTTAACGAACGAGCCAAGATGTTATGGTTATGCACGAGATGTTTAACGAAGGAGCCGAGATGTTATGGTTATACATGAGATGTTTAACGAACGAGCCGAGATGTTATGGTTACACACGAGATGTTTAACGAACGAGCCAAGATGTTATGGTTATGCACGAGATGTTTAACGAACGAGCCGAGATGTTATGGTTATACATGAGATGTTTAACGAACGAGCCGAGATGTTATGGTTACACACGAGATGTTTAACTTTCCCACCAAAACTTTCCCACCAAAAATTTCCCACCAAAACTTTCCCACCAAAATGCTGGCGCCAAAAATTTCCCACCAAGACCTGCTCTTATATACTAACATCTTATCCACACAACTTCGCAACCTCTTATACTCAAAACCACTTAACCTCACAACCACAAACACACACTGTTATCATGGTAAAGATGGCGGAATTTGAAGCTTTTGCTTGTCCTTGTAAACGAGGAGACGTAATTCTGCGAGAATCGCATAAACCTTACTCCCTTGGTAAACAATACTATGCGTGTCCTTTATCAAAGGTGAAAAATTACATACTTTTTTGTGTGTTATATAAATAATTTGGTTAGTTGTTAAAAATAATAGTTTTTACTCTTTAACAGGGTGGGACAAAGGAGTATGGATGCGATTTTTTTTTATGGAAGGAGGAACGACTAGCCAAAATGACCGGTTCTCTTGGAGCTTTAACGCCTCCAACTCATTCTGCAAGATCATCCATAACTCCAACTCGTTACATTGCAGGACCTTCAACATCGAGTCCTGGAAATACAGAGTGCTCAAACTGCATCAAACTGAATCACCAGATAATGGTACTCAATAAAATGCTAGAAGTGTATATGCATCCAGACAAACACACAACTGATTCAGCTGCCTTATTTCATGACCTTTATAATGACATGCTAGGTGATATGGGAAATCTTCGTATGTAGGTTGTTGTTGTTGCTGTTATTGTTGTTGTTGCTGTTATTGTCGTTGTTGTTGTTTGTTGTGTTATTGTTGTTGTTTAATAAAATGTTGTTGTTGTTGTGAAAACTGATGTCGAACGTGCTTTATATTTTTAATTCGTACGCTTTAAAATGTTCCAATGATGTTGTTGTTGCTGTGAAAACTTAAGTATCCATCAAGATTCAACCATAAGGGGCCGTTTGGTTTATGTTGTCCAAACAGGGCCGTTTGGTTTATGTTGTTTTGTTAACAGCAGCCCACAAGGGCCGTTTGGTTTATGCTGTCTAAAGAGGGGTGTTTGGGATTGCTTATTTCCTACACCAAAAGGGTGTTTGGGTTTATGACCTTATTTGAAGAAACAATATCACAATTAACAAACACGAAGGCAAACATTTTATTTAAAACACGCAAGAGTTCTCAAACGAAAAACTCGACAACCAAACGAAACAACTCAAACTAAACAACTCGACAACCAAACGAAACAACCCGTTTATTTTTTTTTTGCGGCTACTTCCCGCTTTGCTGGAACTCGCACCATCTTTTCCCTTCCTTGCTCTCATTTCCTTGATACGTTGAGCTTCAGCAGCACGTTGAGCTTCAGCAGCACGTTGAGCTTCAGCAGCATCTAGCTCTTCCAAATACTCTCTATAGTACGGCTTTCTCCTCAACCATTCCAGAATCTTGTCTCTCTGCCACGGTGCACAGTTCTCATAAGAACCATATTCATCAAAAATTTCCCAGCCCCAATGAAGTATAATTTCATTATACAGGAGCTCGTGTGATAAAGCCTTTGACCATTCCTGTTCCGGCGTTAAACCATCCATTGTTGTGTGTGTTTTTTGTGTGAATTTATGTGTTTTGTGATAACTTTATTATAATATATATATATAAGTAAAAAATTGGCGGGGTAAAATGAAAATTTGGCGGTAATACTTTCGGCGGGGACATGTCACCGCCAAAAGATACTAATTTTGGCGGTAATAAACTTGCCTTTTGGAGCCAAAATAATTAAGCTTTTCAGCGGGGACATGTCCCCACCGAAAGGTAGAGGGGGAAAAATACGTGGGAACAATTAAGCGCTCCAAGTTTGGTCAAACTTCAACAAATATGTGAAATACTTTCGGCGGGGACATGTCCCCGCCGAAAAGGTACGTTGAAAATTTTATAAATGGTCAGCGAGACTTTGTGCCAGGTCAGCAAAGGTTTTGTTGTTTAGCGACTTTCTGCGGGGACATATGCGTCCCCGCCAAAAGGCTGGTCGCCCGTTCTCTCTTTTGTTGTAGTGAATTTATATATTTTGTATAAATTATTATATAACACGAAAAAAAATAATTACGGTCAAACTCTGAAGAAAAAGACTTTAACTTTTCAAATATGGACTTATAAAATGGGACGGAGGAAGTATAAGAAATGGACTAAAATCATGAATGAAAGAATAATATAGAGAAACAACATACAACACCATACAACACCATACAATAGGCAATACTTTTGAACATGCTATACAAATACAATAGTAATTATGTTTTTAAAAAGCAATTAGCTTGTCAAAAGGAAAGAAAAAAAGAAGAAGAAAGAAAGAAAGAAAGACGAAAAGACAAAAACGCGGCTCGGTAGAAATAAATTTCACTTAAATAAAATAGTGCATTTTGTACATGAACAATTGTAGCAACAATTTTTCAGACGGAGAGGAGTACATCTTCCTAACTTTATGTCTTGAAATCATATAAATGTGTAGTAAGTTGACAATATTTGACTCGAAGCAAACAGAGTCGTCACAGTGGAGTGTGTTCGAAATATAACAACAACATCGTTTATTCTATCTTCAAACATGCACACGTAATGGTCAACACTGCCTCATGGAACAAGACTAAATAAAGGAAAACTATATGTATTACGCGTGTAGCAAGAAGGTTGGGAGAGAAATAAATTACTGAGATTGCGGGTAGTTAAGTGTTGAAGTGGATAATGAGTATGTCTCGTAGAAATTGAGGGAGCTTACGTGTCAATATTTATATGTCTATATAATAGGTTGATGGTAAGTTTAAACCATTGTCCATTGTTGTGTGATGTATACTTGGTTCGTTATTCTGGTTCCCTTGTGCATTATCGTAAAATTCTTTCAGTTTCGTCAGAAAGACGGCAGGAAGTTACCACCAGGTCCGTCATTCCTTGCCTCCCTCCTCATATTGCTAAGCAATTCCCCCATGGAACTCGAACCAATCGTCAGAAACCTCAAGTCCAAGTATGGACCACTCATTACACTTTTTTTCGGTTCTCATCCTATCATATTTCGCTGACCATGCTCTAGCTCACCAAATCCTCATCAAGAATGGAGCTGCTGTATCTGACCGCCCAAGAATCTTCGGTTTCAGAACCATTACTTCAGCCTCCTATGGCCCTAACTGGCGGGCCCTCCGTCGGAATCTTGCTTCTGTGTTTCTGCACACGTCCCGCGTCAAGTCCTTTGCATGGGCTCGCAAATGGGTCCTTGGTAACCTAATTGGTCACCTCCATAAGCAGGACAAGAAGGCTGAAGGGATCATGGTTCTTGAACATTTTCGTTATGCCATTTTCAGCCTGTCTCTACTCATGTGCTTCGGTGAGAAGCTTGATGATTGTCAAATTCATGACATCGTGACTGTACAACATCGTTTGCTTTCATTGATCGTCACCAGGAAATTAAATTTGTTAGTCAAGAACTAACAATACATGGTTTCCCCATGGCTGTTCAAGATATTATTTAGAAACACATGGAAAATCTTCGAGAAATTGCGCAGTGATCAAAAACAAAAGTTGATGTCCCTCAATAATTCTGAACGTCAATCTCTAAAAAAAGAGCAAATTGCTTACATTGACACATTAGTGAGTCTAAAGCTTCCGGATGAAGAGGCTAACAGTACAAGTGATAAAACACTCACTGCTAAACAGATGGTAAGCATGTGTGGTGAGTTTCTTAACACTGCCACAGACACCACCTCTACTACATTGCAATGGATCATGGCCAATCTTGTAAAGAATCCTCACATTCAGAGCAAACTCTACGATGAAATTGTGTTGGTGGTGTTCGCAGAACAGGGTATAGATAATCAATCAAGGTACCGGATATTCACTTGAAATCGTGTAATCACTTTCCAATAGAAACTATTCGACCCTATGTCTGGGTTGCACGAATATCTCTATGGGATAAGACCAAGTGATGTTCTTGTTTTAGGCACAAATCAAGAACCAAATCGTATTCAAGTGTTTAGGGTTTGTGTTATGTATATCCATGCAGCTATGATACGACCTCTATTTATAATAGAGTTTACTCAAACCCTAGCCCATGGAATTATGTATAATTAACGGCCCATTAATTATACCATAATAGTTTCCATAATAGTAGGAATCAGTGGTTATAACCAGCAGCAGAATCTCATGCCTAGCAGCACAATAAATTGTGCTAGCAGCAGAATCTATTGCTCAGCAGCAGGAACATTGTACTATCAGCAGCAACAATGTACTAGCAGCAGGAACAATAAAGCTAGCAGCAGTATTGATAATACTAGCAGTAGTATCAACACTAGCAGCAGAAATGATACTACTAGCAGCAGTATCATTAAAGCTAGCAGCAGGAATGATAATGCTAGCAGCAGGAATGATCTGCATCAGCAGCATTATCATTTACACTATAAACCACTTAAATTGAGTCAGGGTGTTCAGGGACCTAATGGGTGTACACTCCGTACCTCCAAACCCATTACCAGGTGTGAACTCATCCCTCAAGTGTACTAAATTTTCTAACAATCCTCCCCAAATTTAGTTCACTTCCTTTGTATGAAAATTAAACACAAAACAAAACATATGCATAAATGAAAATATCTTGAAGATTGAATTCTCATCTTAGTACATTACACGTTCAAATATTCGAGAATCAGGGTGTTCCAAAGAATTGAACCCTTCAACCCATTTGAATACCTGAAGATAAAATACACATACATTTTCAAACACTTAAATACTCCTGACACTATACAAGCCATGTGTCCATATCCAATTCATAAATGTTGTAAAAGCTAAAAGTCTAAAGCTTCCTAAAGCGGAAAAACTTCAACATTTACATAGGTGGTTCCTCTTTATTCATGCTCCTGCTAAGCACTTTTTCAAAGAAAATTAACCATTGAGAAGTTAAGACTTCATCCTCTTTTTCAGCAGGTTCTGAGCACAACCTTGGGATGTTAATAAAACATGTGCTCCAGTCCACTAAATGTTCAGCTTTCCACATTGAACTCAGCTCCCAAGTTTCCTCAGGAGGGAGTTGGGTGTCTTAGCATTCAGTGACTAAGTTGGACTTCAAACCCATCCCTTTAACAGACTTTAAAACCAAGTCTCTAGCCAAACCCTTCGTCAAGTGATCAGCTAAGTTATGTTGAGATCTAACAAACTCTATAGACACCACCCCATTCATGATAAGCTCACGAATCATGCTATGCCTGACACCTAAGTGTCTAGACTTCCCATTGTACATTTGGCTATAAGCCTTTGCCAATGTAGCAGCACTATCACAACGGATAGAAATAGGTGCTATAGGTTTAGGCCACAATGGAATCTCAAGAAGCAAGTTTTTCAACCATTCAACTTCTTTACCAGCAGCAGCTAAGGCCACAAATTCAGATTCCATGGTTGAACTGGTGATGCATGTTTGCTTCTTGGATGCCCAAGAAATTGCACCTCCACCAAGTAGGAATACCCAGCCACTAGTAGACGAATTGTCTTTAGTGTTACTGATCCAACTTGCATCAGTGTACCCTTCTAATACAGAAGGATAACCAGTATATGAGAGACTATAATCCATAGTTCTCTTCAAATACTTCAGTACCCTCTGAATTGCTTGCCAATGATGAGCACTAGGATTACTAGTATATCTACTCAATTTTCCCACAGCAAATGCAATATCAGGCCTTGTGCAAGTCATGGCATACATTAAGCAGCCAATCACCCTAGAATACTCAAGTTGAGATACAGCTTTACCAGTATTAGGCATGAGCTTCTCACTTGTATCCATAGGAGTACTTACTGGAGTACAATCAAAGTAATTAAATTTCCTTAACACTTTCTCAATGTAATGAGACTGAGAGATAGAAATTTTGTTACTTTCATGTTTAATCCTTATACCAAGGATAACATCAGCCTCCCCCATATCCTTCATGGAGAACCTTGATGACAAATATTCCTTTGTGAGGTCAACTTGATTTTGGTCAGTGCCAAAGATCAACATGTCATCAACATATAGACAAATGATGACTCCTTTACCAGATTCATCAAATTTGCTATATACACATTTGTCAGACTGGTTAAGTGAATAACCACTAGATAAAACTACTTCATCAAATTTTTGATGCCATTGCTTAGGTGCCTGCTTCAGTCCATACAAGGACTTAATCAGTTTACACACCTTGTTTTCATTGCCAGGCATGATGAAGCCTTGAGGTTGGTTCATATAAACCTCCTCATCCAATTCACCATTCAAGAATGCTGTCTTCACATCCATCTGATGTATAATCAGATTGTGAATAGATGCCAAGGCAATCAGCAATCTTATGGTACTGATACGAGCCACAGGGGCATAAGTATCAAAATAGTCAATCCCTGACTTTTGTTTAAAGCCTTGAATAACTAGTCTAGCCTTGAACTTTTCAATAGTTCCATCTACCTTCATTTTCTTTTTGAAAATACATTTGCAACCCAAAGGTTTGCAACCAGGTGGTAGATCAGCCAACACCCAAGTGTTGTTGCCCATGATGGAGTCCATCTCATCATTTATTGCCTCTTTTCAGAAAGCAACATCCTGGGACTTCATTGCTTCATCAAATGTTTTGGGATCATCCTCAACATTAAAGCAATAGGAGTGTTTGTCAGAGACCTCATCCCTTGTTCCTTCAATTAAGTACAATTGAAACTCAGGTCCAAATGATTTTGGAGTCCTGACCCTTGTGCTCCTTCTGAGCTCAGGTTCAGGTTGTCGTTCCACAACCTCATCAGGGACCTCATCAGAGATCTCAGATACACCAACATCATCAGTTCCATTAGGAATCCTCTGACTTGGTCTAGGGACTAACGAGAATCTATTCTCATCAAAGATAGCATCCCTTGATTCAATTATTGAGTTAATTGAAACAGATTCATTAGGTTCAATAACATAGAACCTATATGCCTTGGAATGCTCAGCATATCCAACAAAGATGCATTCAATGCCTCTTTCACCCAAAGTTTTTAGCTTTGGATCAGGGAGTTTTACAACTGCCCTACAACCCCAAACCCTGAGATAATTCAGGTTGGGTTTCTTTTTAGTCCAGAGTTCATAAGGGGTTGTCTTGTTCCTTTTGTTGGAAACCCTATTTAATAAATAGCAAGCTGTTAACATAGCTTCACCCCAGAACCCTTGACTCAGCCCAGAATAGGACAACATGGAATTAACCATTTCCTTCAGCACTCGGTTTTTCCTTTCAGAAATACCATTTTGCTGAGGAGTATAAGGGGCAGTCGTTTCATGGATTATACCAACAGACTGGAAATACAGAGTATCCATGTACTCACCTCCCCTATCAGTCCTTAATCTCTTGATCAGGGAACTTTGTTGCAATTCAACCTCAGTTTTAAATACTTTAAATTTATCTAATGCCTCATCCTTAGTATGCAATAAATAAACATAACAATACCTAGAAGCATCATCAATAAAAGTCACAAAGTATTTCTTATTCCCCAAAGAGGGAGTAGCATGCAAATCACATAAGTCACTATGAATCAGTTCGAATATCACAGTTTCACGTTTTACACTTTGAAAAGGTTTCTTAGTTATCTTGTTCATCATACAAGTTTTACACTTTTCAGTGTCCATGTCAAATGTTGGGATTAACCCATCCTTAGACATATCTTGCATCCTTTTAAAGTGTAACACCCCAACCCGACAAGGGTAAAGATATCACAAATATGGATTCATATCAGACAAAACAAAGCATACATCTACAGTAATACAAAAACCTCAAAGGATTACAAACGAAATACTAAATCTACAAGGTTACAAAAGAGAGCTTTCAAAACACTATTTCTAAAATATATTATCTTCGGTCCAATTCTAAATCCAGCATATCATTTCAATCTTCTAAGTCCGAAAGTACACTCTCCAATCATTCCCAGCTTCCTACTAAAACCTGCCGCAGGAAAAGAAATACGGCTGAGCTACGAGAGCTCAGTGAACAGATATAACGGTAACAAAACAATAATAGATAGTAGAATCAAGAAGATCAGGATTACAGGTCATACCGATAACTCAAGATGTAGAAATGCGATGTCAGGAATAAATAAGGAATAAGACTAAGGAAAAGAAAAGGAACAAGTAATAGGAAAAATTCAAGAGGTTCAATAAATGAAGAAAACGGAAATCTATCACGAGCCCAGAAACAAGCCATATCATATCATCGCAATGTAACCAAATAGAGTAGCTAACTCCCAGATATGTGAAAGACGTGTATCGCACACACCATCAGTCACCAGATAAATATAACAATAAACATATAACATAACATATACAGATAACAGGTCAAATCTAGGATGCACCCATACGCCCCACAGACAATTCAATAATCATAATTATAATGGCCATAGCAAATAATAAATAAGGGACGGAACAGGTCATCACTCTCCTGCCCTAGAGTCATGTCAGAGGTGCGTCAATGACATGGACATGAAACCCTCATGCCTAGTGATTGGCTCGTAATATCAAACTGTAGGTCAAAGGTCAAACGTACTATCAAATAATCAAAGTCATATCCTAAGGGTACATGGCAAAGGTTCATGTCAACCAGTTCAGGATTATATATCATAGGTTCAACTTAGAATTTATCAGGTTAAGTTTTATATCAAAGTTTAAGTTCAGATTAAAGAACTATATCAAATGGTTCAAAAGAGTGTAACAAAAGTTTATAATCAAAGTTTCATATAAACAGTTTATCTCTAAAGGTTTCTATTTGAAAGTCCATTTAAACAATCCTTCAAAAAAAATGGTTCTCATAACAACTGATCTTTCAAAATAGTTTTCTTCAAAATGGTCTTCCAAAACTTTTAGTAACTTTCATTAAAAGTGATATTACTTATTTAAAAGTAGTTTATCCCCAAAACGTTTCATATGTAGTCTAAGAACGGTTCAAAATCAGTTAGGTTTAAATAAGGATTTAACAGATTAAGGTTTATATCAAAAATCAATTTAGTTTTATAACAAGTATAATAAATTAAGATTCAAAACAAGGTTCACAAATCAGGGTTCAGAACAAGAGATCAAACACAAGGTTCATGAAGGTTCACAAAACAAAAATTCACATGGAAGGTTCACAAACAAGAGATCACATGAAAAGTTCATAACAGCAGGGAACATAGCAATGGTATAGGGGATCCTAATAAGGAAAATGAGAACTGAAAGAAAAAGGAAATGAACACCCTTACTGAAAGAGGGCAGAATATCTGTACCTTATTACGAATGCAAGGACACAAAGCTAAAAGCTGACAGGGATTAGATTACTCCTTCCTCGAACCTAAGGAGTAGAAGACAGAAGTCCAAAGGGTCTTTAGTTATATTTCCATTATTAGTAAGTTAATAATATCACAGATTAGGTTAAGTCCTTATTAAGATTATTATGGAAGTAAGGTACATTTTATCAAGTTACAAAAGTTTAAGAGTAATTACGACAAGTTTACATAGTTTAGGGTTTTATTAAATTCAAAGGGTTAACATGAAAATACTTTAAGTTTCTGAATTAAATACTCATGTTATTCAGAATGACATTTTAATCTCTTAAGTTTCACAATTCACAGTTTATACCCCTTTAGTTATATAATTTTCAAAACAAACCCTACATTTACATAATTCATGTTTTAATCCCTATAATATTTATTTTTACCAAACAAGCACCTTATATTACAAAGTTACAGAAAATATCCTCAGAATTACATGTAGTATAAATTTGACCCCTCAGAATTCATTAATTACACATTTGGTCCCTTAACTTTACAAAACTTACAATTTAAATCATAATTTATTTATAGTTACATATCAAGCCCATAAATAGTCAAAATTACACATTACACCCTTAATGACATTATTTACACAAAATAACTTCAAGTTTCCAGAATTTACACTTTTAGTCCCTCTATTTTAATTAATTACAAAACAACCCTTTTAAATACAATTAATTCATTATCTTGCAATATTTACACTTAGGACCCTCAAGTTATATTTTTACCACATTCCTACTGACTTATAAGACATTACAAAAATATCCCAGAAGTTTCAAAGTTGGCAAAACACACCCTTGTAGTTTAAAAGGCCAATCGGATTACTTTTTAAATTGTAAAACCAAACCCTAACCTTACCCAATCATTAACCCATCATGACACAATAGTTAAATGCATTTATTAATCAGATCCAAACCACAAAACCCTAACCCTAATACGATTTAGGGTTTCTTTCTTATTTTCTTTTATTTTCTATATAATCCGATTACAAACATAATTCATGATCAATTATTATGAGCTTCTATAAATCAAATGGTTATTTTTCTAGGCTTATATTATCAGTATAGAACATGTAAAAATTATGGTTACACCTAAAAAAATTCATATAGCATGATTTACAAATTAAGTGTGTATTAACCCTTTTAATTTCGTACGCCTAAATAAACGTGCATGATTCGTGTTTATTATTTTTCTTAGATCATATTCGACATGTAGATCACTAGAAAAATACTGGATAATTTTTAGAACGTAAGAATAAGTCGAAAGAAATTAGTACCTCTCGGATGGAATAAAAACGAACGAACAATTCTCACGATCAAACCTAGCTTCCTAAATTCCAACTCTTATTTTTCTTGGCTCCTTAAGACTCAGATGAACACTAGAAAAATGCTAGATCAGGTCCAGAAATCGTGTGGAAGGGTTGGTCGATTTTTGTTTAGTCGATGGTTAGGGTTTCGGCTATTTAGGGTTTTATAAAATATTATGATTTGTTTTTATATTTAATAGGCCGACTAGGAGGGGGCATGGATCAGATTTTCGGCCCTAGAAGTTATCACAATATCACAATTTGATTTTGTGTACAATTCCTTAATTTAGTTTTGCATATATCTTAATTAAAATGGTTTAATATATATATATATATATATATTAACTTTAATTATATATATTTTCGGATTACGTATATGTATGTATATGTGAGTTAATATTTTTGGACATTCAAAATAATGTAATGTTATCCCGGGAATTAATTTACTTGATATGTAGCTCGTTTTCAGAAGTTTGGAATTGTTTCAGAATTTTATAACTTATTTATTTAGGTTTTATTGTTTCAGGGGTAATTTGGTCTTTTTACAAGTTATCTGAATTTCAGGTATTACAACTTCTTCCCCTCTAAAAGAAAAATTTTCATCCTCGAAAATTGACGTGAAACGAAATGGAAACACAAACTGACTGTGATCAGGAATATGAAAGACTTGGTTCTTATGACTCTATACTACTGGTTAAAACTTCGGTTTCCTCAAAAGACAAATCATACCAAATCCAAATCGAAAGAGAGATATATTGAACGTAACGATTGATAATCGGATCTTCTAGGAAAAGACCCAGGAATTACGTGGGATTTTGATGGATGGGTCATCCACAGGATTTTATTTAAGAAGTCAGAGTAGAACGTACGGAATAGATTATCAACATCAATTGGAAGAAGTTCTATAACAGTACCTAAGATTATTACCGAAAATTCTTAGAGGTCAGCAGAATGCGTGACGAGAATCCAAACGTGCAATCCACCTATGGTGAAAGCAGTTTACGCGTACCGTTAGGATGAACTTAAGGTCTCACTAATGCGGATGATCCCAAACAGTTATCAGAATTTCTAAAGTTCTAAGGCACTTCTTGAAATAACCGATGCCCACAACAAGTGCACGTTATATGATGTAAGTATTATCACGTTGGCCAGACGTCATAATACTGGCATCATATAAATATGCCCTCATGAGGATCATACTTGATTTCAAGTCGTGAACAAACTAACTTATCTTATTCCACCTAGTCTTCCTACGGTCTCAGAGGTCATCAAAATTAAACACCCTAACCAAGTGGAGAACGAATCACTAGGAAGAGTTAACGAATGTCCCAGAATGCCTATCAGAATTTGGTACTTCATTATAAGTATCAAATCATCCATCATTTGCCGAAACCTCTCAAAACAAAGTCATCACCGAACACACGAACAGGAATGCTTCTAGGAACTTAACTCATTCGAGGATCTTATTACGAAACTTAAGTAAGTCAACGGAGTGAAAGTTAGTCGCCAAGAACATCGGCCTTCGTAGAATTAATTTTCCCCCAACCATAAAGGGTCTTTTCCAAAAACCCGCTCATTTAACACATCCAATCTCTTCAAGTCCGGTTAATCTGTCTTTATCAGTCCATCAATCGGAAAGTGAAACCACAATTGGAACTTGTGCTTGGTCCTTCGAGCTTTCTGCCGTTCTTCTTGAAATGTGATGGAGTAATGTAAATTACTAACATGCTCTTTGAATTTCTTCATCACCCAGACTGCTTCCGCTCTCAATTCATCTTAGTACAACTAAGGTGAATAGGAAAATTTGATAGCATGTCTTCAACAGTTCCAGGTTCGCCATCTTGACTAAATTTCTTCTTCTGTATCGCCAACACTTCTACCTTATAAGGAATGTCATCACTCTTCATTGCAGCCGCCATTGATGTCAACTCCAGATCAGGCAGCGAAATGATTCTTCTGGCATGCTTCTAGTTGGCTCAACACCTATCAATCTCTTAGACTGCACAATGATCGACGGATTTCCTAACAAAGTGAAAAATGATTCTCACGCTCTTCCTCGTCTCCGAATGTACTATTAAGTCATACAATGACCATTTGTCTCAGTATTCACGAGAAAACCTAATTACCAATTTTATAAGCAGTCAGAGCTTTAGCTAATACTATTAGCGTTACTAATCGTCATAACAGTCGTTTATGGATTCGGAAGGCGATTTCAAAACTAAAATTAATTAACCCTCGTAAAGAAACTTCACGCTCTAAAATTAAACAAACACATAATCGTTTCAGGATGGAGGAGTCTCGGTTTCTAACGGTAATACGGTTCAGCTATCTTCAGCCACCATCCTTCTTTATCGCGAACGGAACTAAAACACGCCCAGAGATACAATTAAACAAACTTACTTCCCGGTCTTCGGTTGTTGCTCTTCCTGGTTGCTCAAATCAATCTATATGATCCCGGACATATCTGAAAGACACCTTCACTTGGTGACTAGAATATCTCTCGGTAACTTGTAAATTCCTACTTCACGCTTCGGTGACCCGCTTGGTGGTTCAACCAGGAATCATATTCAGATACTCAGGGTGCCCAATAACTCTCAAGATGAGGTTCATTCCTCAGTGCACGAAATGGGTTCTAGGAAAACTTTGGTACTCGGATTTCTAAGGAGGTATTTTTAATGGATGCCAGAAAACCAAGGCAACCATGGGAAATCAAGTTCTGGCTTTCATAGCCGAATGAGCTCGACAGACTTAGAAGGTTGAGAACCATGATAGACACATACCCACATAATTTATTCCAAAAATTGCTCAAGCCTTATTATTAAATATTCGGGAAAACCCACAATCCAATGGAATCCGTACAATATTAATGTCAAAAGAAACCTAAGACAAAAATTTTAACAGTAATAACACACATGACTCGAGCTCTATTTCCATGACTAGACCGTGTTACTTGCAGTGGACTCCAAGTCTGAATCCACTTCATCTTCCTCGCTAAGCCATCCATTTCGGTTCCCTTCAGGCTGTGGCAGTGGTTGTCTCGCAAAACCATCCTCAGGGTTCCTTCCTTCATCTCCTACGTCGTCCACGAATCCATACAAATTGTGAGGCTCTGCCCGCACTACTCCTCCTTCTTCCACGAACTTGGGACACCTTCCCGGGTACTTAGTCACTACTCCGTCTTTATCAGTCATTTTCGTCTCGTGCACATGTACC
The DNA here is from genome assembly GCA_021014915.2 of Artemisia tridentata subsp. tridentata. Taxonomy (NCBI): domain Eukaryota; kingdom Viridiplantae; phylum Streptophyta; class Magnoliopsida; order Asterales; family Asteraceae; genus Artemisia; species Artemisia tridentata. The sequence continues at coordinate 101,588,463 of CP139502.1, read as the reverse complement.
TCCGTTCCATTTATATTAACCACGGTCAACCTTTCTTCAATCCGGCAGGGACACATGCTAGCAGGGATCAGCATCCTTCTGTTAGTCCATCTCAACTTACCAATCTTTTTCTGGCCAGTAGCGAAAACTGTTGTCCAACGATACGTGCTGCGTGCTGGAGGTGCCATGCAGAAAATGACACAAATGATACTAAGTACTAGAACTCGATAGGAGTCGAAAAACTACTCATAACTCAAAATTTTTAAAACACATGGAATATCATCGTCTGAACGATTTCAAAGATGATTAACGAAATATGGAGAATAAGCACGAATGGAACGACAAAACAAAATCCTAATGTCTACCCAAATCCTCACCGGTCAGAATTTAAGTTCCTATAGGAAAAGTCCTAAAATAATTTCTCAAAGGTTGTCCTACGAGCACTTACAGTGGAAACTTAGTGGTCCTAACTTACACAGGTCAAGGGTAAATGCATTACGAATCGCAGCCTGTCTCTGATACCATAAATTGTAACACCCCAACCCGACAAGGGTAAAGATATCACAAATATGGATTCATATCAGACAAAACAAAGCATACATCTACAGTAATACAAAAATCTCAAAGGATTACAAACGAAATACTAAATCTACAAGGTTACAAAAGAGAGCTTTCAAAACACTATTTCTAAAATATATTATCTTCGGTCCAATTCTAAATCCAGCATAGCTATTCAATCTTCTAAGTCCGAAAGTACACTCTCCAATCATTCCCAGCTTCCTACTAAAACCTGCCGCAGGAAAAGAAATGCGGCTGAGCTACAAGAGCTCAGTGAACAGATATAACGGTAACAAAACAATAATAGATAGTAGAATCAAGAAGATCAGGATTACAGGTCATACCGATAACTCAAGATGTAGAAATGAGATGTCAGGAATAAATAAGGAATAAGACTAAGGAAAAGAAAAGGAACAAGTAATAGGAAAAATTCAAGAGGTTCAATAAATGAAGAAAACAGAAATCTATCACGAGCCCAGAAACAAGCCATATCATATCATCGCAATGTAACCAAATAGAGTAGCTAACTCCCAGATATGTGAAAGACGTGTATCGCACACACCATCAGTCACCAGATAAATATAACAATAAACATATAACATAACATATACAGATAACAGGTCAAATCTAGGATGCACCCATACGCCCCACAGACAAATCAATAATCATAATTATAATGGCCATAGCAAATAATAAATAAGGGACGGAACAGGTCATCACTCTCCTGCCCTAGAGTCATGTCAGAGGTGCGTCAATGACATGGACATGAAACCCTCATGCCTAGTGATTGGCTCGTAATATCAAACTGTAGGTCAAAGGTCAAACGTACTATCAAATAATCAAAGTCATATCCTAAGGGTACATGGCAAAGGTTCATGTCAACCAGTTCATGATTATATATCATAGGTTCAACTTAGAATTTATCAGGTTAAGTTTTATATCAAAGTTTAAGTTCAGATTAAAGAACTATATCAAATGGTTCAAAAGAGTGTAACAAAAGTTTATAATCAAAGTTTCATATCAACAGTTTATCTCTAAATGTTTCTATTTAAAAGTCCATTTAAACAATCCTTCAAAAAAAATGGTTTTCATAACAACTGATCTTTCAAAATAGTTTTCTTCAAAATGGTCTTCCAAAACTTTTAGTAACTTTCATTAAAAGTGATATTACTTATTTAAAAGTAGTTTATCCCCAAAACGTTTCATATGTAGTCTAAGAACGGTTCAAAATCAGTTAGGTTTAAATAAGGATTTAACAGATTAAGGTTTATATCAAAAATCAATTTAGTTTTATAACAAGTATACTAAATTAAGATTCAAAACAAGGTTCACAAATCAGGGTTCAGAACAAGAGATCAAACACAAGGTTCATGAAGGTTCACAAAACAAAAATTCACATGGAAGGTTCACAAACAAGAGATCACATGAAAAGTTCACAACAGTAGGGAACATAGCAATGGTATAGGGGATCCTAATAAGGAAAATGAGAACTGAAAGAAAAAGGAAATGAACACCCTTACTGAAAGAGGGCAGAATATCTGTACCTTATTACGAATGCAAGGACACAAAGCTAAAAGCTGACAGGGATTAGATTACTCCTTCCTCGAACCTAAGGAGTAGAAGACAGAAGTCCAAAGGGTCTTTAGTTATATTTCCATTATTAGTAAGTTAATAATATCACAGATTAGGTTAAGTCCTTATTAAGATTATTATGGAAGTAAGGTACATTTTATCAAGTTACAAAAGTTTAAGAGTAATTACGACAAGTTTACATAGTTTAGGGTTTTATTAAATTCAAAGGGTTAACATGAAAATACTTTAAGTTTCTGAATTAAATACTCATGTTATTCAGAATGACATTTTAATCTCTTAAGTTTCACAATTCATAGTTTATACCCCTTTAGTTATATAATTTTCAAAACAAACCCTACATTTACATAATTCATGTTTTAATCCCTATAATATTTATTTTTACCAAACAAGCACCTTATATTACAAAGTTACAGAACATATCCTCAGAATTACATGTAGTATAAATTTGACCCCTCAGAATTCATTAATTACACATTTGGTCCCTTAACTTTACAAAACTTACAATTTAAATCATAATTTATTTATAGTTACATATCAAGCCCATAAATAGTCAAAATTACACATTACACCCTTAATGACATTATTTACACAAAATAACTTCAAGTTTCCAGAATTTACACTTTTAGTCCCTCTATTTTAATTAATTACAAAACAACCCTTTTAAATACAATTAATTCATTATCTTGCAATATTTACACTTAGGACCCTCAAGTTATATTTTTCCCACATTCCTACTGACTTATAAGACATTACAAAAATATCCCAGAAGTTTCAAAGTTGGCAAAACACACCCTTGTAGTTTAAAAGGCCAATCGGATTACTTTTTAAATTGTAAAACCAAACCCTAACTTTACCCAATCATTAACCCATCATGACACAATAGTTAAATGCATTTATTAATCAGATCCAAACCACAAAACCCTAACCCTAATACGATTTAGGGTTTCTTTCTTATTTTCTTTTATTTTCTATATAATCCGATTACAAACATAATTCATGATCAATTATTCTGAGCTTCTATAAATCAAATAGTTATTTTTCTAGGCTTATATTATCAGTATAGAACATGTAAAAATTATGGTTACACCTCAGAAAATTCATATAACATGATTTACAAATTAAGTGTATTTTAACCCTTTTAATTTCGTACGCCTAAATAAACATGCATGATTCGTGTTTATTATTTTTCTTAGGTCATATTCGACATGTAGATCACTAGAAAAATACTAGATAATTTTTAGAATGTAAGAATAAGTCGAAAGAAATTAGTACCTCTCGGATAAAATAAAAACGAACGAACAATTCTCACGATCAAACCTAGCTTCCTAAATTCCAACTCTTATTTTTCTTGGCTCCTTAAGACTCAGATGAACACTAGAAAAATGCTAGATCAGGTCCAGAAATCGTGTGGAAGGGTTGGTCAATTTTTGTTTAGTCGATGGTTAGGGTTTCGGCTATTTAGGGTTTTATAAAATATTATGATTTGTTTTTATATTTAATAGGCCGACTAGGAGGGGGCATGGATCAGATTTTCGGCCCTATAAGTTATCACAATATCATAATTTGATTTTGTGTACAATTCGTTAATTTAGTTTTGCATATATCTTAATTAAAATGGTTTAATATATATATATATATATATATATATATATATATATATATATATATATATATATATATATATATATATATATATATATTAACTTTAATTATATATATTTTCGGATTACATATATGTATGTATATGTGAGTTAATATTTTTGGACATTCAAAATAATGTAATGTTGTCCTGGGAATTAATTTACTTGATATGTAGCTCGTTTTCAGAAGTTTGGAATTGTTTCAGAATTTTATAACTTATTTATTTAGGTTTTATTGTTTCAGGGGTAATTTGGTCTTTTTACAAGTTATCTAAATCTCAGGTATTACATAAAGTGTACATGGCCAAGTCTAGCATGCCAAAGGGTTGAATCATTTAATCTAGATGACGACATAAAAGCATAATCAACCATATCATGAACAATATTAAGTCTAAACATTTGATTACATAAATAACCAAAACCAATGAATACACCATGTTTAGATAAAACATACTTATCAGATTCAATTACTTGTTTATAACCACAATTATTCAAAACACTACTAGAAACCAAGTTTTTTCTAATATTAGGAACATGTAAAACATTAAACAAAGAAACAATCTTTCCAGAACTAAACTTCAAATCAACACATCCTTTTCCATGCACCAGGGCTGTTGACTCATTTCCCATATGAAGAATAGAACCATCATTCATTGACTCATAGGTCTTGAACCAGCCTCTATCTTTACACACATGAATTGTTGCTCCAGAGTCAACCCACCACGCAACATCATCATCCTGCACAAAGTACACATCAGATATATATGTAACATAATAAATCTTAAAAGACTTATTAAATATATTCTGACCTTTTAGGGAATTGGAATTACCATTCCCAGAACCACTTGTGCCTGATCCATTGGCTTTATTGCCAATCTTAACACCTTTACAATCCTTCCTGAAGTGTCCAGTTTTACCACACTTCCAACAAGTAGCTTTAGACTTCTTGTTAGGATCAGTTTTGGTGTTATCCTGATGCTTACGTTTGCCCTTGTTGTCATTGTTCCTGGAGGAGTTGTTATGCTCCACCAAATTGACAACTGATGGACCAGCAGCATTGCTGCCCTTTGGCTTGTCACTTTCATGTGCTTTGAGTGATTCCTCAATGCGCAAATGACTGCCCAACTCAACAAGAGTTAACTCCTCCTTCTTATGCTTTAGCATATGCTTGAAATCTTTCCAAGAAGGAGGTAGTTTATCGATGATACAAGAGACTGAAATAGCCTCATCCATGTTCATCTTGTGTTGTGTGAAACGACCAAGTATACTAAGAAGTTCATTGTATTGTTCCATGACAGGTCTAGAATCGACCATTTTGTAATTGTTAAAATTACTTACAAGGAACTTCTTACTTGATGCATCCTCAGCCATATACTTGGCTTCCAAGGAATCCCACAGTTCTTGAGAAGATTCAACATTTTGATAAAGATCAAATAGAGAATCAGACATACCATTGAGAATTAATCCTCTGCACACATAGTCATCATTCTCCCATTTGCTTCTGTTCCTCATCTGTTCCATAGTAGCATCATCCCCATGATCTTCAGGAATGGGTGTGGTCAGAACATACCAGATAACAAGAAGTGCATCTTCTTTTGCCATCTCATGAAGTCGATACCTTCAAACTTTTCAAGCTTTGAAAAGTTAGCCGCCATATGCCTCATTGCAGCAGCCATTGATTATCACAGGAATAGTTTCTATTGATTGTTGGTTGTATTGTGTCGTGGTGTTCCCAGAACAGGGTAAAGATAATCAATCAAGGTACCGGATATTCACTTGAAATCGTGTAATCACTTTCCAATAGAAACTATTCGACCCTATGCCTGGGTTACACGAATATCTCTATGGGATAAGACCAAGTGATGTTCTTGTTTTAGGCACAAATCAAGAACCAAATCGTATTCAAGTGTTTAGGGTTTGTGTTCTGTATATCCATGCAGCTATGATACGACCTCTATTTATAATAGAGTTTACTCAAACCCTAGCCCATGGAATTATGTATAATTAACGGCCCATTAATTATACCATAATAGTTTCCATAATAGTAGGAATCAGTGGTTATAACTAGCAGCAGAATCTCATGCCCAGCAGCACAATAAATTGTGCTAGCAGCAGAATCTATTGCTCTGCAGTTCAGCAGCAGGAACATTGTACTATCAGCAGCAACAATGTACTAGCAGCAGGAACAATAAAGCTAGCAGCAGTATTGATAATACTAGTAGTAGTATCAACACTAGCAGCAGAAATGATACTACTAGCAGCAGTATCATTAAAGCTAGCAGCAGGAATAATAATGCTAGCAGCAGGAATGATCTGCATCAGCAGCATTATCATTTACACTATAAACCACTTAAATTGAGTCAGGGTGTTCAGGGACCTAATGGGTGTACACTCCGTACCTCCAAACCCATTACCAGGTGTGAACTCATCCCTCAAGTGTACTAAATTTTCCAACAAATTGTTGCAGTCGTTGGACTCCCACCTCCACAACAACCACCCCATGAAGAGATTGAATTTTTATAGACAAAGATGATCTACAGAAAATGCCATACTTGAAAGCCGTGGTTTTGGAAGGGCTTAGGAGACACCCACCAGGGCATCTTGTGCTGCCCCATAGGGTTATGAAAGATGTGCAAGTGCAAGGGTACGTAATTCCAGAGGGCGCAACCCTCAATTTCATGGTGTGTGAGATGGGTTTGGAACCCAAGGTATGGGATGAACCCATGGAGTTCAATCCTGAGAGGTTCTTGTCAGATGATTCTAGTCAAAATCATGTGTTTGATATAACCGGAAGCAAAGGGATCAAGATGATGCCATTCGGTGTCGGGAGAAGAATATGCCCTGCCACGAATTTAGCTCAGCTACACTTGGAATACTTTGTTGCCAATTTGATATGGTACTTCCAGTGGACTCAACCTCATGGTTATCATGTTGATCTCTCTGAGAGGGTCGACTTCACCGTGACCATGAAGAACCCTCTACAAACACAAATCATATCAAGGGGCTAGGCACAAATTTAACTACATAAATCATGTTAGTTTAATAATGCTTAAGTCCGTCAGTTTTCGGCCTATATAACAACATTGTTAGGAATAAGGAATCTAGTCATCTTGGAAAGCCCAGAGGCAAGAATGTCATATTTACCTTGCCTCAACCACTATCAATAGTGGATGCATTTGCTTTCATTTGAAGTTTTCCAGTCACTTTCATTTTGTACGCTGCATTGTATCAAAGCTCAGTTGAATCAAAATTTGATTGAGGATAATTCTCTCTTCTCTCTATCACATACACTAACACACTAATTCACATGTACAATATCTTTGTAATCACCATTTTTATGATCCAGCAATTATGATCAAGGGTTAGTGGGTGTTTTGAAAGCTTAGAGAATGCCTAAGACTACATTGCAAGAGATGAGGCTAAGTGTTCAACAAAAGCTTGTTTAAATAGAAAATTAACTCTGAAATCAGAAGCTATCCGTTAGCTAGGTTAATCGATCGTTGGTTCAAAAAATGCTCAAAAACTTCATACCCGTTGTAAAAGGTTAGCTATTACATGTGTGCCTTATTTTTCCCTTCAAAAACACTAACTTTAAACCATTTCAGAAAAGTCTTTTTGACTAACCTAATGTGTTTGAATTGAAATAAGTTTAAGGGAGCTCGCTTAACCAATACTGAAAGTAGTTTGGTGTAATTACCTAAACTAAAGATTCCTACCATAACAAGAATGTATATGTAAAACACGCAATCTTCCTTTTAATTTAACATAAAATTTTCAGCACATTGGTTAATTTAATAAAAGTATTTAGGTAAACATTATTAAAACAAACACACACACACACACTTAGGGGCTGTTTGATAAAAAAAAATGATTTAGTACTGAATCAATTAGCACCCTGAATGATTTAGAATGATCTGTATGAATTTGATTCTCAATGAAAACTGGTTATTTGATAAGGGTTTTGAATAACAATCATGAATGACATAAAATTACCATTCTAACCTTATTTCAGATTTGAAGTTGAATACTATATGACCATTTTTATTAAAACAGTGATCAAATTTATAAATAAAACAATATGTGAAATTGGTATCCATAGCGATTCAAATTGTGAAATGCAATCGTTACTTTTCTTTCTTTAACTTTGTAATAATTACTCAATTAAATATAATTCTACAAACTATAATATTAAAAGAAAATGTGAATAAGGAACCACTCCAAGAATATGCAATTGATATGGCCTCCTACGTCATTGTGTCTCAATATAACAAGAATATTATATAAGAGTAAGCAAGTATGTTAATAAATTTGTTGTTATATTGATATAAAATTAAAAAATATTGACATGTGGTAAATGTTGGCACTGAGCGTGTGAAGAAAAAACCATTTGCTGCAACAAAAAAAATAAAAAATAAATAAAATAAAATGAATGCAATCAATGAAACGTATGGGACCATGGATGCTGAATGACTGATGACCTCCACCTACTCAAAATGATACAGAGGCAAACTAAATCGGTCAGAGCTCCACTTGTTTTTATCAAACGCTCCATGTGCTGACCGAATTGAAGGTGTCCTCTTAATTAGCCCACTAAGAGGCTATCAAACACTCCCTTAGTTCACATTTTATGAAATGTTCTTCAAGACACAAGTGTGTAAAATGACTAAAAGATACTAACTTATGTTTTAAGTTTTCCCAATTTTAGTTATATATTTTGATCATAATACAACTTACAATGTATTAAAACATGTGTTGAAGCTAGGAATGTGTTAGACTCATATCCCGGATACAAATAGGCCCCACCCTAGATGAAATGGACGAAGGCTTTACGTGATTGGCTAGTCAACTCGATAACCAAAGTAGTAGTCAAAGTATTGCATAACGTGATTATAGAAAATATGACGTGTCACATATATAATGAAGAGCTAATAGCAACAAAATGTATTATAGTTGTCACTTATACCTTTTATATGTATCGAACAAAAATAGTTGCTACTCTGTGTACTAAACTTTATTTTTTAGGTTTTTTTGTGTACTTTATAACCATTTTGCCCCTCATTTTATTAGCCGTGAAGGGGCAAAATGGTCAAAAGTACACAAACAAGCCCAAAAAATAAAGTTTAGTACACATAATAGCAAAAAAAATAATAATAAAAAAATAATAATAAATAAATAAATAAAAAATTGTTCGATACATATAGAAGGTCTAGGTGACAACTATGATATATTTTGGTGCCATTAGCCCTATAATGAAAATAGACTTAAAGGACTAAAGTTGCCAAGTGGTAAATGAGTTATAAGTGTGATATGGCTTAAGTAGAAGAATGAAGGACTTAAAGGACTATAATTGCCAATTTGGCAATCTCACAACTAGCACATTATAAGAGATAAGTCTTAGACTTATCTCTTCATTTTCTAAAAGGTTCTAGAGAACTTCTAGAGGTGTGTGTTGGTGATGTCGGTTCAAGAAAAAGGAAAGGAGGGAAGAACTAACTTGTTGATGAAGTGTTGATGAGTTAGTGATTCCGTACCAAGGGATAAGCTTATCAATGATCTTTCCCACAAGTAAGTAATCTCCTTTCTTGATTCAAATGAGGTTAAGGTTTATGAGTAAAGTGGGATTTCAGCATATGATCATTGTATGATCATATGATGATATAGAATGGAAGTTGGGTAAGTTTAAATAGGTTATGTAAACCCTTTTTCATAGTGTTGCTTAAATGTGTTAATAGGTATTGATTTGATGATGATAAGAATGATGATGGTGATAAGGATGATGATGATGATGGTGAATTTATGATTGATATCTTAGCTTGGAGCTAAGGTAAGTAAACCGGTTATAATGTGATGTTATAATGATTTCTATGTATTATGTGTTATGTGATTTTGTTATGTTAAGGTAATTGAATGGTTTGGATGTATGTGCTTATGTGAAAGTGAGAATGAGACTAGTTTGACATAACTAGTAATGAAGTGTTAGTCAAGGGTGGATTAGGATAAGGTATGTTTGTGTTTTGATTGATAAGGAATGTTGATGCTTAAAGTGGTTTAAGCCTTTAAGGTATGTGTTAATGATTAATGTTGTAATGGAATAATGAGTTATGATGCATAATATATGAATGACTTATGATGTTGTGTTATATCCATTTTACTTAGTAAGCTTTATGCTTACGGTTTAAGTGACTAACTTTTCGTAGGGTTATGCGTGAAGGAAAGATAACGCTTGGATTAAGGATTGAATGTGCGGATGTTAGAAAGTTTTGGTAAGAAAGTAGGAGCTGGGTAGAATACCGAGCTCAAAGTCAATGTTGATGCCCCCGTGAGTTGTTTAAAGGTTATATGGTCATAGTCAAGTCTCAAAGTTATGTTGTGATATGTTAAAGTCAAACTTGTATAATGGTTCGTAATATAAACGGGTTGAAGTGTTTATAGTTATGGATAAAGGGGTGTTTGGAATAAGTGTAATTATACCCATTTTGGGTTGCAAACGGGTCAAATGGTTATGAAAATGGTTTATTATTTTATGTTAATGATTTTGGGTAAGTTTGATGTGATATTGAAGTGGTAAGGGTCGAATGTGTGAAAATGGGTCAAACAGGTTTTGGGCAAACCCCGTGAAATATGTGTTCATGGGTCATTTAAACTGCGAATGCTTATGAAAATGATGTATTATGTTATATTAATGATTTATGGAAAGTTAATTTTTGAGTATATGGTTTCCGAAAAATGTGTAAAGTATTGTTTTCGTAAAGTTTTCTGCAGGTCCCATATGGCATTTTCAGCGTATGGTCATATGGCTGCCTCAGAGATATTGTATATATGACCAGAATATGGCCATATGGTATTTTCAGCATATTGTCATATGGTTGCTTCAGAAAGTTTAATAAGGGCATATGAGCTGAATATGGACATATTATATTTTTAGCATATGGCCATATGCTTCTGTCAAAGTATATATGAGATTTTTTTTTAGTTTTCGTCAAATTTTCAAATTTCGTATCTTTTAATCCGTAAGTCGCTACGGGTCGTGCCACTGGTCATTTCGAAGGTAATTGAGTTTATTTTCATTTAAAATTAGTCTCAAAAGAATAAGAAGAAGTTCGTTAAATTTGGGTCGTTTCCGCGTAAAGTTTTAATTTTTAGTCAAACCGAGCACGGGGCGTAACAGAATGGCTCGTACCAAGTAACGAAAATTGCCAAAATAATCAACATCTCACAGTCGATGGTCAATCTGTGACCTAATATGATCAACCATGAGATTGTAGTCATCAAAGCAAATCCATTTTGTCCTTATTCGGTTTTGTTTAACTTATGAATTTTGCGTTAGATGCTACAAATTATATGTTTATCATTATTAAAATATAAAAAAGTTTTAATTTAAATATCTCATATTTGCACCAACAATCTCTTCTTTTTTTAAGATGAAAAATATGTAAACCGTAACATATAGTGTTAGAGCACAAAAAGTGTAAATCATAGTGTAGGGTCTTCTATGTAATTTATCAAAGCTAGATAGGGCACATTGTAACGTTTTGTTGTTGAGAGACCACTTACCCTCGCAACACTTGTATAGTTGCGAAGGGAAGCTTAATGTTGAGAAGTCTCTCAACGTTTGGTTGTAAGGGTATAAATATCTCATACCTCAGGGGGTATGAGGTGTATGTCTATGCTATAGTCTTTAGAGACTTTCCTTCATTCCTCTCTCATTTCTCTCTCTAGGAAAGATGTGTCCATACCTACTCTCTCTCTCTCTAGATTAGTAGTAGATTAGGATTAAAGGTGCCCAACAATTGGTATCGAGATCCATATATGATACATTGTTGTGTTTAATTGTGTTAGTTTTTAGCTTAAGATCATCATTAGAGTTAAATTTTTACGTTTTTATAGTCCAAAATTCGTTACTCTCTCTAGAAATATTTTTGTGTTCTTAAAAATCTTTGGTTTAATCATTTTTGTGGTTAGATTGCAAAAAGGTTTATGCAAAAACATTATAGGAGATTTGATACATGTTTTTAATGGATTACATAAACTGTTTTACTATCAAATGATGATTTTTGGTTAAATTTAGGTGTTTTTGTTATGTTTCAATAAGTGGTTTTTTAAAGTTTTGCAAGTTGTTATTTAGGTAATCTCACAAATTTCCTTCACAAGATTAGGGTTTCAACATTGAGAGACTTGTTTTGCGAGCCCTCTCAAGGTTTGGTTTACGAGACTTTTTGTTGCGAAACTTGTTTTTTAGTCCTTTTTCTAAGCCGTTATAATTTTTGTTGTGATACTTAAGTTAGGAGACCTCATTTACGGGACTTCTTACTAAATTTACATTTAAGTTTTGAATCAAGTTGTTTGTTGAGATGAGATAGTGATAGTCGTTGTTGACTTGAGGGTGTTGTGATTTAGTTGAAGTTGTTTTTGGATATGATGACCTGAGATAATTAGAACAGAGGTTGTATATGTTGTTTTTTTAGTAGTTGAATGTTTTTATCCTCTTTCTTGTTTTTTTTTGTTTGACATTTTCGTTTGACTTGAATAAGGTTCGAGGTTATAATTACTTATGGTAACTTGTGACCTTGGAGTAAGTATCGCAACTTACGGGTAAATTAGACAATAGTTACCTCGTAAACGTTTGAGAAAAATTCTTGCAACTATGGATGTCTCGTAACAGATTTTGAGTTCGTAACTAGTTTACGAGTCTTGGATCTTTAAGAGCAGAGTAATAAGTCTCGTAACTGAGTTCAGGATGGTAGTCTCGAAAGTTATGAGAGATCTAAGTTTCGGAACAGATTTGGTCTCTCAACTAATAAGTCTCGCAATTAAAGTCTCTTAAGAAAAAGTCTTGCACTAAAAGTCTCTTAAGAACCTAGTATTGCAACTTTAAAGTTTCTTAGCATATAGTTTCGCAACTTTTGATCACTCAACTTATAGTCTCTCAACTTTTGACCCCTTAACTGAACCCGTAATGTTGAGAAGGCTCGAACCGGAAAATACCATGAAATTTGCGAGACTTTCAAACCTATTTGCGAGATCTTCAAAGTGCAAACCAGATATTCAAAGGTTTTCCAAAAGCACGCACTAAAAACGACCAAAAAATGCACTAAAAATGCCCAAAAACTCAAGTTTTGACCACTGAAATATGTTTTTAGTCCGACTGGATCTTGATATATATATATATATATATATATATATATCAGTTTAAAGCGTAAACTATCAGAAAATTTGATTCTTTAACCAAAAAAATACTAATAAAACTGTCTTTGTATAAACTTGACCAGAAAACCTGAGACGTTTTTTCCTTAAAATCATTTAAGAAACAGTTTAAGATGAAGATTTTGACAAACTAAAATCACTACAAACTTAATCTATCATATACCCGCTCTGGTACCAATTGTTCTATCGAAATAAGCAAGCATAATCTAATGGTAATCTAGAGAGAGATAATAATAACACTAGAGAGAGATAGAAGAGAGAAAAACACTTTATTTCACACACTAGATGTTTAGTGTGTGTGACCAATGCTTTCAACATGTGAGGTTGAGAGGGTATTTATACCCACATACATAAGTTTCTACCCTCTCAACTATACAATAGTTGAGATGTCTCTTAACTTATTGCTCCTACCCTCTCAACTATACAATTGTTGAGAGAGTTCTTAACTAACATAAACCTACATCAAAACCATTAACTTTTACATTTAGTACAGATAAGACCCTAGACTATGATCTACACTTTTTGTGCTCTAACACAGGGGATATTGCTTAGGCTTTCTATTTTTTGGAGATTAAAATTGCATCTGTTTTGTTTACAGGTGATGCTTAGCGGCTAACGACATTGGGACTTTTATAGTTATGTGCAGGTTTGATACGTTTTATACCTAGTGATTGTGAGTTCTATTTGGCATATAGAGTTGTGTATTTTGTGACTGTTATTTGATGAATCGAATGTACATTGTGTGGAAATATGTGGGACTGCCAATAGGTGAAAATGGATGATTTCTGCCGTATCATAGACAGTCTTTTTGTAAAAACTATTAATTCTATTCCATGTTGTTTCAATGTTCCCTTGATAATGCACTTTACTATTTAAGTGTCGGCGTTTCAATGTTCCTTGCATATGTGTTTTAAAAGCTATTGCAATTAATGCGTCAGATTCACAAAAGCTAAAGCTGAATATGGGATATACAAAACAAGACCTAATGTTAGCAATCTAGCTTAGCTCAAAATCAAGGTTTTCAAAAATCAAGTTACTAAAACTAATTCCATAGACTTCGACATATGAGCAGTGACTGTCACATTTATAATAAAAATCGCTTAAGAAAACCCAAAAATTGCAATTCTTTCATTAGGAAAAACTTATATTTGCGATGTGTGCAACAACATCGTATACAGATACTCTGCCGCAACGCGCATGTTGAAATCCTTGTTTACCACATATCTAACGAATATCAGCCGATTTCCTTATAAAAAAATATACCGTTGAAAAGGCATTCAAATTGCGAACAAAATAAGCCCAATGTTGCAATACTGTTGGCTTACATACGATTTTATATTAAATATTGAACTTTGATATATGTTTTTTTTTTTTTTTTTTTTTTTTTTTTTTTTTTTTTTTTTTTTTTTTTTTTTTTTTAAATTCAAAACACTCTCTTAACCTATCTAATAACTTTAAAAATTATCTCAAAGTTTGTTCAAAAATAAAAATTCAAAACACACGCCCAAATTATGTAACACGTTACAAAAACTACCTGAAACTTTTAGTTTTTACAAATTATTATATAATTAGCTTTATTTATCAATTATCTAAAGCATATTCATTATATGAATAAAAAAAGATCGAATTTCGAATAAAACGAGCCCAATACTGCATTGCTTTTGAATTACGTATGATCTAAAACTTACTTGGTTCATGAATCTGATAACACATGTTGCAATACTTTTCGACACACAAAAAGTACAAAATAAAAATTAGCTCCGCCGCAATGCGCGGGCACCTGCCTACTTGTTTCTTATATACTAAACTTCAAGAGATGTTAAGATATAAGGTAAGGAATACACATAAAGTTTCATAGCTTAGGGGTTAAAACGTTATATTAATAAAGTTATAAAAATATTAAATTATAAAGGCTAAAGAGTTCAAGGATTATTTCCTTTGTAAAGTTAAGTGTTTTTTTTTTTTTTTTTTTTTTTTTTTTTTTTTTTTTTTTTTTAATGAGTTGTGAAATGTTATTATATAAATGAGATCACTATCAATAATACTTATAAGGGGCTAAATATACGAGTAGCCCGGTCTCTTAAGGTGTTGGGCTTTTTTGGCCCCAAAAAAGTCGCTTTCTCAAAATAGCCCAGAAAATAAGCGACTTTCAAAAAGTCGCTTTTTTTTTTTCTTCAATTAAGCGACTTACTATTTGTGTCCTTTTGCAGCCAAAAAGTCACTTTTTAAGCGACTTGTCACTAGGGACAAAAAAAAAAAAATGCCACGTGTCGCTCCCACATTTAGTCGCTTATTCCTTGGGCTATTTTGAGAAAGCGACTTTTTTTGGACTAAAAATGCCCAACATTTTAAGCTCCGGGCTATTTGTAGAATTACCCCTATCAATAATACTTATAATGCACAAAGCCAAAGACGAAGCTACGTACGCATGGGTTGGCCAAGGCCCACCCTAAAAATCAAGGAGTTACTACATATTTGTTACTATTGTTTTAAAATTAGTGCACTAAATGATAATTTGGCCTACCTTAAATCTTAAAAACGATAAAAGCTAATTGACATATGAGGATACTAGATATAATGCCCGCGCACGCGCGGGGTTTTTTCTAATCTTTTAAATAAGTTATTATTTTTAATTTCGGGTTTTTATTATTTTTTGATGAAGTAGTTAGTGGTTATATAGGGTTTTATTTTCAATAAGTTTTTACACAAAATTTCATAAACCAAGATATACGATTTAGATAGCTCAAGTATGTGTTGTCAGAATTCTCGTAAACTTACGATGTTTTTTTAATAAAATTCTAAAATTCTAGCTGTGGTGAGGTTTTTTTTTTTTTTTTTTTTTTTTTTTTTTTTTTATTTATTTTTTTTTTAATTTTTTATTTTTTTTAAGATTTGAATAAACTATTAGATGGTTTAGTGATGAAAAGTTGTTGTGTTAATACCTGTAGTATGTTGATATAGTTTTTTGTGTTTTGTTAAGTGGTTATATATGTTTGTGACTTGATAAGATGATTGGTAGTTATTTAGGGGGCTATGTATCCTTTTGTACTGATGTTTATTGTATGTATATAGTTCTTTTCCTTATTTGTTGTATATATTTGGGTGTATCAAACGTCACTTATGATTCATGGTTTTTGCATACTCGGATCATATACTAAGCGGTCATGGTTATTTGTATTGATGAGAAACCCCGCTAAGAGGCTTTGAAGACAAAAATGTTTTTTTTGGGCTGTTATAACGTATATATATTAATAAAATATAAGCATTCGTTCAAACAAAACATAATATTGTTTAAATAAAAAATAAACATAAAACAATTGATATTAAAATATCATAATTAATGTTTTGAGCAAGTACATTCCTCCGGAATGCATTGGCATGTCCCTTGACACACTGGGCAGTAGCAATCATCATCTTCATAATATTCTACGAAGTCACAATCTGCGAATTCCCAATCATTTAGCCATTCACTTTCCGTCATACTATGGGGTATATTTGCATTTGGTTTTTGTTTTTTGGTCTTTGGCTTCAAATCTTCAACATTAACGACTTCAACATCAACTACATCAGAACTTTGTCTTTTTTTGGTAGCAACAATTTTTATTGAGTTGTTTGATGTGTCCTTTCTATTCTTCAAAGGGGGGTTTTCATCGTCAGAAATCTGTTTAAAAATGTATACATCAAATAATTTTGTTGTACGCTATGTCTAAATGGTTTTGTTGAAACAATGAGTGCAATGAAAAAGTTTTTTGTGGTTAATTATTATATTATTATAGAATCAATTAAATTTATGAATAAAGTATGTGAATTATGTTTCGGTTGTCTCTTTGATTACCTTTTCGTCTTCTTATTCTTCGATTATTATGATATCCTTTGCATTATGACCGTGGATTTTTGGAAGGTCTCTTCTGTTTGTCATCTGAAGAGATAGTAGAACGTAATAATTAATTATATGATGTGAATTGCTTTTTATAAAATGAATGTAAGGTTTTCCTATTTGGCCTAACATACCTTGTTAGTCTTCGTTAATACCTTATCTTGTGTTTTAGCATTGAAGGTAGTGGTTAGGTTTAGGTGAGGTTCTTCGCATGTGCCGTTCGATATGTTCTTTTCTAATCTGCCATAAAACAATAAGTGATTATCATAGTGTCAAAGTTTTTTTTTTTTTTTTTTTTTTTTTTTTTTTTTTTTTTTTTTTTTTAACAACCAAACCTATACCAACATTATAGGTCACCGTGATACCAACTTTTGCAACAGTAAGAATTACAAGTCCTTTCGCTTGTTTTAATATTGAATCTGGTATCAATTCTTCCGGTATCAAAGAACCAGACGAAAAAGAAGTCTATTTTTAAGGAATTTATTGTCTACAATAAGAGATAGAACAATATTTTTCAATGACTCAGATATAATAAATAAGTACATTGACAACAAATGGAAAATACTCTACTACTTTATATGATATTACCTATTACTTATAGACTAAGCCGAGCATACACACTTTACCTTAAAGTAACCACATATGGTGTTTGCGGCCTTATAAATCTCATATTCCATAGTGTGTCCCCATGTGAATCTGAGCCATAATCGCAATATACTAAGGTCAATTAGATCCTGTGTCGATATGTGTGAAGCATAACTCACTTAATCCATCAAGAATGGTTGAACATACTTAAGCCGGAAACAACACACATCATAAACGCGTTGTGGGTTTTCTTTAGGGAACTTTGTAGGCATTATACTCCTCCGCTTGAGCACCCGTTACAAAGTACACTGCCACAAAAGTGACAGTGATGTCCATAGCATATTATAGAATGAAAGCGCACATTACAAAGCGTACAATAAGATGCAGCACTATCAGCCAAACAATTTGGTGGCTCGGCTTCTAGAAGTTCCTATATAGTTATGACACCAATCAAAAAGTTACGATGGCATAGATTTTAGATTAAAGTGTTTCTTTTTCACTTTATTAATGACAACATCTACATCCGCTTGTACGCCCCTAAAAATAAAACTTCATCTTAATACAACTTTACTAATTTAGTCAATATAATTAATTAATTAGTAAATTATATGAAGCACGAATGGGCCTGGATACAAATTGCAATCGTTTTGAAATCAAACAAAAAATTCCCCCAATTTAATAATTACTTGCGCAAAATAATAATAAGTTAACCAAATAATAGTCATGATACCTTGGACAGATTTCTGCTTGACATGATGACTAAAACTCCAATCAGTCTTATAGGATTTTTATGATTTGTTTTAGAGTTGTGGTAAAGAAACGCTTTAGGGTTTCGAATGGGAAGTGATTTAAGTGTTATTTTTTATCGAGCTGAGAGGTTTTTGTTAGGTTTTGTTATATGAGAATGAATGAAGATGTGCTCCGTTCTTTTTTAAATTTACAATCTAGTCCAAATGTATTGAAAAAAAGCCTTCAGGTACATGTGTGTTTTTAATTTTTTACTACATCTGAATTGTAAAACGAAAATCATCTTTTTTTTAGTCAAATTAGGAAATATTTAATTTTTGTATTAAATATCTTTGAAAAATAAAATTATTAATAAATCAATTATTACTTAATAAGGAATGATTTAATTTTTTAAAAATACAAAAGTTCCCACTTGGGGTTTTGTTTTATTATATAAAAGATGTATAATATACCATGTGATTGTATGACACGTTTTGTAATAATCTTCTATTTGTTCAATCTTGAAAGTGACTTCCGGTTTTCTAATGTTCTTACTTTTTTTTCCAATTAAAAGATCAAAATTACATTATATAGAAGATTACAGTTTTATTCTGCAGGCCATCTTGTGTAGTAACCATGTGTTTGAAAAGAATTAAAATTAAATAATGGGATAATTACCAAAATAGACCGGGCAACCAAGTGGTTGACGGTTTTCGCCCCGAAATCGGAAACTTCTGATATTAGACTAGGCAACTGGGCATCTCGACCCATACGATGACAAGTGTCCTCCAGTTGCCCAAAAAATACACAAGTTGCCCAAAAAATAGTCAGAAAAGTGACACTTGTCACTTGCAGATTTCAGTTGCCCAAAAAGTACAGGTTGCCCTGGTCTAACATCAGAAGTTTCCGATTTCGGAGCGAAAACCGCCAACCACTTGATTGCCTGGTCTATTTTGGTAATTATCCCTTAAATAATCATGTAAGAACAAGATTCTTTTGGCCCACCCGTATATAAATCCTAACTTCGTCATATATCTATATGAAAAGATAAATACACTAGCTGTTATTATCGTTAACAAACAACATCATGTATTCCATCTCCTAAAGCCGTTTTCTGGATTTCGGTATGGCCCGTGCCATTATCATAAAAAGACCCTTAAACACGCACACAAAATACATATGTATCACTAGTGTATGACTTAATTAAACCCGAGTCTCATATTATGCATGTATATAATAAAAGTGCATGAAATTTTGTAACCCTCGTCAAGTGATGACCTCGTGCAATGGCACTGTTCACGTATGTGTCCGGACGGCCAGTCTTGACCGGCCGTCCGAACGACATGGAGCCATCCGGAAACACCGAAGGGCACTCGACTCATCCGGCCAGTATCACTGTAAGTAATAGGACAGGTGGCGTTTACCTTTTGGACAGATGGCAGCTGCAGACGCCGCCGCCGCCCCGGGATTTACGGGATTATGTCAGCGACATGTTCCCTGAAAACCCGGCGCCGCCATTTCAGGTATCGAGGCTGGGCACTATAAATACCCAGCTCATTTACTACTCTCAACTAACTAAATCATTAGCATTTACTTCATACTATTGTTCATAACCCTTCGAAATATTAAATACTTACTTTCACGCCGGAGGTGGGTCCTGGGATAACACCCGGGGCGAGCCTAACGCGTGTTGTTGTGTGCAGATACCCGAAGGATCCTTAGTAACCGGAGGGATCGACACACAAGCCTCTCGGAAGAACCATCAGCTAGTTCAACCGAAAGGTCTCCTTTATTTGTCCGAAGTGATTGCAAGAAATTACTTCAACAAATTGGCGCCATCCGTGGGACCTTCCGCTCGATCTACCTGAGGTTCGGAATGACGGGTCCTACACCAACGTTCGGAATGACGGGTCCTACACCTATTTTTACCCCTGTCCGGAATGCGGGGGAAGCCGGGGGATCCGGAGGAGACCAAGACTCTCCGGATGTCCGAGCCCTAATCGAAGGTCATCTTTCAGCCTTGAAAGAGTTGTTCAAACAACCGAGTAATCGCAACCTGATAAGCCCCAGAATGCTGAGGCTCGGCGACGAGTACGAAAATTCAGAGGAAGAGGACGTTGAAGGGTCACCATACGGCAAAGGGAAAAAGGTGGACGATGACTTGAGCAAACCGTTTAAGGAAGTAATTAAGTGCCCGTTCACGAAAAGGATCATAGAGTTCTCATCTCCCAAGCACAAGATACCGACGAACCTAAAACTATACCAAGGAACCACTGATCCAGAAGACCACATCAATCGTTTTACCGGTGCAGGAAATAACGAAGAATGGCCCATGCCCGTATGGTGTCGAATGTTCCAACAAACCTTGGACGGGAAAGCCTGGGGGTGGTTTGATAAGCTTCCGACAGGAAGCATTGATAGTTGGGATGAGCTTCAGAGGAGGTTTTTGAATAGGTTTAGTATGTTAAGGGTAAGCACTAAGGACCTCACGGAGATCAACAAGATTCACCGGAAGGCTAATGAGAGCCTTCCGGACTTCAAGGAGAGATGGGTGTGCGAGGTCAATTATTTCCCAGACGCTCCAGAAATCATGCAAATCGGTTCGTTTCTGAACGGTCACCACTGCTCGGAATTGGCAAAAAAGTTCTCTGACAAGATCCCTAAGACTGTCGACGAGATGTTGGAAAGAATTGATGATTTCATCCGTGCCGAAGAGGCTTTCCGGACAACAGAATTGCCGAAGGGAGAGAGAGTGGAATCTCGGCCTAACCCATACCACAACAGAAGTGACCAACAACCAAGGCCCCTCTTCGGAGGAGATCGCCGCCGGAATAACCTCAAGAGTGATTTCAAAGGACGCAGGAGTGACTACTATGCTCCTTATGTCCCCCCGAAACATGACAGCTCTAGTCGGATCGATCCTCGCCGCACTGATAACCGCCGAAATGAGACAAGGCCGATAGATCTGAGCGCTCTGACGAAGACACCAAAAGAGATATTGGCAACCGAGCACCAACTGAAGTTACCACAGCCTCCTCCCACGAAGGGGAAAATACAGAAGGACTGTGCGGACCGGTATTGCGACTATCATGGTGAGAAGGGACATTATACCAATGACTGCTGGCAGCTCAAAGAGGAAATAAGAGCTGCATTAAATACAGGGAAGTTAGACCATTTATTGAAAGGTCTCAGAGGAAAAGGGAAAAGCCACCCAAGGGGATAACCACCAGGGGAACAAGGGAAAAATCATTAACATGATCCGGAGCTCAGTAGCCTCTCAAGGAGGAGAAAAGACAGACTCAGAAGAATGGATGAACCTTCCAATAAGCTTCCGGTCCATCTTTACGAATAAGATGTCGGACGAGCCACTTGTGATCGAAGCCGAGGTGGAAGGGATGACAATACAGGGAGTCTACGTGGACCCTGGCGCTTTGATGGAGATAATGTATGAACACCAATTTGAACGGTTAAACCCTTTGGCTAAAGCCCGGTTGAAAGAATCCAACACTACTTTGGTAGGATTTGCAGGGAAGCCCGTTAAGCCGCGGGGATCGGTAGACTTAGAAATCTGCTTCGGAAGTCAAGGCAGATTCCGGAAGGTCTGGATGGAATTCGCTGTGATTGATTCGCCCTCCTCCTACAACATCATATTGGGATGCACCGGGTTAAAGAAATTACGGGCCATACCCTCGACTATTCACTCGATGGTCAAGTTCCCTACTCCAAGCGGTATAGCAAAGCTGGCCGCGCGTCCAATAATTCAAGAGTACCACGGGTCAATGGAGGAACGGATGAAGGAAAAGGAGGTAAGGGGAGAAGCTTGGAGCGCTGAAAAAACAAAGGGGTATGCCGGAAGGAATGCCTGGCATTCGGAAGATTTACCGCAAGAACATGGGAAGGAATCCGTTGTTGGAGAAACGATCCGATGCTACAACCGAAGAAATCCTTACAGGTTGACCAAGGTAGGAATAACGGTTTAGGTAACTATTAATACAAAATAAACATTTCCATAATGCTATTTCATTCTCGCCAATGTTTGCTTTCATTATAAACTAACGGAAGGAACAAAAATACCTTCGTAACTAAAGGCAGGTAGTCTCACATGCCGATGGAACGAAACCAACAGGAGAGCAAGCCAAGAAAAGCATGAACCCGCTGAAGGGATGAAACTTTACCAAACGGGACCACACGAGCCATGCAAGGACGGAAAGGAAAGCACCGTTGACATAACGGACAGCCGATTGTTAAAAATGTTCCCATGAATACTTGGTTTATATATCTTATGTAATGCCCGAAAAGGCTTGATATTAACTATTTAAATGACAAATGCAGTTATCCTACCGTGGAAGGGAGGCAACTTTCCTACAATACGTTCTTGCAATACTTGTTACATTCTGAACATAAGTTGAAAGTGACCCCTCCGAGAGGTTCGCGCCCTCCGGAGATTTGTGTGGTCAATGTTCAAAGATGGTATGCCCAAAAAGGGGCCTACCATATAATTTCTGAACATAAGTTGAAAGTGATCCCTCCGCGAGGCTGGCCCCCTCCGGAGATTTTTGTAGTCAATGTTCAAAGATGGGATACCCAAAAAGGGGTTACCATAACGGCACCCAAAAAGGGGTGACCGAGTAATCATTTATTATACTTTGAACATAAGCCGAATGTGACCCCTCCGAGAGGTTCGCGCCCTCCGGATATTTTCGTGGTCAGTGTTCAAAGAATGGCGTGTGTCGCCCAAAACGTATAAGCTTGTACCTCCGGAACTATGCAAATAGTGAAGGTAATAAAAAACAAGTGTTATACGTTCGTACTAAAAATCTAGCTCCAACGTAAGCTTGTACCTCCGGAGCTATGCAAATAGTGAAGGTAATAAAAAACAAGTGGTACGTTCATAACCCGAATGTAGGCCGAATGTCAGCTTGTACCTCCGGAACTGCGCAAGCAGTAACGGTAATAACAAACAAGTATTCGGCACACGTTCGTGGGTCGAAAACGCAGGCGGAACGAAAGGATAGTAGGTGGTCCACAGAAGCTAAAGTTGACCAAGCAATCCGAAACTATCATCTTTGGGAAACTAAGTTGTTACATTTTTGCTCCACACATGTGATATAAAAAAAAAGAAAATAAGAGAAAAAAGGAGGGAGAAAGATCAGATAATCATTGATAATGGCAGGTTTATAAAATCCGATAGTCCAATCCGAGTATTCAAAGGAATACACCATTGTACGAACCAAGATGAAAGCTCCGTAAGATCAAAGCAACACTAAACATCCCGATTGACCGAAGGGGTAAATTACTCCTGAAATAAATAAAAGCGATGCGTAAAATAAGAAACATGGTACAGGCCGAATTATGTAAAACAACCACATGGCTAGATACACAAATAAACAGATATCATACAAATTGTACGCTACAAATTATTACAGTCATCCGAATCAAATAAATTGTTTTTGGCTCGAAGGCCTTACATCCACAAATGTTTTTTCAAAGTAACAGTTAAAACAGCTTCACAATAAATCTGGAATAATCAGGAGGCCGACTCATCCCCTCCAGCAGAAGAGCCCTGGACGTTAGCAACTTCGGTCTTAGGAGCACCGAAAGTTGATCCAGCGGCAGAACCGGCAGGTTGGTCTCCGACGGAAGTAGATGGAGTAGGGTCAGGAAAGATCTTCAGGATTTCATCAAGAGATTTAAGGTAGGAGCTGCTAATCTTCTTGATGTAGGGATACTCGGCGGTGAATAGCCCGTCGTACAACGGGTCGAACTTCTTGTCAGCCTCCGCATCCAGGTCATCCGTCTCGGCCACAATTTTAGCCACCTCCTCCGGCTTACGACCTACAACCACACCCTCCAAAAAACCGGATTGCGAAGACAAACTGAAAGGGCCCGCCAAATGCTCCTTGTATTCATGACTATTCAAGAGACGGCGAACCACCTCCGGGATGACATCCTTCACAACCCTAAACCGATCTGCCTCCGTCCGGCCCAGTCGGGCGATAAGATCCTTCTTCACCTGGTGGAGGGCCAGATTGTCCTTTACCTCTTCGCTCAGCTTGGACTTGGCTTTTTCCAAATCAGCCTCCAAGGCACTGATCCGTTCCGCCGCGGCCAGCCTCTCGTCCTCCACCAACTTCTCCAACTCCTTAACCTGACCCATCAACTCTGATTCTTTCACCATACAGGTGGAATGCTCGGTCCTCAGCTGTTTGAGCTCTCCCACGTTCTTTTCGAGGTTTCCGCACTGTTGATGGGCGCGATACAGCACATGATGCTCATGAAGAAGATTTTTGAACCGGAGTAACAAGTCCGATTGAGCTACGGCTCCCATGCCCAGTAGCTTCCAGGCCCTTTGGGCAGCTTCAGCATCACCCAGATTCTCCAGGAACGACTCTTCCTTCGGAGTCGGCAGATTCAACATCAAATCCCGAAAAACTTCCCAACCATCCAAACGATCATCCTTGCGAACCTTCCACCCCGGAACGTGCAAAGCAGCGGGGTCATCCTCATCAGTTACTTTCTCCTTCCCATGGCCAGAGCCAGCGCCGGATGAACCACCTGTGTAAAAAGAAAAAGAGAAGGTAAGAACGAGCAACGATTATTATCAAAAATGAATGCAAGGGCAAAATGCAGGGAGTGACATTTCCGAAAAGCTTACCAGCACCAGCGGCCTCGGACGTGAAGCCCACGCCAATACCTCCTTGGCCCTCCAGCTGTTTTCTTCCGGCCGAAGAACCTTGGCCCTCCGGCTGTTTTCTTGCGGCCGAAGCATCTAGCTCCACCACATCAGCATCTTCGTTCGGCCTACTTCGCTTGACCGGCCGGAACTCACCACCTCCTTCCACACTGCGCTGAAGGCGGAATCTAGTCCCATGCTGCTGGGACTGGGACGTTTGCCGAGCAGCGTTTTGCTCCTTCTTCTTCCTCTTGGCCTCCAATACCTTATCATCAGGTACTTTGACCCCTGTCAACTCGGCCGTCTTTTCCGGAATGGCGGCATTAGAAGTGGCGGGGGGAGTCACATGCGTCTCGTGAGACTGACCCTCCGGATATTTATCCCCTTGCATCACAGATGCATCCTTTCGGACTTTTGGCTTCTTCAAATACTGAGACATTGTGATTGCTGCAAAAAATAAGAACGTTAAATAGTTAAGAAATAAGCACATAAATATACCAGTCAGGGAAATGCAAAAAAAGGCTGCAAGGCTATACCCTTCCCCTCGGCATCCCTTATAGCCGCCTGGTAGCCAGGATACTCCCATTGAGATGTAAGCCCAACGGCGTAGAGAAAACCCCGAGGAACCCGAATGAGATCTATCACATCCTGAGCCAGTCGGTCAGCATCCGCAACATTGAATTCTCCCCTCGGGTAAGGATCTGATATATCCGAATCATGATGCCTCCAAGGCATGGCGAACGGGATGGCTCGTCTATCTATCAGAAAGAAGTCGCGCTTCCAACCCTTCAAACCAGTTAAAATTTCCCGAAAGCACGCCCTCTTCTCCCGACCAACCCTTTTTTCAAAAGAAAACCAATGGCATTGCTTGCTCAGTTTGTAGAAGGCCCGGAACAATGGAGTAGTAGGATTGATATATAAGATTCGGCAGTACACTTCGAACAAGGTCGCACGATGCATTCCCAGCGGAACCAATTGAGAAATATGAACTTTATAATATTTAATAACACCCAGCAGGAAGGTAGAAAAAGGTACACTAAGGCCACCCTCAATGAAATATTCCAAGTACAAGCCGACAACATCGTCTGGTAATTCATCCATTGTCATACCTTTCGGGGGTAGCCGCGGATGCAGGTCTGTCGGTATACCATAATCCATAGTTATCTTGCGCACAGCCTCTTCGTCCAACCGAGAGGTGTACTTTTGAATGTCAAACTTGGGAAGAAATACCTCAACCCTTTGAGTATCCTCGTCAGGAGTCGAAACAACAGAATCTGACATGGTTTAACCGAGGGAAAGTGGGATACAGCCGAACAGCAAAGTAAATACAAGATATGGGTGGTTCGGAACGTACCTTTGCAGACGAAGGACTAGCATGAAAGCCGCTTGAATTGATTCACGATTACTGTTCGGAAAATAATACCGCAAGACGTCTTGAAGTAATGTACAAAATTACGGTAATAACAAGTGACACAAATAAGGCTATTTATAGGTAAAAAGGAATGCGTGAAGTATCGCGCCCAGTCAGGCGCTGACGTGGCAACACCTCCACCCACGCGCTAGACACATGCGCACGTGTCAACATTCTGTGGTTACGATTCTTTTTCAATAATAATAAAATATATGTAACATGACTCTCGGTGAGTCTAAAATAATGCAAGACATGCTTAAATCTAACGGTCCGGGTCGACCGGAAAATGTCAAAGTATCACACCATCGGCACAGCCAATATTATAATACTAGGGGGAAGGATGAAACCCTCCGGGTAAAACAAAAAAGTACATTGACTCACCAGGCAAAAAATGACAGTTGATTGAACAAATATTTGCCAACCAAGCCTTCGATGGTGATCAAAGGAATAATGGGGTGTTGAGATTGCGCCAAGCTTGTTCTTAACCTGAAAATAAGAAATACGAAGACACTACGTTAAGTGATTGCGCAGGGGTTGGACCCTGCGAACCACCTCCGGCGTGCGAGTAAGTATGTGTAATGGTAATGTAGGTCATAAATTTAGAGAGTGAAGTTAACTTACTTAGTTTTGGCCCGACTATGCTATTTATAGGGGAGAAATAGGACATAGTGGGCGGTTGCACATAGTTCGGAGATCATGGGGGCGTCCCATGGAAAGTGGTAACCGCTAGGGCTTTGTAGCCCACGATCTCTGTTTTGGCGGGAAAGCCAAGGGATAGAGGAGATGTGGGTTTGACCAGGTCAGGATGGTCCTTCGTGCTAGTCCCTTCGTCAGGAATACCCCGAAGGGCTTAGGGCTTCGATTGGCGGATTCCCACATGGTAACCAGTTCGGAGGTGAATGGTTTTACGCCAATGAAACGTATTAGAAGGTTAACCTGGGCCTCCGAAGGGAGGGCTTTCTACAGGCTCGAAGGGGAGTCCTTCGACCCGTTAGGAGGGTACATCATCAAGCCCCCCAGTCGAAAGTGATATATACGTACGAGTATAAATTGCATTCGACTCAGAAAACATGCATTACACCTACTAAATTATACTCTCGAGCGAAAATAAATAACTAACCAAACCGCGCATTTAATGCGGGCTAATAATTATCTTCCCACTTGGGCTGTAAACTTAAACGGCTTACTTAATCGGTTTTAGCAAACATCACTTCAAAATTTAAATGCCCATTTAAGATCCGTAAGATCTTCAAAGTTAGGTGTACACGTGTGCGATTGGGATCAAAACCATCTGGGTACATAAACCCAAAACAATCAAACCCTAGCTCATTTTACCTCCGCCCAAAATATACACATTGCTCTGCAATCTTGTGCTTCCATTGGAATCAAAAGGTAAAATTCTGCCATTTTTCTTTGCTCTTCTTACTATATGTATGAGTATGGCTGCAAAACGAATAATTAAAGAACAAACTTGCACCTTGTCGAAACAAGCATTTTCTGATTTTCTGAATGAGTATCCCATACCTTCTGAACATAAAATTATGCTTCCCAGTAAAAAGCAAAGTATTTTTGATGCTCCAAAAGGGTTTGTAGGCTTGTATGTGCATGCATTTACGCAATCAAACTTTAGGATTCCCATCCACCCTCTTATTTTGGAATTTTTGCAATATTACAAAGTGCACATTTCAAGGTTTAATCCATTCGGTTTAGCCAAGTTGACAACCTATATTGTAATGTGCAAAGCGTATGGTTTTGAGCCCTCATTGACTGTGCTTAGAGGCTTTGTTAATCTCTACCCTGGTGGAGATTGGGTTACTATTGCAAAAAGGAGTGAGCATGATGTCCCACACCTATTGACTAAACCTTTTTCGAATATTCGAAATTGGAAAGATCAATTTTTTTATATTGAGAGCACCATCATACCCTCCGAGTACCCTGAGTTGTTGGCCGAAGGGAATAGGTTTGATGAGAAGCGATACAATGACCCGTTACCGTATGAGGTGAGAAGTGACCTTATGTACCAACGTCTTGCACGTTATCCAGTGGACGTACAAACGTTTCCTGAGCCCATCTTATTCATGGCTGGCATTGCAAAAAGTTGGGAAGAGTCTCCATTGCTTCCTGAAATAATTTATGAAGGAAAAAGTATGTATAATTTCTTATTTCATAAATAAATAACTTACCTGCTGATATTCATCTCTTTTCCTTTGTCTGTGCAGAAATGGCTTTCCGTAATTTCGTTGTGGCCGGAGGTGCCAAGGAAGTTAGCTTTATGCCAAGGGAACCTCAGGACACGAGTTACGGAGTGGGATCTCCATCCATCTCTGTTAATAATAATGATGTTGATGTCTCTCTGCCCAAGCCTCTTGCTGTGCTCCCCCCAACGAAACCCCTTGGTACTGAGGAAGCCCCCCAGCTAGTGGAGGATGTTGGTGACTCTGATGATACCCCTTTCGAAAGTGATCAGCTCAGGATCGTAGGGTCTTCCGGTATTGCTGATAGAGTTCGGACTAGAAAAGGCACCAGTGCAAAGGCTGCAAAGGCTGCTCCCAAGAGGAAATTGAACATTCCTACTCCTACTTCCAGAACCACCAAGCAGAAAACAGAGAAGTCTCGTGGGAAAACCATTATGTATGCTCCAGAGGGAATGGTTGATGAAGATGACATCTCAGGTAAATGAAAGTTCCTCAAGTCTTCTTTCCTTTCCGTAATATTGCGTATTTGGCTTATATCACTTTCTTCTTCTTTTTTTTTTTTTTTTTTTTTTTTTTTTTTTTTTTTTTTTTTAGGTTTGCCAGATACGAAGGAACTGCCCAACGCTCTCTCCTGCCGCTTGCTTGTTGAGAATGTCACTCCTGCCTCATGGAGGAGTAAAATGAATGAGATGTCCATTGAGAAACTTTGCGATCTCAACGACAAAAGTTATATCCGGCAAGCAATGCTGGACAGCCACCTTAGCTTTCGCACCCGGGGGTTACTTAACAAAGTTAAGGAAGCGAAGGAGGAGGTTGCTGCTGTTGTTGCCAGGGAGAAAGAAAGGGAGAAAAATTATGCTGAGTTTGAGAAGAGGTGTGATGAAGCCATGGAGGACTTTGAGAAACATCCACGGTATGAGGCTCTTCGAAACAAGATTGATGGTCTTGAAAAAAAGCTTAAAGAATCGCAGGCTGAGTGTGGTAGGCTAAAACTGGAGGAAGCGAAGGTTGTTGGTTATGAAAACCAAGTGAGTGTCCTGGAGTCTAAGTGTACTGGGTTGGAGACTGAGAGGGCCAGGCTAGTGGAGCTGGATGCTAAGCGTTGTCAAGAGGTTGATGGGTTGAAGTTCGAATGTCAAAATTTGAGAAAAGATAGGGCTGAGGTTGTATCAAAGGTTGTTCCCTACGTTGCTATGGAATTATATCATAGCGATGAGGTGGGGGAGGTTGTGGGTAAGCTAGTGAATGCAGCCATATTTCATGGCAAATGCACAACTTTAGAGGAGATTGCTGAAACCAAGAAACCGGTTGTGCTTTCGGATGTGCCATACTATCGTCCGAATTCCGTTCGTGAGTATGATGAAGCTGGTAATGCATTCACCACGGCTGTGTACCCCTTTCTTGCCGAAGCAACCAAAGATCCCTCAGCCTCCATCGAAGATCTTCTTTCTAAAAAACCCAAGAGCATACAGCCTCCGTCTCCAACTAAAAGAACTCTGTCTGAGAAACCCAAGTCTGTGACTCATCTGGAAGACCCAAATTCTTCTATCAATAAGTGAAGGCTGCCTGTTGGCAGTAATTTAGTCTGTAAGGGTGGCGTGTACCCTTTAAAACAATTTGGTTATGTTCGAAGGCTGGTGCCTTTGTTTAAGACAATTTATCATGCTTTTATCAGGCGTGTGCCTGTTGGAATAGTTTGTCTGGGCTTCGTCCCATAACTTTAAACAATTATCTCTTTTGATGATAGCTACGCCTGTGCGTAGCCTTTATGAATATTAATTTGGAGGAATACTCTCCTTTTTTGATGCCATGCTTATCTTCTCTTACGCTCACTACAAGAACGTAAACATACAACCTAAGGTTATAACCTTATTGTGTGTATTTTGGACCAAGATTTTATGCAATCGTATAATTTGACTGCGACAGAGGGTCGCGACCCACTCCGTCTTTATCCTTAAGTTACAGAGGGCTTTTAATACCCTAAGACTTCATAGGAAAGTTAATGTGAATTGTAATGGATGTTAATGTTATACAAGACGTGTGCCTTGCTTCATCCTTCGACATTGAAACTTGTAAAGTACTTGGTTGAATAAATCTATGTTGTATAAAACGAAACAAGAGATTTTGAGGGAAACATGTTATATCATTAAGTGGGTAGGGAGGATTACATCATTTGAGGAAATGAACACTAGACACCTACCATTAATGCTTCTTTCCCATGTGAGAAGACTGCGTTACATGAAATTGAAAACAACTAAGTGCTTTTTAAAGAAAGGTAAGTTCTTATATATAAGACTTACGAGAGTTGGTGTCATGTCCAAACTTGTTCAAGACATTTTTTGCTTCTATCCTTCGAGCTTCCATGTCTCTTTGCCACATTAATTCTTCTTTGACGCTAGGCTCTTTCACTTGGTTTTGTTAGCTTTTATTCGAAGGACAACTTCCTATATGCCCTCAAGGCTTTGGGAAGTTTGTCTGTCCACTTATGCTGATATTGCCCTAGCTTCATCTCGATTTCGGTGACAATATCCTTGTCAACACAAACGAACCTTTGCTTCACATTCAGGCTTTTGCAGAAAGAAGGGAACACTCCTTCGGCAAAGTGTGGCCCTTCGTAAGAGGTGATAATTTGTGGGATTCCAAATCTGAAAATTATGTGTTCCCACATGAATTCTTCCACATCTTTTCCTTTTGTGGATGCCAACGGCTTGGCCTCAACCCATTTGGTGAAATGATCGATGGCTATGACCAAGAATTGTACCCCTCCGGGAGCTAATGGTAGGGGTCCGATTATGCTGACTCCCCATTGACCGAAAGGCCTTACTGTTATGCTAGATGTCGCATCATACTCTAAGGGTATCCGGGCTTTGGAGTGTGTCTGGCATACCATGCATGTTCTGATTGCTTCCCTTGCGTCTTCTAGTACGGATGGCCAGTAATAACCCCATTTTGTTACCTTCGAGGCGATGGCCCTAGGGCTTGCGTGTCTTCCACAGAATTCTTCATGAGCATTGTAGAGAATGTTCGAAGCCTGTTTTAATTCGACACAACGAAGCCACGGAGATGAAAGACGCCTTTTGTAGAGATTATTCCCTATGAGCCTATACTGGGGACTTTTGACTATGATTCTTCGTGCCGACTTTGAATTATCGGGCAAAATGCCACTTATCAAGTACGTTTCTATTGGTGCTATCCAGCTGGAGCCTTCATCAAATGTTTCACTTTGTGCAATTGACCTGGTGGCCAATACTTCCACTAAAACCTCGCTGGGCAGATGAGCTAAAGCAGTCGATGCTAATTTGATTAGGGCCTCCGCCTTTTTGTTTTGGCTCATGTGGACATTTGTCACTTTGTGTCATTCGAAACCCTGAAGGAGCCTTTTAACTTCGTTCAAGTATTCCTTGATTATTGGTTGCCTTGCTTTGTAAGAACCCTTGACTTGACTAGCGACTGAAAGTGAGCCTACGATGATGGAGAGGTCATGAACCTTCATGCCCTTCGTAAGCCAAAGGCCGGCCAGCAAGGCTTCGTACTCTGCTTCATTCTTTGTGGCCTTGAATTCAAAACGTAGTGCATAACTGTACTCCTTTCCCTCCGGATTAATTAGGATTAAACCTGTTCCGAAACCATCGGAGCTTGAGGCTCCGTCAGTGTATAATTTCCATCCCTCCGTTGCTGTTGGGGGAGTTTGTCCGTTTGGGCTATGTCCGGAAGGTGTTTCGTCTAGGACTTCTGCGGATGCCTGACTCTTGATGGAGCTTGGACTATCACGTCTTTTCAATGTTCTTGGAGCTGGTAGGTCAATAGCTGTTTTGAACTTCGATGGGTTGGCTTTGACTCTTTGTTTTGTTGACTTAGCGGGTTTGAACCCCTTGAGTCGATACTCCTTGTCGCAGAGCTTGTCATCAGTCGCCGGTGCCTGAGGAAATCTGGTGTTCCTAGAATGTGTCCCTTCGAAGACTTTTCCCTCGGCCTTTTGTGGCTTCTTCAAGTCTGCTATGGGACTATTTGGAGATCGCTTTTCGCCTTCCACTCTTCGCTTTGCGTGATGCTTTTTTGTGACGATACCTTCTTCGACATCCGCACTTCTGATAACATCATTCGGAGGTTTTTTGGAACCTTCCCTTTTTTCCCTGCTATCCTTCGGGCTGTGCTCAGAAAATACCGTCCCTATTCCGTTGGGTGTGTGAAATTTCACCGCTGCATGTATAGTGGAGACTACTATACCCATCTTTTGCATGGTGGTTCTCCCTATCAACAAGTTGTAAGGAGAGTTGGACCTTACGATAGTAAACATGAGGGTTTCTGTCCTTGCAATCCTGCCTTCTCCGATTGTTATTTCCAGCGAAACTTCTCCTAGAGGCCACGAGCGTTCACCAGAAAATCCTACTAAAGGCACCTTTGAGTCAACCCTTTGAGACCTGACCGCAGACGAAAGCTTTCGAAAGCAATGTTCATATATGACTTCGCAAGGGCTTCCGCAGTCCATGTAAGCTCCCCTTATTTCTTGGCTAAAGATTAGGACTTTGATAACCACCGGATCATTCGAAGGGATCCTGCCTACGATAGGAGTAAACGTTATTTCTCTTATCTCGTTTGGTTCCTGCTCCGGTACCTTCCTTTTCGAAGTGGTTTCATTTCGACGTATCATTAGTATGGGGGCTTCGGTAGGGTTAGTATCCTTGGCCATTTGGGTGTCAGTCATCTTTTCTTTGCCTTTCTTGATTCCTTTTACCAGGTGCGCCAATTGCCCAGATCTTACAGCCTCTTCAATTTGTTTCTTTAGTTCCCTGCAACTGTTCGTATCATGGCCATTGTCTTCGTGGAAGTGACAGTACTTGCTGGTATCCCTGTTTTTGCCCTTACTTGTCATACGGGGAGGCGCTTCGAAGGCTTTGGCTGCCCTCTCCGTAGCAAGTATTTCCTTTGGAGACTTCGTTAGACTGCTTAACAAGCCATGATTGGGGCCTTTGTTGTACGGAGAGAACCTATCTCTGTTCTTATTCTTGTTCTTGGACCCCTCCCACGAAGAATGCTTCGAAAACTTGTTGTTGCTATCTTTATCTACCGGAGCCCCATTGGTGGACACCTCTTTTGCTTCGATCCAAGTATACGTCTTTTCGGTCAACCCCTTGTAAGTTGTCGGAAGGTCAGTGGACAAGAATTCCACCAAACTCCGATTCCGAAGGCCATGTACGAAACCAGAAATACGCTGATCTTCATGAAGACCCAGGATTTGCAAAGTCTCATCGGTGTACCTAGTAACGAAGGCCCTGGTGCTTTCGTTATCTTTTTGTTTGATGTTGTGCACCGTTAAATGAGTCCTTGTGAACTTCTTTTGCTGACTGAAGTGTGACCGGAACTTGGCTTTGAGATCATCAAGGTTGACGATGCTACCGGGCTTTTGCCCATTCCACCAAATACGAGCGGAGTCTCGTAGGGTGTATGTAAACATGTGACAGGCCACCGGCATAACCCACTTTTGCATCTTGATAGCCCCTTCGAACAAGTGTAAGAAATTGTCCGGATCCCCCTTCCCATCATAAGTCCCGACATGCGAAGGCATTTTTAACCCATCAGGCAATGGGTAATCTTCTATCCATCTAACAAAAGGTGTAGCCGAACCCATAGGGTCTGAATATAGACAATTATAAGGTGGTGCATACATGGGGACAGTATTGTATGGATTGCTGTTTGGGGGCATTCCCATAGGAGTCTGGCCTGGGTAGGACTGATAAGGTGTATTCATGGCAAACGGGTAACTGTTTCCCATGGCGTACGGAGGGTACGCCATAGGATGGCCGAAGGGCATGCTCCCATAATTTTGGGGAAAGCTTTGGTTATTAGGCTGTCCGTTTACTGGAGGATATAAGTTTTGAGGATAAGACTGAGTTTGGAACGGGGGGTACGTACCATTGGGAGGAAGGTTTCCTCCCATATTAATTGTAGGCGGATTGCCTTCTACGCCTGATGCGTAAGAAGGCTGCAACGGAACCCCAGCTTCAGTCCTTCCCAGATGAGCTGCTAGCAAGGGAGGCAAAGTCACCCCCTTTCTTCCCTAAGCTGGCTCCTACCGTTAGAGCCTTCGGTAACCGCTCCTTCTCTTTGTGTCGGAGCCCTCTCGGGAACTTCTTCGAAACCAACAGTCCTTTTGCTTAGCCTTCGACCAATTGGAGATCCAATTCTTAAAGCCGATAAGGTTGGCCCTTGCGTCGGAGGCCTAGGCTCTATCTCCATTTCTTCATCATACTTATCACTCGAGTATTCCAACTCCCTTCGCACCTCAGCATTCCTGACTTGTCTGTTACGAGCCCTTAAAAGGGTTTCCAACACTTCGTGGTTGGCTTCGACAAAGGCTGGGCTAATGACAGGTTCTGGGTTGGCTGATGTCGAAGCATGATTGTTGGTTGTGATTTCTGGGTGAGAATATGTTGTGAAGGTGGAGGCGGTTATTGGGGGAAGGTTGTTAGGGTCATCGGTTGGTATCGGTGTTAAGGTAGAGAAACCCGTTGGGGGTGTATCTTCTCTTCCTTGGTCCATGCCGGAATAATAGTGAGATTAGTTGGTAGGTTATAAGCTCGGAATTAACGAGACCAATTGTAGCGGTCCCACGGATGGCGCCACTGATTGAACAAATATTTGCCAACCAAGCCTTCGATGGTGATCAAAGGAATAATGGGGTGTTGAGATTGCGCCAAGCTTGTTCTTAACCTGAAAATAAGAAATACGAAGACACTACGTTAAGTGATTGTGCAGGGGTTGGACCCTGCGAACCACCTCCGGCGTGCGAGTAAGTATGTGTAATGGTAATGTAGGTCGTAAATTTAGAGAGTGAAGTTAACTTACTTAGTTTTGGCCCGACTATGCTATTTATAGGGGAGAAATAGGACATAGTGGGCGGTTGCACATAGTTCGGAGATCATGGGGGCGTCCCATGGAAAGTGGTAACCGCTAGGGCTTTGTAGCCCATGATCTCTGTTTTGGCGGGAAAGCCAAGGGATAGAGGAGATGTGGGTTTGACCAGGTCAGGATGGTCCTTCGTGCTAGTCCCTTCGTCAGGAATACCCCGAAGGGCTTAGGGCTTCGATTGGCGGATTCCCACATGGTAACCAGTTCGGAGGTGAATGGTTTTACGCCAATGAAACGTATTAGAAGGTTAACCTGGGCCTCCGAAGGGAGGGCTTTCTACAGGCTCGAAGGGGAGTCCTTCGACCCGTTAGGAGGGTACATCATCAACAGTTATTCGTCAAAAAAGCAATAATGATTGTTGACAACCTGGACCCCTCGGAAATGATAAGAATGGGGCGTACGTATCTGGGCGATGGTCATTAAGTCAATATAAGTAGCAAGGCGTATGTTGTAAATCGCGAAGGATTTAGAAAGTATTGCGATGCTAATTTATGTACATCAAAGTCATCATGTCATGGGTAATGTCAGAATTTTCAAAGCATCACAACATCGGTAAAAACCGATACTGTGATACTGGGGGGGGGGACATGTTAGTGTATGTGTCCGAATGATGTTTGCCGAAAGGCACAAAGGTATTATTTAAGTATTGTAGGTATATGCGACCGAGCGACGTATGCCGGAAGGGACAAAGATATTCTTTAAAAGTATTACATCATCGGTCTTCAACCGATAATGCAATACTGGGGGGACATGTTCACGTATGTGTTCGGACGGCCTGTCTTGACCGGCCGTCCGAACGACATGGAGCCATCCGAAAATACCGAAGGGCACTCGACTCATCGGGCCAGTATCACTGTAAGTAATAGGACAGGTGGCGTTTACCTTTTGGACGGATGGCAGCTGCAGACGCCGTCACCGCCCCAGGATTTACGGGATTATGTCAGCGACATGTTCCCTGAAAACCCGGCGGCGCCATTTCAGGTATCGAGGCTGGGCACTATAAATACCCAGCTCATTTACTACTCTCAACTAACTAAATCATTAGCATTTACTTCATACTACTGTTCATAACCCTTCGGAATATTAAATACTTACTTTCACGCCGGAGGTGGGTCCTGGGATAACACCTGGGGCGAGCCTAACGCGTGTTGTTATGTGTAGATACCCGAAGGATCCTTAGTAACCGGAGGGATCGACACACAAGCCTCTCGGAAGAACCATCAGCTAGTTCAACCGAAAAGTCTCCTTTATTTGTCCGAAGTGATTGCAAGAAATTACTTCAACAGGCACCGCCTCACGTACTCCCCTAATGACGGCTCTGCTATCTCCAAACTTGCACACGTAATCGCCAACAATACCTCATGGAACGAAGCTAATAAAAGAAAACTATCTCTATCAAGTATATCACGCAAGTAGCAAGTAATTAGGGAAATAAATTAATGAGATTGGCGGTAAAGGTAGTTAAGTGTTGAAGTGGATAATGATTCTTGTAGCAATTCAAGGAGCTAACGTATGTGTCAATGATTATAAGTCTACGTGTTCAATTTGAAACAAGAGCACGATTTTATATAATAGGATAGTTTAAGATGCCTGCATGGCAACCATTGTTCATCGTTGTATGATGTATACCTGTTTGGCTATTCTCGTTTCCTTGTGCATTATCGTAAGATTCTTTCTGTTTCGTCAGAAAGACGACAGGAAGTTAACACCCAGACCCACATTCCTTTCCTCCCACATTCTACTGCTAACTAATTCACTCCTAGGGATCGAACCCGTCCTCAGAAAGCTTAAGTCTAAGTATGGACCACTCATTACTCTTTCTTTCGGTTCTCATCCTATCATACTTGTCGCCGACCAAGCTCTAGCTAACCAAATCCTCATCAAGAATGGAGCTGTCGTTTCTGACCGCCCAAGAAACTTCGGATTTAGAACCATTACCTCAGCCCCCTATGGCCCTAACTGGCGGGCCCTCCGTCAGAATTTTTCTTCTGTTTTTCTGCACACGTCCCGTGTCAAGTCCTTTTCATGGGCTCGCAAGTGGGTCCTTGGTAACCTAATTGTTCACCTCCAGAAGCACAACAAGGAGGCTGCTGGCGTATGTGTCCGGACGTCATGCCCCGCCCGGACCAAGCCTACGCGTCCGGGCGTCGTATCTCGTTCGGACTATCTTCTCACCTCCGGACATGCCTGCTGAAAGACCCGCCGCCATTTACACTGAGCAGTCCATCAAACGCCGCCTTCCCAGATTTCCCGGGATTGTGTTCTCCACGTGATCTGACACCTACCTACTATGTCAGGTGTAGGTCAACTCGCTTAGTCCCGAGGTAAATAGGTACAGTAGGTGTGGGTAGTATAAATACCCACACCTCATTTATGATTTGCATTCAATTTTTACACCTACAACATTTACTCTCGATTTACTGTTCAACCCTCCATAATTATCAGATACTTACTCTCACGCCGGAGGTTGGCCTTGGGATAAAACCCGGGGCGAGTCTAACGTGCGTGTTTCTTGTGTGTAGGAGATCGTAAAGTCCGAAGGACGTTGTATAGAAGTGGGACCTATCTACAAGGTTTTACTTCAACAAATTGGCGCCATCCGTGGGACCCGCTATTCAATCTACCAAAGCATTGAAATGGCTGGTTCTTCTTTTCGTTCCCCACGTCTCAAAGACGGAGAAGACGAAACCAATAACGATCACAACCAGTACGAAACCAATAACAATCACAATCAGTACGAACCCAATAACAATCACAACCAGTACGAACCCAATAACAACCACAACCAGTACGAACCCAACAACAACCGCAACCGGTATGAAGCCGATAACAATCAAAACCAGCATGACAACTCGGTCGAGGGCTCTCCCAGTCTCCAGGATCTGATCGTTGGCCAAGTAGCGTCACTAACGGAACTGATCAAAAAACATAATGCACAGGGCGGAAGCACTCTTAAACCGATACGGATCAATTTTGAAGACGAAGGAAATACGAGTCATGAAAAGGAAAAAGGTAGACGAGGGGAAGGATGATGACCTGCACAAGCCTTTTAAAGAGGTGTCAAGGTCGCCGTTCACTCGCCACATCGTGGAGTTCTCCGGCCCGAGCCATGTAATGCCACTGAACATGAAGTTCTATGACGGATCAACGAATCTGAATGATCATCTCACCAGGTTCACAGGAGCCGCTAACTAAGGGGGATGGCCGATGCCGGTGTGGTGTCGCATATTTCAACAATCTCTGGACGGAGCAGCAGGAGGATGGTTTGAACGATTGGAACCAGGAACTATTGATAGCTGGAATGAATTAAGGGAGCAATTCTCGACAAGATTTGCCCTTCAGAAGAAATGTACGAAAGACCCTACGGAGGTTACAAAGATTGTCCGGCGAGCTCACGAATCCCTTCTGGATTTTAAGGAAAGATGGACAGATGAAACAAGCTACATAAGCGGCGTGCCGGATATCATGAGGATCTCCGCCTTCATGAGTGCACACAAATGTTCGGCCCTTGCCAAAAAGTTTTTCGATAGGGTGCCGCGCACAGTTACGGAGATGTTTACCAGAGTAGACGATTTCATAAGGTCGGAGGAGGCGTATCGTAGCACGGAATTACCGAAAGGCGAGGGTTTTGATTCAAACAGGAAGGGAAGTCAGAGTTTCAGAAATGATAAGCCGTGAGGGGAACGCCGGAATGATTACCGCCAGTGGGACGTGTACCACCCTTATGTCGCTCCTAAAAACAACTACAACCGCAATGACCACCCCCTTCCGAGGTACCGCCAGAACGACACTCTTAAACCGGGTAATCATCGCGCAGGTCTAGTGTCGTTGGTAAAACCCGCAGGGAGATCCTAGCCACAGAACATCATCTGAACCTACCCGCCCTTCCCCCGATAGGAGGTAGGCCGAGAAAGGAGAATCTGGATAAGTACTGCGAGTACCATAGGGAAAAAGGGCATCTAACTGACGATTGTTTCCAGTTAAAGAAACAACTCGCGATTGCATTAGAGTCCGGAAAACTAGACCATCTCCTAAAAGATTTCAGATAGAAGGACGGAGGGAAAGGTAGGAACCAACAGAGAAGAAATGATACGGGAAAAGCCAAAGTAATCAACATGATAAGGGGCTTACCAGATGGTCGGAAGAGAGGGTTCGGAGGTCACGACGAGGGATGGATGAATGTCCCAATAGTTTTTCCTCCCATTGTGGTTGGGGATTTGTCGTGCGAACCTCTCATCATTGCAAGCGATATCGAAGGATACTTGGTCCGAAGAATATATGTAGATGAAGGGTCGTCCGTAAACATCATGTACGAACATTGTTTCAATAACCTCAGTGAAGAGGTAAAAGCTAAGATCAAAGCGACAAGCACTTCCCTAGTAGGTTTCTCCGGAGAAATAAGTAGACCGATGGGGAAGATTGAGCTAGACGTATGCTTCGGTGATAATGGAATGTTCCGGAGGATAACCATGAGATTTTGTGTAGTACGATCTCCGTCACCCTACGACGTGATATTGGGAAGAACCAGGTTGGGAGAACTAAGAGCCATCCCTTCGACCATACATTCCATGATCAAATTCCCTACGCGCCGAAGGAGTAGCAACCCTGGCGTCACGACCGGCCACGATATTAGAATGCCAGAAACTAAAGGCAGAGATCATTAATCCAGGAATGGACAAGACGAAGGAAATTTCAAACACACGTCTGATCGGACACCATCTGGATGTTGACATTTCAAACACATCGGTAACCCAAAAGGAGCATAACTTGTCCGCAAAAAAGAATCAAGTGGTACTAAAAGTAGTGAACAAATGGCTGAAAGCCGGAAGTGTCAGACCGGACCGATATCCCACTTGGATATCCAACCCTATACCCGCATTGAACTGTGCCGAAAGAAGGCACACATGCATTGACTTCAAAAATTTGAACCTCACTGGGAAGACCCATACCGAGTAGTCGAGTCTTACCACAACGGTTCATACACGCTTCGTACAGTGAACCGAGAAGTCCCCCGGACTCAGAATGTAATGGATCTACGAAATTGTTTTTTGTGAAAGTTGTAAACCGAAGCTTATCAGTATTTATGGCAATCTATAGTTCCCCAACATCCGGGGGAGCAATTTTCCAATTTAATTGTATTACATGTTCTATGATTACACTGCAAAAAAAATAAAAAATAATAATAATTAAAACGGATAGTGGCAAACACTCCCTCTCTAACGAGCGGATCGTGAAAAACACTCTGTCAGTTAAAATTAAACGGATAGTGGCAAACACTCCCTCTCCAACTAGCGGATCGTGAAAAAGCACTCCGTCAGTTAAAATTAAACGGATAGTGGCAAACACTCCCTCTCTAACGAGCGGATCGTGAAAAACACTCCGTCAGTTAAAATTAAACGGATAGTGGCAAACACTCCCTCTCAAACGAGTGGATCGTGAAAAATACTCCGTCAGTTAAAATTAAACGGATAGTGGCAAACACTCCCTCTGTAACGAGCGGATCGTGAAAAACACTCCGTCAGTTAAAATTAAATGGATAGTGGCAAACATTCCCTCTCTAACGGGCGAATCGTGAAAAACACTCCGTCAGTTAAAATTAAACGGATAGTGGCAAACACTCCCTCTCTAACGAGCGGATCGTGAAAAATACTCCGTCAGTTAAAATTAAACGGATAGTGGCAAACACTCCCTCTCTAACGAGCGGATCGTGAAAAACACTCCGTCAGTTAAAATTAAACGGATAGTGGAAAACACTCCGCCTCCAACGAGCAGACCGTGGAAAACAGTCCGTCAGCAAAATTAAAACGGATGGTGGAAAACACTCCGCCTCCAACGAGCGGATCGTGGAAAACACTTCGTCAGCAAAATTAAAACGGATGGTGAAAAACACTCCGCCTCCAATGAGCGGATCGTGGAAAACACTCTGTCAGCAAAATTAAAACAGATGGTGGAAAACGCTCCGTCTCCAACGAGCAGATCATGGAAAACACTCCGTCAGCAAAATTAAAACGGATAGTGGAAAAACACTCCGCCTCCAACGAGCGGATCGTGGAAAACACTCCGTCAGTAAAGTTAAAACGAATAGTGGAAAAACACTCCGACTCTAATG
Source organism: Artemisia tridentata subsp. tridentata (assembly GCA_021014915.2). Classification (NCBI taxonomy): domain Eukaryota; kingdom Viridiplantae; phylum Streptophyta; class Magnoliopsida; order Asterales; family Asteraceae; genus Artemisia; species Artemisia tridentata. The sequence goes on along the minus strand of CP139502.1, from coordinate 101,547,004 downwards.
AGCGGATCGTGAAAACACTCCGTCAGCAAAATATAACGGCGCGTGAAAACACTCCGTCAAAAATTTAAGCGGATCGCAAAAACATTTCACCGAAAAATCTAAATGAAAGGTGGAAAACACCCCGACTTTAAGGAACGGATCGTGAAAACACTCCGTCGCCAAAGACAAGCGATCAAACAACATTTTTACAGAAAATATAAATAGCAAATTGCCATTCGGCCAAATCGTTAGACAATACAAGAGCGTGACAACATCAGTCACGAACAAATTGATACATACAATATCTGGTATTAGCATTTGTTCTTATTACATTCGTCCAACAAGAAAAGCAAAAGAAAATCAAGGGCCTTTATCAGTAATATCCTTCAAGCCGGAAGAAGTTTCAGTCTGCTTATTCCTCACCCCAGAAGAAGTTCCGGTTTGCTGAGGTGGAGCTGCTGCTATGGTCTTGGGTTTAGGAGTAACTACGTTGGGGAAGGTGTTCATAAGATCACCCAAGGGAAGATGATAGGAGTCCGCGAGCTTTTGAATGTACGGGTACTGAGCTTTGAACAACTTCTGATACTCCGCCTTCCAGATGGCCGGAGCTTCCATGTTAAGATTCTTGAACTTAACCAGAAGTCTTTCATGATCATCTCCTTTGCGCTCATACTTGAGACCATCCAGAAATCCAGCGGTGTATGATAGACTGTAAACCCTCCCCATGCTCTTTTTATACTCAGAACTGGTAAACAAACGACGGCAAGCGGTCGAAAGAAGGTCCTTCACAGCATTATGGCGGATAATTTCTGACTGGCCCACCTCCACAACCAATTGTTTATTCTCCCTCTCCAGCCTCTCAACGACTTTGTCTCTCTCGCCCATCTCCTCTTCCAGCTTCCTAATCCTTTCAGCCTGAGAATCAGCTATTTTTCTCTAGTCATTCCTATCTCTCTCCATCTCATATAACTGATCAGACAAACCCTGCTCTCGGACCGACGTCGCGGAGCGCGCATCATTCAACTCCTGCTTAAGAACATTAAACTCCGGCTTGCAATCTAGGCCGAGTGGACCAGCTAGCTGGTACTTAGCTCCTGTATAGCAATCTTGCGAGCGTGATCCAACTCTCTGTACTCGGTAATCAACTGAGTGAACTGGCGTAGCAGCTCAGCCTACATGGCAATCCCACCTCCGGCTTGCACATAGGCCGAGTGGACCAGCTAGCTGGTACTTAGCTCATCGAGCGCTGTTAGCATTTAAATTATTAGTCAAGTGATGGTCATTTGTAACATTAATACATGTGTGTCGAGTAGGTTAAGTAAGTCTAGAAGAGTTGGGCTTTTGATATTGTAATATGTAAGAAATGCTCATGTAATGTCTAGCCCATCAAAAGCACAACCGAAAAGCCCATCCAAGCACTTAGGGCGTCACACTCAAGTCTATATATATCACACTCTCACCACAAAATGAAGTGTGCCTCAAAGACTAGTATAGGTGAGAGTATGTAGGTGTGTGTGTGCTCTCATGGTTTGTATTTGTTTCTTTCTTTTTGAAGCTAATATATAATCGGTAAAATTCATCATACGATCCACACTTTATTTACTCTTCTCATCTATTCTTCTTAGTTTGTTGAGTGTCACGTTAAGTAGTATTAATAGAGTAGAGTAGTTGTAGTGATAAGGTCGATTCATATAGAGGTTTAAAAGTGGTATCAATAAGCCAAACATCGATTTAGGAGTTAGTTGTACTCGTATTTCTATCAAAATCAACAAACTGTTGCGTTTTAATCTATAGAACATGTACTTTTGTTGTTTTCTTTGATTTTTACGTTCGGTTTAAAGAAAGAGGTTGAAGCTTTTTAGTTGTCTTGTGTTATTTAGTACATTTTTAAGTTAAAGCTTGTAGCTTTTTAGTTGTAACGTGAAGTTTTGTGAGTTTTGGCGTTAAAAAGTTACTTTTTGTGTCGAAAAACTGGTTCTACATCATTTTGGCAACAAAATGTGGTAACTTTGTTGGTTTATACGAGTGTTTGAAGAGATTTGATTGAAAAAAGGGCTACAAAAAGTTGCGACTTGAATCTTCATTGCGGTTTGGATTTTATCAATTTCTTGTATAAGAAATTTGATAAAAAGGATCTTCATCGAAAAAGAAAAAATCTATTTTCTTGTATAAGAATTTAGATAAAAAGGGGTTTATAGGAATTGTTGTGCTTGACAATTTCTATAAAATAGGGTTTATAGAAATTGTATAATTTCTATAGGAATTGTGGAAAGACCCTTTATCGCAATTCTGGTGATCAGCATTTTATCGCAATTGTGAAAAGAAGTCAACCTTATCGCAAACCTTGGTCAAACACCTTCTATCGCAATTGTACAAGCTTGGTTTTATCGCAATTGTCCCGAGGTCCCTTATCGCAATTGTCGTGAACTACTTTCGCAAATTGTCAAATCTAGTCCTTTATCGCAATTGTCGTGAACTACTTTCGCAAATTGTCAAATCTAGTCCCTTATCGCAATTCTGTCCCGGAGAACTTTTCGCAATTGTCATAACCAGTCCCTTATCTCAATTGTGGCAGTCAAAGATCTTTCGCAAATTGGCAAAACTAGTCCTCTATCGCAATTGTTTTTAAACGTTTACAACTTAAATAATTTTTATAAATTCGATTTGAACATTTAATTTCTACAACATCAAAGATCGCGGACTCGGTATTCTCTCGCTTGTATAAGTGTGACGAATACTTCGACAAAGGAATATCTACTAGTTTGTATAAATTAGTTAGATCGTTTATATAAATTGCCAATTTATATAAATTGCATAATTCTATATAAATTGAAATTTTGCCATAATTTGTATAAATTTTGGTCTAAATTGAAATTTCTATAGAAATTGTCATTTTATCTAAATTGTAATTTACATAACTTTGTCGAATTTGTGAACTTTTGATTTTGTCTAAATTATAGTCTAGTCAAATTTAGTAACTTTATTTAATTTGCTACGTTTATCTAAATTGTAATAGTTTATCTAAACTACAAGTAACTTCAAACGATCATCAACAAAGAACCAAGACTTCACAACAACAACCTTCATCAATCACAACTCCTATTTCGTTGAAACGATCATGAATCAACTGAATCAACTTTATCATACAACATCAACAATGACTACTCAACAAGACATCCATGCAGCCGGTGCAGAAAACCGTCCTCCAATGCTTGAAAAAGGTGGATACCTTCCATGGACAAGCCGTATGCTTCGCTATATCAAAACCAAAGAAAATGGCAAACTCCTACTTCACTCCATCAAGAATGGACCATTCAAGCCTCGTCAGATTCAAGACCCTGGAAATCCAAATGACACACCTCCTACTCTACCATTCCTTCGTTTACAAACAGAAAATGATTATACATCAGAGGATTGAAAGCAAATTGCAGCTGATGACTTGGCAATGCACTTAATTCAACTTGGTTTACCACAAGAAATATTTGCTGCTGTGGACAGTTGTGAAACTGCTTATGATATGTGGGAACGAGTTCGAAGGCTTTGTCATGGCACTGAAATTGGACAACAAGATGTTGAAAACAAGCTGCTTACTGAATGGGAGAAGTTCACATCAACTCCAGCGGAACCAATTGAATCTTATTACACAAGGTTTTGCACTCTAATGAATGAGCTCATCAGAAACAAGTTGGAACCAAGGCAAATTGTCCAAAACATCAAGTTCATCAACAACTTACCAGAAGAATGGGGATGATATGTCACGATTGTTAACCAAACAAAGAACCTTCATGAGGTGAACTATGATCAGCTCTATGACTTTCTAAAACAGAACCAGAAAGAGGCAGATGAAGTAAGGAAAGAAAAGTTAGCTAAGCAACATGATCCTCTTGCACTCGTTGCTCAGACACCAACACCTGTAACAGTGAATACACAACCATCATCATCATCACCCACTCAGAACTACATGCAACAACCATATGTTCCACAAACTGCTGTCATACCACAACAACCATTCTACCCACAACAACAACAAGTCATTCCATAACAACATTACCCACAATATCCAGAACCTGAGTTCAATGAAACTGATGAGTCCACTACTACTTTGACTCAAGCATTTTCTTACCTAACAAAGGCATTCCAAGGACGTTTCTCTACACCCACCAACAACAACCAAAGAATCTCATCGAACACTCGCTACAGGCAGATTGCACAACCGAGTTTCAACATGGGTCAACAAGGATAAATGGTTGGAGGTTATGGGAATTAGCAGGGATATGCTCCTCGATACCAGATGGGTAATCAGAATGCAGGGCAGTATGTTGGAAATCAGACGGGTCAATTTGTTGGAAATCAGAGGGGTCAGAATATTGGGAATCAGTTTGGGAATGTTGCTGCTCCAGTTACTGGGAATATTGGAAATGTGAATCTGGGTAATCAGATGGGTAATTTGCTAAATTGCTTCAACTGTCAGGGTATTGGTCACATGGCAAGGAACTGCCCCACCAAGCCGAAAAAGAAAGATCCAGCTTATCTGCAGAAAGCATTGCTGTTGGCACAGAAAGAAACGGCTGAGTTACAGTTGAGTGCAGAAGAGAATGACTTCATGACTCTTATGGATGACATGGAAGACCTTGAAGACATTGATGCCAACTGCATTTTCATGGCAAATCTTCAGGAGGTTAAATATGATACGGATTCTGAAGCACCTCCTGCTTATGATATCAATGGAGTCTCTGAGGTACCACCATATGCTACATGTCACAATAATGAAATATTTGATATGTCACCTCAGAATGAACAGCATCCTGCGACTCCTGCACCCACTTACGATACATATATGGACTCCCCAAGTTGTAGCAATACTAATTTGGCTACTCCAGATATGGATCCTAATGGAGGTTTCGAGTCACATCATACTGAGAATGATGAGGAAACACGTGCGTTATTTGAATCATTATTGAACAATTGTAGTGTTGAAATTGAAAAGGTCAAAAAAGTCAATCGCGATGTTAAGGCCGCGAATGAAAAATTGACCGCTGAGCTTGAGAGATATAAGGTGAATGAAAAAGTTTTTGAAATTAATCAAACCCGACAGTCAGAATTAGAAGATGGTTACAAAAACTCCATTTCAAGAGAAAAACAATTGCAAATTAAGTATGACACTCTTGATGTTTACTTAAACAAGCAAATAAGATCCTTAAACACGGAAGTTTCTGATTTACAAAACCAACTTTCTAAACAAAAATCAACTTGTTCTGATCTTGAAAAAGAAAAGAAAGAGTTGAAAGCAAAGTTTTCAAAACGCGAAAATGAACTTCTTGATGAAATCATTGAGAAACAAGAAACCATTAAGAAATTGGAAGACTTGCTTGTCAAAACGGGTCATTCTGCACAAACAATTCATATGATTATCAAAGATCCAAACCCGCTTTCGTACATTATGAAGAAAATGGCTATCGGTTACGAAAACCCTTATACACTCAAGAAACCTCAGAAAGAACAGAATGTGTTATATAATGGTAATGTGCTATTTGATAAACATGATCCTCCCGAATTTCGGGATTCTGATGAAACGATTGAGCTCGCCAAAGAGAGTAGAATCAAAATGAGACAAATGAACCCAGAAATTAAACCAATTGATTATAATAAGCTTAACATAATTTCTGGAGTATATCTTGTTCAAAAAGAGTCACCAATGTTTTTCAAAAAACCAGTTGTTGTTTCAAAACCAAAAGTTGTTTCCAAAAATCTTTCAAATCGGGTACAGATGTCCTCTAGCAACCCTTTTAACACAAGTGAAGCTAGACGATATTTGGATGATCTGAAAGAAAAAGTAAAAAAACTTCAAAGTATTGTTGATTCAAAAACAAATCTTAGCATCAACAACTGGCATTCAAGTTTTCACAATGAAATGAAAAAGGTGTTTGAAACAGAAATTACTACTCCACTCTATAACAAGAGTAATTCATGTTGAAAATGCAATTTTAAAAGAAACAGCTAACTTTGTCAAGGACCATCAATCCCTGGTAAAGGAAGCAAATGAAAACATTGAACGCATCAAAGTTTTGGAAAAACACAATGACACTCTCTTCGAAGTAGCTCTGTCGACTGATATTATGTCTATAATTTACCAAACATATTCTGTGGAAGACGATGAAAGACTTCGAGCTGAGACTTCTGAAATTGTTGGAAAATATGAAAATACGCTTGCTAAGATTGAAAAAGAGAATGTCACATATTTTAAACAACTTGATCGGAAAAAGGAAGAATGCAAGTATGACAAATTGTCGTATGAGCGTGCTTACCAAAACATGAAAAAACAAAATGATCTTTTGAAGTCTCAGCTTGAAATTCAAAATAGGAAGGGTAAAGAAACTAAGATTGCAAAACCGAAAATGTCAATTTCTCAATGTGTTCCTACACCCTTACCTAAGCAAAGTGAAAAATCAACAAATGTTGATAAAGGGAAAGCAGTTGTCGAAACACCGAATGTGATAGCTCCTGGACTCTATAGGATTAGTACCACTACTGCGTCTACCTCTACATCTAAAACATATAGGGCGATAGACAAAAGTGTGAATGATAATCCAAATGAGACTAGGATTGCTAAAACAAATTCAAATGACAACAAGATAAATCCTAATGCGTGTGCCTTACCTTCTACAGGAGTAGAAAGTACCTCTAGGAGCAGCAGACCAAAGCCTAGGAGCAATACAAGGAATAGAGTCTCGCCTGTCTCTGAGAGTGAAATAAGAATAAAATGGAAGAAGTAGAAGAACACCCTAGGATTTTATCGCTTTCGAATAAGAAACATATGTCATATGGATGTAATGTTAAGAATACTATTTCGAGTGCATGTAATGACTCTGTTTGTTTAATGTGCAAGAAATCGTTATCTGAAAATGTTTGTGATGATATTGTTTCTAATAATGTGAATGTGAATGCTATGCCTGAACAGAAAGATGTGCCTCCAGGAACTAGTGCTAGATCTAGATATATTAAAAGACTTATTAAAATAGCTAGGTCAACCACTAGTAGCATATTGCCTAGGGACCATCTTAAGTTTTGTGCATGGAAACCAACGGGGAGAAAGTTTACACTTAAGAATGGCAAATTAGAAATTGTTCCAAAAGAACAAATAGAAACCTTTTCTAAGTGTGATTCATCTATTACCTCTAACCCCATGGAACCAAATGTTAAACGGTTTCCAAATGCAAAATCATCTGTTCTTAGCAGGTCATTGAAATATGTCTTTGGATCGTCGACTCGGGTTGCTCCAAGCACATGACCGGGAATCTGAAGCTGCTGATCAACTTTGTATGGAAGTTCATGGGAACTGTTCGGTTTGAAAATGATCATGTAGCAGCTATTCTGGGTTATGGAGATCTTCAGTTCGGGAATTTCTTAATCACTCTGGTTTACTATGTCGAAGGGTTGGGACATAATCTGTTTTTAGTCGGACAGTTTTGTGATGCAGATTTAGAGGTTGCATTTAGGAGGAATACTTGCTTTGTTAGGAATTTGATTGGAAATGATCTCTTAACCGAAAATCGTGCAACCAATCTCTATGCTATCGACATAAACCAAACGGCCTCTTCATCACCAGTTTGTCTCATGACAAGAGCTGACGATACTAAGTCCTGGTTGTGGCACAGACGATTATCCCATCTCAACTTCGACACTTTAACAAAGCTAGCCAAAGACGACATCGTCACCGGACTCCCAAAGTTCAAATACACCAAAGAACACTTATGTCCATCCTGTGAGCAAGGCAAAAGCAAACGGTCAACATACAAACCTAAAACCGTATCCAGTTCGGTCGATAAGTTGCATTTGTTGCATATGGACTTATGTGGCCCAATGAGAGTTGAGAGTATCAATGGGAAAAAGTATATTCTTGTTATCGTCGATGACTACTCAAGATATACATGGGTAAGGTTTTTAAGGTCAAAAGACGAAGCACCAGGCATCATCATCACCTTTCTGAAGCGAATTCAAGTTTTACTTCAAGCTCCAGTAAGGATAGTAAGAACCGACAATGGCACTGAATTCACTAACCAGGAGTTAAGAACATATTTTGACGATATTGGAATTACTCACCAGACATCAGTTGTTAGAACTCCACAGCAGAACGGGGTAGTAGAAAGAAGAAATAGAAATCTTGTGGAAGCTGCTCGCACGATGCTGATTTATTCTAGTGCACCGTTATTCTTATGGGCTAATTCTGTTGCCACTGCTTGTTTCACTCAGAACCGATCCCTTATCCATCCAAGATTCAATAAAACCCCATATGAGCTAGTAAACAACAGAAAACCCGACATCTCTTACCTTCAGGTATTTGGCGCTTTGTGCTATCCTACGAATGATAGAGAAGATCTGGGGAAGCTGAAAGCTAAAGGTGATATTGGTATCTTCATTGGTTATTCGGATAACTCGAGGGCATTCAAGGTGTATAACAGGAGAACTAAAAGGATTATGGAGACGATGAATGTAAAGTTTGACAAGATTTCACAAATGGCTTCTGAGAGACTCGCTCTAGAACCCGCGCTTAACCCGATGGCTTCTAATCATACCAGATTAGGACCCGCACCAAATAGTCAAACTTCTGGACATATCAGTTCAGGACTCGTACCCCAAGGAGCTCAGTCAACTAATACTAACAAACCAACAAATCAAGAACTGGACACTTTCTTCGAGTTTATGTATGATGAGTACTATGGTGGAGCTTCGACAAATGCATCACAACAACGTTCCGCTGCACCTGCTCAAAATCATCAACCACCACCACCACCGCAAGATGCATCTACAACATTCGAAGCTGACGCACCAACTCCCTCAACGTCATCAACATCTACTCCAGCAACTCCAGTAATTGAGATTGTGTTACCAAGAGTTGATGAGCAAAACCAAACCACACCAATTCAAGAAGAACAACAACAGAACGATGCTGTGTTAGAAGATGAACCATTCGAAAACCCATTTGCAACGGACTCTGCTGAATCATCTTCTAGGTTACAAGAACCATCCAACACGCATTCATCAAATCCAAGGTACCCTTCTATATTACAGTGGACTAAAGACCATCCAATAGAACAAGTCATTGGTGAACCTTCATGGCCAGTTCAGACGAGAAGACAACTCACCACCAATTGCGATATGTGCATCTATGTCTGCTCAGTCAGTCTAAAAGAGCCAAAGAACATTCGGGAGGCGATGGCAGATAATGCTTGGATTAAAGCGATGCAGGAAGAACTTCTCCAATATCAATTACATGACACTTGGGATTTAGTGCCGAGACCAATCGACAAACTCGTCATTGATCTTAAGTGGTTATGGAAAAACAAAAAGGTTGAAGAGATGACTGTAATTCGCAACAAAGCTCGTCTCGTAGCCAAGGGATTCAGACAGGAAGAGGGAATAGATTTTGAAGAGTCATTCGCGCCAGTAGCAACGCTTGAGGCAGTCAGGATTTTCTTAGCATATGCAGCTCACAAAAACATCACGGTCTATCAGATGGATATCAAGACAGCATTCTTGAATGGAACTCTGAAAGAAGAGGTGTACGTGAGTCAGCCAGATGGATTCGTTGACAAAGATCATCCCGACTACATCTACAATCTAAAGAAAGCTATCTATGGTTTGAAACAAGCCCCAAGGGCGTGGTATGACAAGTTATCATCTTTCCTACTTCAAAACAATTTCACCAAAGGAACAATTGACCCGACCTTGTTTACCAAAAAATTCAAAGATGACATTTTGATTGTTCAGATTTACGTGGACGACATTATATTTGGGTCCACTAATCCGAAACATTCAAAACATTTTGAAAATCTCATGAAAAGCAAATTTGAAATGTCCATGATGGGGGAATTAAAATTCTTTCTTAGTTTACAAATTCATCAAACCCCACGTGGTATTTTTATAAATCAAGCTAAATATACTATTGAGATTTTAAAAAAAACATGGAATGGAAAATTGTGACTCTATTGGTACACCAATGGTCACTTCACCCAAAATAGGTGCAGACTTATATGGAAAACCCATCGATCCGAAGAAATATTGGAGTATGATTGGGTCTCTCATGTACTTAACTGCTAGTCGACCCGATATACATTTTCAGGCAAGGTCTACTAAACTGCACCTCCAAGAGGTTAAACGGATCTTTCGGTACCTACGAAGAACCATTAACATGGGACTTTGGTATCCGAAGGATTCGGAGTTTACACTAACAGCCTTTTCAGATGCCGACCATGCTGGTTGCCAAGTTACCGCAAAAAGTACATCCGGGGGAGCACAATTTTTGGGAGAAAAGCTAGTAGGCTGGTCATCAAGGAAACATGATTGTACCGCACTATCAACCGCAGAAGCCGAGTATGTGTCTCTATCTGCGTGTTGTGCCCAAGTTCTATGGATGAGGACACACCTCACAGATTATGGTTTTACTTTCGACCGCATACCTATGTATTGTGATTCGAAAAGTGCCATAGCCATCTCGTGCAATCCAGTACAACACTCGAAGATCAAGCATATTAGAGTCCGCTATCACTTCATAAAGGAACACGTTCAAGAGGGTACAGTTGAATTATTTTTCGTAAAGACTGAATACCAACTCGCCAGTCTATTTACTAAAGCCCTTCCAAAAGAAAGGGTTGATAATCTAGTTCGACGAATTGGCATGCGAAGCCTAACTCCCGAAGAGTTAGAAAGTCTTCTCAAAACTTCTTGAATTTTATCTCAAAAGCTTCGCTGTAAATATTTTTGAAAAAACAAAATACAAAATTTGAAAAACCATCAAAAACAAAATACAAAAATAGAAAATTTCAAAATATATATATATATATATATATATATATATATATATATATATATATATATATATATATATATATATATATATATATATATATATATATAAAAAAAAAAAAAAACCCCAAAAATATTCTTCTCACGACATGTCTCTCGTATAATCAATATTATGTACGTATCTAGAAATGTCATTCAACAATGATACGGACATGTACAGATGCTTGAGCGAGAGTTCATTTAAATTTTTTTCTAAAACATGTCATTTCTCAAAATTTCTTCACTACGGCTTTCGTATATTTCAGTACGAAACCCGCGCTACAATGATGACTTCTGATTATTTCAGATCAGGACTCGCAATGTTAATGGCAAATTAAAAATTCCTGAGCACATGATCAAGATTTTTCAAAATCTTTCTCCAAATTTTGTGCTCAAGATTTTTCAAAAAGAAAAAACTCCCTCTATACCCTTAAATGATTTTAAACTCAAATGTTTAAAGATATGCCTTATTTAAGGGGGAGTATAAACTGAAAAACAAAATACTCCAAATCATGCTAAAATGATCCATCTATCTCTCCAAAAAGCTCTCATTTTAATCAGTTGATATAAAAAATATCACTGCATGCTATTTTTGAGGGGGAGAAGACGTGATTAAAATGTGATCAAAAGTTTAAAGATCGTGGATTGAATCTCAAAAGAGCTCTACAAAAAGACTCAGATCTGAACCCTCGAATTGACGAAATCTAAATGTCCGTAATCGAAAAGACTTGTCCGGGACGGGTAATAATTTCAAGCTGGTTATCCAGTGATGTAAACGTGTCTCGCAAAGGACTTGTCTGAGTAGAATGTACCAATTCGAGAGATGATCATTGAATATGACCGGGACGGGTAATAATTTCAAGCTAGTCTAACTAGTGATGTAAACGTGTCTCGCAATGGTCATGTTCATTGAAAATCGATCAATTCAAATGTGCGAACTCTACCCAACATGTGCAAATTTATCTTAAAAATGCATGAGCACATGTGAAGGGGGAGTATTTCAAAAATGTAAAACTCTCGAAGTGTTAACTAAAATGTGTTTATTCATAAACACTTTGAGAGATTTTCACAAAAGGTTTTATGGCAAGTGATCGATAAATCTAGGATAATCATGGAGTGATAAGGTGATTATGGTCAGGTTTATGTCCAATGATCCGCCAGAGCCGGAGGGATCTACCCAAGGACAATTCCAATAGATTAGACTTAGAAGTCCTTAGGAAAGATTGAAAAAATGAGTTAATGAGAAAGGGATAGAAGGGGTTGAAGAATTAAAAAGAAAAGTTTATGAAAGGGTGAAAAGAAATAGCCCTCCATGAAAACTTAGGGCAGAAACCGGGTCAATACATCTGCTATCGGTATTCACTAAGGTGATACTGATATTGAAGACAAGACGTCATGGACCCAGTGACGCGCTGCACCACCCCTCCTAGCCCCTCAGATATCTCTTAAAAGATATTTGTTTCATTTCTCAAGGAGAACACTGCATAATCTATCGGCCTCTCATTCCGAGATGTGTTGATATTGAAAAGGTGGCACTCTGCTCCATGCCTCCGACTACTAAAACTAAAACACACAATTGAGTCTAGAGCCAATGAGATTCATCAAAAATCTCTTAGGAACACTTTCATAAGAATACCCTTGTGTTCACCAAAAAGGACACAAGGTGTACAAGAGTCTTAATGAAATCTTCGAATCTTGCCATTTATATCATGATGGTTACGTACTTCAAACGGTCTACAGTCGTGGGGTGATCTCCAGCGACTCACTGAATCGTGAGTGCACTTCGGTGTGTCCGTGTAAGCCCTCTCGAGGGTATCCGGTTCAGAACGGCCTGGGGTAGGATTAGAGAAAGTCTTCACACTACGTTGTCGAAAATCTCAAAGTCCTAACCTGTAAGTGCTGGACAATTTATTACTAACAGTTTTATGCAGCTACCTATAAAATGCCCATCAACCATCATCAGATACACCAAACATCTTCACCTCAGCATACTCATACTTATGAAGATCATTCTCATCAAAGCTCAAGTGTAAAAGTTCAAGACAAAAGGATCAAGTTAAAGACAGAGTGTAACGACAAAGTCAAATAACTAATCAAGATGTCAAGAACAAGTTCATATATCAAATGATGAAAGAATCAGGGGAGATTGTTAGCATAAGTATAAAGTTCAAGATGTATGAGTATGTTGGAGAACACGACGCATAACCACTCGAAGATGTTGATCAAGGCAAGAACTACCTCAAGACGATTATTTTGAAGATCACATCGACACACATAGTTCAAGACGTTGAAGACAAAAGACCTATCACCGGGAGCATCATTGAAATGACCATCCCTTAGGGGGAGATTGTTAGCATTTAAATTATTAGTCAAGTGATGGTCATTTGTAACATTAATACTTGTGTGTCGAGTAGGTTAAGTAAGTCTAGAAGAGTTGGGCTTTTGATATTGTAATATGTAAGAAATGCTCATTTAATGTCTAGCCCATCAAAAGCCCAACCGAAAAGCCCATCCAAGCACTTAGGGCGTCACACTCAAGTCTATATATATCACACTCTCACCAAAAAATCAAGAGTGTGTAGGGGTGTGTGTGCTCTCATAGTTTGTATTTGTTTCTTTCTTTTTGAAGCTAATATATAATCGGTAAAATTCATCATACGATCCATAATTTATTTACTCTTCTCATCTATTCTTCTTAGTTTGTTGAGTGTCACGTTAAGTAGTATTAATAGAGTTGAGTAGTTGTAGTGATAAGGTCGATTCATATAGAGGTTTACAAGCGCAACTTGCTCGGCAGGAGGGGTGAGATGTGTCAACAACTCATGGCAAGCCCTGTAGGAGTCCAACCGAACGTCGTTGGGGAGAGACCAACCTGGAATGAAACGCTCCCTCTCTGACAAACTCTCATCTGCAACAAGATTCAATAAATCAGTAGAAAGAAGGATTATAACAAGGGGTGTTGCAAGACGAATTTTTTACCTCCTTCAGCCGAATGGTTTTCTGTCGAAGGTCCATGGGAATCATGTGAATGATGCTGGGAATGTATAGAATGATCTGAGTGAGCCGAATAATCTGTAAAAAAAAAAGAGAACGGGAGAAAGATATATATATATATATATATATATATATATATATATATATATATATATATATATATATATATATATATATATATAAAACATGAAACAAAACAAACTGGAAGATTAGATATTCCTCACCATCGGAAGGAGGCTGTACGTTTTCCGGTTGAGTTTCCTGAACAGGTCTATAACACCCCCATTTTCATAACGCAGCGGAATACAACATGGTGTGCTATTTATTAGTCACATCGTACAAGCATAGTAAACGACTCAAAATAGAGACGTTTATAATAAAACATTCACATTCGATAAAATCAGAGTAAGCAAAAGAAGGTCCCAAAGTTCAACACAACACAAGTGTTTGAAGCAACATAAGTTTAAACATGGCATAAGTTTAAAAGTTTAAGTTTCATCGAATGTGATTTTTAAAACATGGGCCATCATTTCAGATATCCATATCTTTGCGCCGCCCATCCAAGCTTTAACATATCACGGACCTGGGATAAAACATGCTAAAAAGGTCAACATAAAGTTGAGTGAAATCCATAGAGTTTAATAAGTAATAAGTTGAATACAAGTATAATTCATCGGGCGACAAGTAATGCATATACAAGTCGTGTAATTAGATTATAGTTTTGAGCTCATGACACCGAACCTTGACCTAGATTTAATAATGCCCCACCAAAGGTAAGATTTGCCATTTACCTCAATTTCTCAATATTATGTGGCCGTTGATTGTGAGCGCTACTCACCCGGTCAGGCTCGTCAAGCCAAATATGCATATTCATAATAATAGCGTTTCTCACAGAATTAACGGTTCATGAAATTTGGGACTTATATGGCAAAAGCTACTCAAGAGACTATAATCATGTAATCGGGTCAAGCATACCAAAAACTACTTGTATTCAGTTTTGTAAAACTAGCATGTATCCCCCTCGCGAGGTTTATAAAACATTAAAATGAGTAAAGGCGAGGCTATGAACTCACCGTGAATAAAGGAAGTAGTATGCAATAAGTAAGTGAGGAAAAATAGCCGCGAAGCTCTACGATGAACCTAAATAGATATACGCTTGTCTTAGGTTTTTGAAAATAAATATTGATGCAATTTAGCTATATATATAAATTATGATCTTAATTATGCTTGGTACATAATTTCTATATACTTAACAAGTTCTAATAAAAATGGTCTTTAAGTATGACATGTACATTTCTTACAAAAATTCAAGTTTCTAGTCCCTTTTTATTCTTAAGTCCAAAATAAGTACTAAAGGTCCAATCTAAGTCTAAGGGTTCAATTTAGTCAAAGGGTCAATTCTTAGTCAAATGGGTCAGTTTATGACTAAAGGTCCATATTATATTAGGTGGTTCAAAATAAAACTTAGCGGTCCAAATTCATAAGTTATTAACCTTTTCATAACTTTTAACTCAAAATCTGATGGAATTTTTATAACTTAACCATTTCTAAAAATTCATATCTCTCAAACCGTAAGTCAAAAAATTATTTTCTTTATGTCCCCGAAAAGGTATTCATCTGTACTAACAAGTTCTGTGGGGCCCACTATTTTATAAATTTCGTAACAGTAGTGAATTTACTATTTTTTCCCTTACTACCCAGTTCAGAAATCACCAATATCACAACAGTCTCACGAAAAATACAATATCTTGAGTTCTACAGGTCCAATTAATTCCCCATTTATGGCCACGTTTAAGTTAAGATGTTATCTACAACTTTTATGTTTTGAGTAACAATGGATTATTCAAAAAAAAAATGACTTTTATACGTTTCAAATCTGTTACTCAGAATGTAACATGTTTCACTAAAATATTTCTAGTTTAATCATCGTAATGAGTTATTCAATGAAATACCCATCAAAAAGACCGCAAGACATTGATATACAACTAAATATTTTTATTTTATGTCCAAAGTTCACTGATAAAATCAGTTTATTACGTCTTTACCCCTGATCAGAAACAACTGTTGCATGTCTAGTCCTTTAGTGTTTTTATTGTTTTCTAAGCTATGTACCAAGCCTAACCAAGCATAATAATTTATATAATATTCAAATACATCAAGATATGTAAGATTTATAGAAGTGAAAGTAAAATAAAATGAAGAGTATGTGAGGAGTTTCTTACAAAAGAGATGAACAAACAAAATCTTTCAAGAACAAAGATCAATGATCAACCAAATGACACCACCAAGGATAACTCTTGTAAGCTTGAAGAAAGATCTTTATAAGGTCGTGAGGGGCTTCAACCTACAGCCACAAAAATATTTTGTGAGCTAAAAAAATATAGGAAGAAGAATGGATCATAAAAACCTCCAAAAACATCAACAAAACCTTCAAAAACGTGATTCAAACCACCATTCTTTGAGAGTATCTTCAAGATGATGTTGTATAGATGATTTTATGATAAAAATCAAGATGATGTGAGTGGTTTTGTGCGTGATTTTTGGCAGAAAATGGAGGAGAGGAGAGGAGTTGGATGGTTTTTGGGAGTTAGGTTAGATTTGCATGGAGAAAAAATGATTAACTTTCTTGGTAATGAAAAATATGAGAAGAATGTGTGTGTGGTAAAAGGGGACGGCCTAGGGATTAAATGGGGGAGGGTTTTTCTTATTTTTATTTTTTTTTTAAAAGTTATTAGATAGGTGTAAAAATGTAAAGGTGAAATAAAATGTAGAGGTTTAAACATTAAAACGCGAATAGATGCTTAAAACTAACGAAATTGTGAAACGAAGTGGAAAATGTGAAAAATAGAATTACTTGGATCCTATGAGTAAATGAAGGAATATAGAATCACTTGAGACAAGGATCGGGATAGAAATCCTAAACACGGCTCGAGAAAAGCTAAAAACGCGAAATTTGCTAAATCGGGTAAAAATTAAAAAGTAAATTTTTACTCAAGAGGAAATGAAATATATTATGGTTTAAAGAATGACTTGAATTTATGAAATGTCACATCACGTACCCCTTAAGAGAGCTCCGTCCCAGAGCTTAACTTGTTTTAACTCCCGACGGTTCATTTGCGAAAAGATGAGGATACTTGCTCTTGATCTGATCTTCGCGTTCCCATGTGAAATCAGGTCCTCGTCGGGTATTCCAACGAACCTTGACAATGGGGATGCGGCTTTGCTTGAGTTGCTTTACTTCACGATCCATGATATCTTTAGGTTCTTCTATGAAGTGAAGATTGTCATCGATTTGAAGCTCATTTAATGGAATGACGAGACTCTCGTCTGACAAACACTTCTTGAGATTAGAAACATGAAAAGTGTTGTGAATGCCTTGAAGTTCTTCTGGTAGCTCTAACTTGTATGCTACTGGACCAACCCTAGATAGGATCTTGAATGGTCCAATGTATCGTGGACTTAGCTTCCCACGCTTACCAAAACGAACTACACCCTTCCATGGCGAAACCTTGAGCATAACTCTGTCACCTACATTAAACTCCAAAGGTCTGCGTCTAACATCTGCATAGCTTTTCTGGTGGCTACGAGCAGCTAGCAAACGGTTCTTGATTTGAACTATCTTCTCTGTTGTTTCACGAATCATTTCTGGTCCCGTGAGTTGGCTATCCCCAACCTCACTCCAGCAAACCGGTGATCTACACTTTCACTCGTAAAGAGCTTCGAAGGGTGCAGCCTTGATGCTTGCGTGATAACTATTGTTGTAGGAGAATTCGGCTAGTGGCAAATGTCGATCCCAACTACTTCCAAAGTCAATCACACACGCTCGCAACATATCTTCTAAAGTTTGTATCGTTCTTTTGCTTTGACCATCCGTCTGTGGGTGGTACGCCGTACTCATATCCAAGTTTATCTTCAAGGCCTCCTGGAGTGAATTCTAGAATCTTGATGTAAACCGGCTATCTCTGTCAGATATGATTGATATAGGCACACCATGCCTACAAACAATCTCTTTTAAGTACAGTTGAGCAAGCTTCTCCATGCTGTAAGTCTCTTTTATTGGTAGGAAATGAGCAGATTTTGTCAAACGATCCACAATGACCCAAATCGCATCATAACCACTTGGAGTTCTAGGGAGCTTAGTAATGAAATCCATGGTGATTCTTTCCCATTTCCAAACAGGAATATCGGGTTGTTGAAGGAATCCGGCTGGCTTTTGATGTTCTGCCTTAACCTTTGCACACGTCAAACACTTGCCAACATAGGTAGCGATCTCAGCCTTCATGTTCGGCCACCAGTACAACTGTTTTAGATCGTGGTACATCTTATCTGACCCCGGATGGATAGAGTATTTGGATTTATGAGACTCGTGCATGATCAAGTCTCTCAAACCTCCAAACAGTGGTAACCAAACTCGTTTACCAAAGCATAGGGTTCCGTCAGAGCGAGTTTCGAATATGGGTTTGATACCTTTCCCCAGATTTTCAGCCTTCACATTTTCTTCCCTCATTGCTTCCGCTAGAGCCTTGAGGATCTGTTCAGGTAACTTGGTGAGGACTGTCATTACTAGCGATCTGACACGTAATGGTTTTGCCCTTTCCTTTCTGCTTAAGGCATCAGCCACCACGTTCGCCTTTCCCGGGTGATAACGGATGTCACAATCATAATCACTCAGGAGTTCAATCCATCTTCGCTGTCTCATGTTAAGCTCTTTTTGATCTAGGATGTACTGGAGACTCTTGTGATCAGTATACACCGTACACTTCGTACCATACAAGTAGTGCCTCCATAGCCTAAGAGCAAAAACCAAGGCTCCTAATTCTAAATCATGGGTCGTATAGTTTTCTTCATGAGTCTTCAATTGTCGTGAAGCATATGCTATGACCTTTTGTCGTTGCATCAATACTGCTCCATAACCCTTGTTCGATGCGTCACAATAGACTACAAAATCTTCCGTCCCATCTGGTAATGCTAATATAGGCGCACTACAAAGTTTCTGTTTCAGTATTTGAAAAGCCTTTTCTTCGTCTTCACCCCACTAGTATTTCTTATTTTTCTGAGTCAACTTGGTAAGAGGTTTGGCTATTATAGAAAATCCTTCGATGAATCTTCGATAATAACCAGCAAGTCCTAAGAATTGCCTTACTTCAGTTGGTGTTATCGGTGGAGCCCAATTCTTAATGGCCTCGATCTTCACAGGGTCTACATGAACACCATTGCTATTGATCACATGACCGAGAAATTACACTGATTCCAGCCAAAAGTCACATTTCAAGAACTTGGCATACAATTGCTCTTCCTTGAGTAACTCCAAGATAATCTTTAAATGTTCCGTATGTTCTTCCTTGTTCTTGGAGTAAAGCAAGATGTCATCAATAAATACAATTACAAACTTGTCGAGGTACAGTTTGCACACTCGATTCATCAAGTCCATAAATACTGTAGGTGCATTGGTCAACCCAAACGGCATCACTTTGAACTCGTAGTGACCATACCGAGTTCTAAACGCAGTAGTTGGAGTGTCTTCTTCCCGGATACGGAGTTGGTGATAACCCGATCGCAGGTCGATTTTGGAATATACGCTTGAGCCTTGAAGCTGATCAAATAGATCGTCAATTCTCGGGAGTGGATAACGATTCTTGACCGTTAACTTGTTAAGCTCACGGTAATCGATACACATTCGAAAGGATCCGTCTTTCTTCTTTACAAACAGCACCGGAGCTCCCCAAGGCGACGAGCTCGGTCGAATGAACCCTTTTTCTGACAATTCTTGTAATTGTTCCGCTAGCTCCTTCATTTCTGATGGTGCCAACCGATAAGGTGCACGTGCCACTGGTGCAGCACCAGGCACTAATTCAATTCGGAACTCCACTTGTCGAGGAGGTGGAAGTCCAGGCAAATCTTCAAAACACTTCAGGAAATTCACGGACAACAGGTACATCTTCTAGTCGTTTTTCAACTGACTCTTTCTCCATCACTTGTGCTAGAAACATCTGGCACCCTTGCTCTATGTACCTTTGAGCCTTGATACGAGATATGATTTTTAATTGGGACGCGTCTCTATCGCCTTTGATTATTAGTGTTTTGTTGTTGTGTGGAATACGAACAACTTTTTCACCACAGACAATAACCGCGTTTCGATCGGATAACCAATCCATTCCAATGATGACATCAAAAGTTCCAAGTTCAATTGGCATGAGGTCAATACTAAATGGGTGGTTCACTAGATTTATGGTACAACCCCTTAGAATAGAATTTGTACTAACCAATTTCCCATCGGCTAATTCGACTTTGTAACTATTGTTTAACTTAACCGGGTTAATATCTATCAATGCACTAACACTAGTTGACACAAAGCTTTTGTCTGAACCCGAATCAAATAAAACCTTAGCATAATGATTGTTAAGTAGAAACGTACCCGTCACGACATTCGGGCCTTGTTGCTCTCCATTTCCCATCACATACACACGACCACGAGCATTTCCAGTGTAGGTTATTCACAAGCAAAGAAACACAAGTTGGGATCTTAATATGGATCGAATAAGAAGAAGTTTAGTGAGAAGAAGTGTTGGAACCTTAGAGAGATAAACCAAAGAAAGAAAAATGTATAAAACTTTGTAAAGGTCCAACCCTCTCCACATGAGGAGAGGGCTATTTATAGTACTTGATATTACTAGCTAGTTTGCCCCTACCGGGCTGTGGAGCAAGCTGACAATGGGTAAAGACCCGACCCACTCCACAATAATAATTATAACTAATCTACTACTAATATTACTAGTTATGCTACGAGCTATTTAACATAAATGAGTGCTCGGGGTGACCGAGTCTTCAACTGAATATTTATATTCCTAACAATCTCCCCCTAAGGGAGGTCACCCCGAAAACAATGTTCAGACTTCAAGCACTCTTTTCATGAATCTTGACTCCGTAGCTCGTAGACATTGATTCTTCAGTTTCATTAGTCATTGTGCCTTCAGCAGTGTTCTTTTGATGACTGTTCTTTGTTTTGGGTGATTTTAAATATTCTTCGTAATAATCACCCAACATATGTCTTCCAGTCATCTCTTATCAGTATGTCTCCATGTGATGAAATATATTTTGAGCCGACATGCTCACACTATGGGGTGTCATGATCATCAGCATCAGAGTTTGCAGAAGCTGTGTTGAAGGTCTTTTGGTTGATCATGACTTTGTTGATTTGCATTGTTGATGTAGTGTGAACATGTGGTAGAGGATTGGCAACTTGTCTGCAACCAGCTACACCAGTAACCAGCTACAGCATTCCACATCTACAATCGCCAGAAGTTCCTGCATACGACAGTTAGCAACAAATCGACAGGTACTTACAGGTTTGGACTTCGAAATCGTCAACAGCATAGTGTGAAGACTTTCTCTAATCCTTACCAAGACCGTTCCTAATCGAAAACCCACAGAGGGCTTTTTAAGATCGTACCGTAGTATATCAACGATTAGGTGAGTCGCTGGAGATCACTCCACGACTGTAGACCGTTTGAGACCGCCGCGACCACTAAGCGTAATCCACAAGGAATTACCGAAGTGACCTGCTTTCAGGGCTGTTAGATGTTGACCCTGGCAGGAATTTCCATTCAATCACTGAGAGTTACATTTATAAATTCCCTCATGAATGTTCTGGCAGATTGCTAAGATCTGCGTAGGACTCATAAGTTTACAACTGGTGTCCTTAATGTTGAACACCCAGTGTGGAAGTAACACGTGTTCCTATGAGATCTTATGATGCATCTCGTGGCTCTAGACTCGAAAAATGCATTTTTGGTAGTCGGAGACTGGAGCGGTGTCTCCTGTTTCAATATCAACACAACTCGTAATGAGCGGTCGATAGATTATGCAGGGTTCCCCGTGAGAATGAAACAAGTCCTTTTAAGAGAACTTGAGTGGTTTAGAAGGTTTAGTGCAGTGCGTCACTGGGTCCATGACGTCTTGTCTTCAATACCGGTGTTACCTTAGTAACCACCAGTAGCATATGAATTGAACCCGGTTTCTGCCCTAAGGTTGAATAATTGGAGGGCTATTTCTTTTCACCCTTTCTCATTTCATTTCTTTTTAATTCTTCAACCCCTTCTTTCTCCTTTCTCATATTACTCCTTTTTTCATATCATACCTAAGGACTTTCTAATACTAACTATTTGGTATTGTCCTTGGGTAGATCCCTCCGGCTCTGGCGGATCATAGGACGGTTTTCCTAACCTTAGCCACCTTATAACTTCATGACTATCCTATGTTGCTATTTACCAAAATCCTTGAAAAATCTCTCAAAGTGTTCATGATTATGAAACACATTTTGCTAACACTTTGAGAGTTTTATATTTTTCAAATGCTCCCCCTCAACATGTGCTCGGATGATTGTTTTATAAATTTGCACATGTTGGGTAGAGCTTGCACTTTTTGAATTGATCCACTTTCAGTGAACATGACCGATTCGAGACACGCTTACATCACTAGTTAGACTAGCTTGAAATTATTACCTGGCCTGGTCAAGTCCACAGAAAGTTTCTCGAAACGGTACTCTCTACTCAGACACATCCTTTTCGAGACACGCTTACATCACTGGTTAGACCAGCTTGAAATTATTACCCGGCCAGGATATGTCCTTTCGATCAATGATAGTATAGGTTTCGTCAATTCATTGGTTAAGTCTAAGTCACGATCTCATGCTATGCCAAATCCTTTTTGTCCATTCGCTCCCCCTCAATATGTGCATCGATATACGAAAGAGTTTAGCACATATGGGAGAGCCTAACATTTGAGTCCAAAACATCACATTTTATCAGATTTCATATTTAAATCACATTCTCTCCCCCGATCAAAAATTTCAAACCATTTGAGATTTGTGATCCCAATTGATTTAAATAAGTTAGAAAAATGTGGGAGAAAATGTGTCTGATTTAATGTTTTCTGATAATGGAGTATACAATACTCCCCCTCAAACCAAGAGAGAGTGTCACTGCTGATGTTGCACAATGTTTAGAAAAAGGTGTCAAAAAAATTTGAACAAAGACTCTCCCCCTCAATTAATGACCCGTTTTCTATTTAAAGAGTTGTAGTCATTCAATTGAACGAGAAGTATTTGTGAAAATTTAAGTCCAATTTACCACCTTGTGAAACATCAAAAACTCTCCTAAAGAATCATAGAACTGGAAAGTTTATGATATAAAGAAGATTTCTCTTCTTTTACACGAAATGATGCACTGAAGCGTACATTAGATCGGGAAACACATGGATATAAAGTAATCCATGCCCGGGTGAACATCACTGGAGAACCAAGAAGTTAGACAACAACCCATGAAGGTACAAATGCCGCTCGTGCTTTTTCTATCCACGTAATCTCCCGCATGATCAGAGTCGGCATAGACAACAGTTTCTATACCGGTCCCCTTGGGATAAAATAACCCCAAGTGTATAGTGCCTTTAATGTATCGGAAGATACGCTTAACCGCTTCAAGGTGAGTGGTTTTGGGATCCTCTTGGAAGCGAGCACAAAGGCAGACACTAAACATGATGTCGGGCCTCCTTGCCGTGAGGTGTAGTAAACTACCTATCATACCTCTATACTTAGTGTTATCCACGGACTCACCTTCTTCATCTTTCGTGAGTTTTATTTCCGTGGACATGGGAGTTTTCATGGGCTTAGACTCTTCTAAACTAAACCTCCACTTGTCGAGGAGGTGGAAGTCCAGGCAAATCTTCAAAACACTTCAGGAAATTCACGGACAACAGGTACATCTTCTAGTCGTTTTTCAACTGACTCTTTCTCCGTCACTTGTGCTAGAAACATCTGGCACCCTTGCTCTATGTACCTTTGAGCCTTGATACGAGATATAATTTTTAATTGGGACGCGTCTCTATCGCCTTTGATTATTAGTGTTTTGTTGTTGTGTGGAATACGAACAACTTTTTCACCACAGACAATAACCGCGTTTCGATCGGATAACCAATCCATTCCAATGATGACATCAAAAGTTCCAAGTTCAATTGGCATGAGGTCAATACTAAATGGGTGGTTCACTAGATTTATGGTACAACCCCTTAGAATAGAATTTGTACTAACCAATTTCCCATCGGCTAATTCGACTTCATAACTATTGTTTAACTTAACCGGGTTAATATCTATCAATGCACTAACACTAGTTGACACAAAGCTTTTGTCTGAACCTGAATCAAATAAAACCTTAGCATAATGATGGTTAAGTAGAAACGTACCCGTCACGACATTCGGGCCTTGTTGCTCTCCATTTCCTATCACATACACACGACCATGAGCATTCCCAGTGTAGGTTATTCACAAGCAAAGAAACACAAGTTGGGATCTTAATATGGATCGAATAAGAAGAAGTTTAGAGAGAAGAAGTGTTGGAACCTTAGAGAGATAAACCAAAGAAAGAAAAATGTATAAAACTTTGTAAAGGTCCAACCCTCTCCACATGAGGAGAGGGCTATTTATAGTACTTGATATTACTAGCTAGTTTGCCCCTACCGGGCTGTGGAGCAAGCTGACAATGGGTAAAGACCCGACCCACTCCACAATAATAATTATAACTAATCTACTACTAATATTACTAGTTATGCTACGAGCTATTTAACATAAATGAGTGCTCGGGGTGACCGTGTCTTCAACTGAATATTTATATTCCTAACAATCTCCCCCTAAGGGAGGTCACCCTAAAAACAATGTTCAGACTTCAAGCACTCTTTTCATGAATCATGACTCCGTAGCTCGTAGACATTGATTCTTCAGTTTCATTAGTCATTGTGCCTTCAGCAGTGTTCTTTTGATGACTGTTCTTTGTCTTGGGTGATTTTAAATATTCTTCGTGATAATCACCCAACATATGTCTTCCAGTCATCTCTTATCAGTATGTCTCCATGTGATGAAATATATTTTGAGCCGACATGCTCACACTATGGGGTGTCATGATCATCAGCATCAGAGTTTGCAGAAGCTGTGTTGAAGGTCTTTTGGTTGATCATGACTTTGTTGGTTTGCATTGTTGATGTAGTGTGAACATGTGGTAGAGGATTGGCAACTTGTCTGCAACCAGCTACACCAGCAACCAGCTACAGCATTCCACATCTACAATCGCCAGAAGTTCCTGCATACGACAGTTAGCAACAAA
The DNA here is from genome assembly GCA_021014915.2 of Artemisia tridentata subsp. tridentata. Taxonomy (NCBI): domain Eukaryota; kingdom Viridiplantae; phylum Streptophyta; class Magnoliopsida; order Asterales; family Asteraceae; genus Artemisia; species Artemisia tridentata. The sequence continues at coordinate 101,522,039 of CP139502.1, read as the reverse complement.
TCGACCGGTACTTACAGGTTTGGACTTCGAAATCGTCAACAGCATAGTGTGAAGACTTTCTCTAATCCTTACCAAGACCGTTCCTAATCGAAAACCCACAGAGGGCTTTTTAAGATCGTACTGTAGTATATCAACGATTAGGTGAGTCGCTGGAGATCACTCCACGACTGTAGACCGTTTGAAACCGCCGCGACCACTAAGCGTAATCCACAAGGAATTACCGAAGTGACCTGCTTTCAGGGCTGTTAGATGTTGACCCTGGCAGGAATTTCCATTCAATCACTGAGAGTTACATTTATAAATTCCCTCATGAATGTTCTGGCAGATTGCTAAGATCTGCGTAGGACTCATAAGTTTACAACTGGTGTCCTTAATGTTGAACACCCAGTGTAGAAGTAACACGTGTTCCTATTAGATCTTATGATGCATCTCGTGGCTCTAGACTCGAAAAGTGCATTTTTGGTAGTCGGAGACTGGAGCAGTGTCTCCTGTTTCAATATCAACACAACTCGTAATGAGCGGTCGATAGATTATGCAGGGTTCCCCGTGAGAATGAAACAAGTCCTTTTAAGAGAACTTGAGTGGTTTAGAAGGTTTAGTGCAGTGCGTCACTGGGTCCATGACGTCTTGTCTTCAATACCGGTGTTACCTTAGTAACCACCAGTAGCATATGAATTGAACCCGGTTTCTGCCCTAAGGTTGAATAATTGGAGGGCTATTTCTTTTCACCCTTTCTCATTTCATTTCTTTTTAATTCTTCAACCCCTTCTTTCTCCTTTCTCATATTACTCCTTTTTTCATATCATACCTAAGGACTTTCTAATACTAACTATTTGGTATTGTCCTTGGGTAGATCCCTCCGGCTCTGGCGGATCATAGGACGGTTTTCCTAACCTTAGCCACCTTATAACTTCATGACTATCCTATGTTGCTATTTACCAAAATCCTTGAAAAATCTCTCAAAGTGTTCATGATTATGAAACACATTTTGCTAACACTTTGAGAGTTTTATATTTTTCAAATGCTCCCCCTCAACATGTGCTCGGATGATTGTTTTATAAATTTGTACATGTTGGGTAGAGCTTGCACTTTTTGAATTGATCCACTTTCAGTGAACATGACCGATTCGAGACACGCTTACATCACTAGTTAGACTAGCTTGAAATTATTACCCGGCCTGGTCAAGTCCACAGAAAGTTTCTCGAAACGGTACACTCTACTCAGACACATCCTTTTCGAGACACGCTTACATCACTGGTTAGACCAGCTTGAAATTATTACCCGGCCAGGATATGTCCTTTCGATCAATGACAGTATAGGTTTCGTCAATTCATTGGTTAAGTCTGAGTCATAATCTCATGCTATGCCAAATCCTTTTTGTCCATTCGCTCCCCCTCAATATGTGCATCGATATACGAAAGAGTTTAGCACATATGGGAGAGCCTAACATTTGAGTCCAAAACATCACATTTTATCTGATTTCATATTTAAATCACATTCTCTCCCCCGATCAAAAATTTCAAACCATTTGAGATTTGTGATCCCAATTGATTTAAATAAGTTAGAAAAATGTGGGAGAAAATGTGTCTGATTTAATGTTTTATGATAATGGAGTATACAATACTCCCCTCAAACCAAGAGAGAGTGTCACTGCTGATGTTGCACAATGTTTAGAAAAAGGTGTCAAAAAAATTTGAACAAAGACTCTCCCCCTTAATTAATGACCCATTTTCTATTTAAAGAGTTGTAGTCATTCAATTGAACGAGAAGTATTTGTGAAAATTTAAGTCCAATTTACCACCTTGTGAAACATCAAAAACTCTCCTAAAGAATCATAGAACTGGAAAGTTTATGATATAAAGAAGATTTCTCTTCTTTTACCCGAAATGATGCACTGAAGCGTACATTAGATCGGGAAACACATGGATATAAAGTAATCCATGCCCGGGTGAACATCACCCAGTTGGAGGAACAACCGTCTTTTTGGCGACGTGCTTTCCCCATTTTGAAGCGCGGGTTGCTATCTAAAGTAATAGCAAGCCATTAAGACATGTTTTAACCAATTAGTATAACCTCTGCTCGAGCTTCATTTAAACACCCGTGTCATTATTGAATGACATTTCTAGGTCCGTAAATGTTATCGATAAACAGAAGACATGCCTAGATGAGACTATTTTTAGTATTTTCTGATTTTTTCAATTTTTTTATGGTTTTTTATAGGTTTTATATTTTTCTATTTTCCTTTTTGTTTTAAAGATATATACAAGTATATACAAGGATATGAGAAGATAACCCTTTACTCCTCTTTTTCATCCTGAAGACACTTGAGGGTTTCAGGTGTCAAGCTCTTCATTCCAAGACACGGGAGAATAAACTGAAACCTTTCTCTCGGGAGAGCCTTGGTGAAGATGTCTGCTAGCTGAAACTCTGTCCTCACAAAATACAGCTCCACAATTCCCTTTTCAACCTGTTCCCTGATGAAGTGATGCCTGATGTCGATGTGCTTTGACCTGGAGTGCTGGACATTGTTGCAACAAAGAGCAATGGCGCTTTTGTTGTCACAATATAGAGGAATTTTGTTGTATGAGAATCCATAGTCTGAGAGTTGTGACCGCATCCATAGAATTTGTGCACAACAGGCCGACATAGCAATGTATTTAGCCTCAGTAGAAGATATGGACGTGCTTATTTGCTTCTTAGAAGACCAACTAACCAACTTTTCCCCCAAAAACTGAGCTCCTCCTGAAGTACTTCGACGAGTGTCCTGACACCCCGCATGATCAGCATCAGCATAAGCCGTTAACTCCATGGCCGTGTCCTTAGGGTACCAGAGACCCATATGGACTGTTCCTTGAAGATACCTGAAAACCCTTTTTACTGCTTCTAGATGCTTTTTGGTAGGCTTGGATTGATATCTCGCACACATGCAAACAGCAAATAGAAGATCTGGTCTACTTGCAGTAATGTACATTAAGGATCCAATCATGCTTCTGTATTTTGTTTGATCAACTGGAATCCCTGAAGGGTCTTCATCTAGCTTTGTTCTGTCTACCATGGAAGTGTCAACTGGCTCACTTGAATCAAATCCAAACTTTTTCAAGATCTCGTGTGCGTATTTGGACTGATTGATGAATATGCCTCCGGGACTTTGAGATACTTGTAATCCTAGGAAGAACGACATTTGTCCCATCATTGACATTTGAAACTTGGAACTCATCTCCTTTGAAAATCTATCACATTCACTAGGATCAGATGAAGCAAATATGATATCATCTACATAAATCTGAACATGTAGTAGATGTTTTCTTGACTTCCTGGTGAATAATGTTGGATCAACAACACCCTTTGAGAATCCATTTGCTAGAAGAAACTTGGACAATATATCATACCATGCCCTAGGTGCCTGCTTCAACCCGTAAAGGGCCTTCTTCAAGCGGTAAACATGAGTGGGATGTTCAGCGTTCACAAATCCTTCAGGTTGACTCACGTATACTTCTTCCTTTAAGTCACCATTCAGGAAAGCTGTTTTGACATCCATTTGGTAGACTATCATATTCCGACTTGCAGCATTGGCCAGGAAGATTCTAATAGCTTCAATTCTAGCAACTGGAGCAAATGATTCTTCAAAATCAATGACCTCTTCTTGTTTGTATCCTTTTGCAACTAACCGTGCCTTGTTCTTTAAAACATCACCATGCTCATAAAGTTTTACCTTGAAAATCCACTTGAGAGCAATAATCATAGCACACTCTGGAGGAGGCACCAACTCCCATACTTCAAGTCGATCAAATTCGTGGATTTCATCTTGCATGGCCTCGAACCAGCAGTCTTTGGTCATTGCTTCTTTGGCATCTTTTGGTTCGACTTTAGACAGAACAGAATTGAAGAAACACCACAGTGCATCTGTAGCTAGTTGTTTACGAGTGGATACAGGACGAGAGGGATTGCCTATGATGTTGTCAATTAGGTGATCGTTGGTCCATTTTCTGAGATGGTCATGATGTTGAGGGTTTTGAACTGATGTTGCCGTACTGTGTTCTTCGACAGAGGACGTGTCTGTTGAGGGTTCAGGAGCAAATATGTTCTCAAAAGGAACATCATTTGTAGGAGCAAACGGATTAACTTCTAAAGAATGATCATCTGCAGATTCTTGTTGCGCCGGAGAGGATTGAGTGTTTGATGATGAGGGTGATTGACTTGCAGCTGGGGCATTGATACTGATTGAGACTGATGCTGATGGGTCTTCAGAACCTTGCGGAACATTAGCCTCAGTAATAGGAAGAACAGCTGCACCATTTGAAGTTGTTACATCTGTTGGCTCAAAATATTCGTCAAACATTGAATCAAATAACTTCTTCAACTCCTCACTCGTTGGTGGAACGAAAGACTCTGCAGGCGTGGGATTCTGTACAAGCCCTGAACTAATTGGTCCAGGTGTCAAAAGTGTAAGATCGGGTCCAGAACTGGTTTGTCCTGAAGCAAATTGCTCACTTAGCTCGTCGAACGTGACATGGATGGTTTCCATGATTTGTCGGGTTCTCTTATTGTAGATTCTGTACCCTCTACGGTCTGGTGCGTATCCAACAAAAATACCTACGTCTGCTTTAGCTTTTAACTTTCCCAAGTCTTGACTGTCATTAGTTGGATAGCAAAGTGCACCAAACACACGAAGAAATGAAAGATCTGGTTTCTTGTTATGAATTAACTCATAGGGAGTCTTTTCATGAATGGGATGAATCAGAGATCGGTTTTGGGTGTAGCATGCAGTTGCAATAGCCTCTGCCCAGAAAAACATCGGTGCCTTTGAAAATATAAGCATGGTTCTTGCAGCTTCTACCAGAGTACGGTTCCGTCGTTCAACTACTCCGTTCTGCTGAGGAGTGCGAGGTATACTTTTCTGATGTGTGATGCCAATATTTTCATAAAAGTTTCTGAGTTGTTGATTGACAAACTCAGTTCCATTATCAGTGCGGATGATTCTGACAGTCTTGTTAAGCCTTACTTGCAGCTGTTTTATCAGTTTAATGATCACCTCTGGAGTCTGATCCTTGGTTCTCAAAAACTTTACCCATGTGAACCGAGAGTAATCATCTACTATCACCAGAATATATTTCTTTCCATTTATGCTTTGTACTCTCATTGGACAGCACAAATCCATGTGGAGGGTATGATGAACTTCCAAGTTGGTGTTGACGGTTTTAGGTTTGTGGGTTTGTTTCTTGCTTTTGCCCAGTTGACATGCAGAGCAGAGATAATCTTTCTCATATTTTAATCTGGGCATTCCTCTAACAAGATCTTTGCGGGAAAGATTATTGATGGTACCGAAGTTCAGGTGGTTCAAACGACGATGCCACAGCCACGATTTTGTTTTAGAGGCTTTTGAAAGCAAGCATATGGGAGAGGACTTCAACATTTCTTCAATAGATATGGTGTATAGATTTGTACCCCGACTACCCTTGAGAAGATCTACACCATCCAATTCCCTGATGAAACATGTGTGTTTTCTGAGAGCCACTTCCAGATCTGAGTCACAAAATTGACCCACAGAAAACAAATTGTGCCCTAATCCTTCCACATAGTAAACCCGTGAGATTACACTGTCACCGAACACATAATCTCCATAACCCATAATCGCACCAAAGTGGTCGTTCCCGAATCTAACTGTCCCGATAAACTTTTTCACAAAGTTCTTGAGCCGTGAGCGATCCCCAGTCGTATGTTTTGAGCAGCCTGAGTCGAAATACCAAAGGACGATTTGTACGACCTGCATTTGAAACCAGACAATAATGAATAACTGAAATATGTGGATCCCCACTTGCATTTGGGGTCCGTTTGGTTAGCACACACAAGTTTAGGAGCAGCAATCATTTCTAATACTGATGCCTCTACAGGGGAAACTACCCTAGAGTTATCAGAAGACTTATTAGAAAGGCAGTGTGTTCCTAATGGAAGGATTCGACTAGTTGGTCTCCATTCTTTAACCTTCACAATCTTATGTTCACTCAACTTAGGTAATGGATTCTTATTTCCTAAACTGAATTTTCTTCCAGTGGGTCTCCATTGATACCCAACATTAGTGAAGATTTTTCCTGTTGCTTTCCAAATTTTCATATTTCTTTCAGTTTTCCTAACATGCTTAACATGGGATGGTGCATGAGATATCAGAGACGACACAACACATTCATCAAGATTAACAGAAATTAAGCATTCGTCACATGTTTTACAGACTGTATTAGAATTCGAATTAATTACAGTACTTTTGATACTAGAATCAACACGATTCAATCTAGTCGTTACAAACTTATTGTTCCAAGGTTGGGCTTCTACTCTTTTCTTGTGATCAATCTCAGCCGGCGCAGTCCTATCATTCCTTGCATTGCCTTTAGGCTTTGACCCGCTAGCTTGGGTGTCACTTTTCACTCCTGTAGAAGTAATGATGGGAACATTAGTTTTCTTTACTAACTCATGCTTTCCTGATATTGAAGTGCTGGGTTCTGATGTTCTGGATGGTAAATCAAAGGATACATGCTTGTTTTTAATAGTGGATGATGAGGCACCTAATCTATCTCTTTGGTTGCTAGACCTAGGACCCGTGCTAATGGCATATTCTAACTGTTCCTGGATCCTTTTTGTGAGGACACAGGCATAACCTACTGCCTTATCAAGTGGTTTTCCTATTCTGTCTTCTTCCACAACCTCACGAAGAGTGTCAAGTCCATCCCTAAGGTGACTGAGATACATTTGATGGACAGGTCTGTTGTTTCTCATGGGAAATGGAATAGGCCCCACATCAACATCATATATTTTACAAGCAAAGACCTTTGATGAAACACAATTACAAGATGTACTTGGCATTTTTCCTTTCACCTGAGTCTTAAGATTCTCAATCTCATTTAACAAAGAAGTTATCTTTTCATTATGACTATTTCTTGTAACTTTAATTGAGTCATATAACTCTTTGTAGTGCTATTTAATCTTAGAATTTTCTTCTCGAAAACACTCATTTTCATAATGTAACTTGTTTATGGTGTCTTGAAATTGAAAATTTTGAGAATCTGAAGAAGAAGGTTTATTGGTGCCATACACATCACACTTGTTGGACTTCAATTGGGCAATTTGAGCCCTCAACAGTCGAATCGTGTTCGTGTGAGCTTGAATTTTCTCATCCCGTTTGCTTAATTCAAAATACGTATCAAACTCAGGAGCATCCGAAGATGTCTTGGCATTTGATAGTTTACATCTTTCTTCTAAGTGTTGATATTTTAATTGTAAGTTAAGATAATCAACCTCTAGTTTAGAAAAACGTTTGACCATGTTATCATGGTCATCATTTTGAATTTTTTCAAGCAGTTTCAAATTTTCCCTCTCAAGCTCCACAACACGATTCTGGGTAACATTTAAAGCCATAGCATACTCATGATATTGACAAGCAGATAATGCAGAATCAGTAGCAGTAAAAAATACATCTTGTGCAATACATCTTGCAATAAAATTTTCATTAGTGATGAGTATGTTTTTCCTTTCAATCTCACGGCTCTTAAGTTCTATTTCATATTCAGTTACCTCATTTTCCATATCTTTAAACACTTTTTTCATTTCATTTATTTCTGTGTCAAGGGCTGTTTACATTGCTTCAAAATGCTCTTTCAGTTGTTTAAAGAATGGCATGACCTCAGTCAAGTAACACCTTTTAGCATGTTCAAAATACCTTTCCCCCTCAGTAATTCCAGTTGGTGTGATTCTCTTCTTACATGTATTATCAAAATCAGCAAATAGTTGCCAAAGCACGTATAAGCTAATTAGAGTTTTGCTTTCTGTGGGAAGAGATAGAGGAACCAAATGTCTAGGTGTATTGGGAGGATACACCGTAATGGACGCAACTTTCCTAATGAGTGGGGTATTGGCTTTAAGTTTTTCTTCCTTCATTTTTTTCATGTCTTCTGTCCAAAATATCTGTTCAGGTGTTAACTTCTTTTGAGGTGCAAACACAGTCAAACGATTTTCCTCATAATAATCATGGGGTTTGATTATTACTCGGTTGGCTATGCATTCAGGATCCTTCATTTTCTCATTCATTCTTTCCCTAGTTCTGTCTTCTATCTCCTCACTTTCTTTCAGGGAAAAATGCTCAGGGGGTGCATGATTGGGCGTGATCATCACATTAGCATCGTATAAGGCAGGTTGAGCTGTTTGAGCAATCCTAAGCCAAGTTATCTTAGGTTCACCTATCCCCTTTTTACTATGTTTGTCACACAGCTTCTTATGCCTATGTATCATTTGGGCAGTCTGTTTGGTTTGATCTTGTGTGTACAACTTATCTTCAAGCTTATTCTTTAATGTTTTGAGTCTAGAAAAATCATTTAAGAGTTCCTTTTCTTTTTCTTTGAATTCTAGCTTTAGTATACTTATGCAATTTTGAGCATCCTGTTGTTGTTTAACAGATAAATCCAGCTGATTTTTCAAAGAATTTAACTCTTGTTTTAATGTTTCCTCTCTTACCCTAGATTCTTTCATAAGAGTACACATTTGATCTTCCATTTTCTGCTCACGTGCATTCAGCTCAAACTTAGCGCGCTGTTCATACATAGCTACTTGTTCCTCATATATGTTTAGCTTAGTGATCAAGTCATCATGTGGTGCAAGTACAGTGCTTTCATGTTTCTTACATGCATTATCTACTTCACATGTATTTTCTAAGGCACACAAGTCATCAACAACACAAGCATTATTATCAACAGAAGATTCTCCATCTTGTACATCAGGCACATTTTGGTGAATCAAATATTGTTCATATGGAATCATATTGCTGTTTTCCACGTCAACATTATTTGAGTCAGAGACAATTGCCTGTTGTACTTCGTTGGGAAACTTTTGTTTATCAACTATTTCATATGTGTCATATAGTCTTAGTACCTCAGAAATCACAGAAGCATTTGAAGAACCAGCTTGTCGAGATGGAGAGGCCAAGGATGATAAATTGGCCATGAAGACAGTTTGAGCAATTGGTTCTTCATCCACATCAGAGTCAAATGCATCACAATCATCAGCTTGGAAGATATTAGGATCATTGAGTGCCAAATCTTGGACAGGTTGCTCATCCACATCCGCATCAAAAGTATTACCCCCATCACCAGCTAGAAACAACAATTCTTCCTCATCCAATACCGCTCCATTCTCTTGAGCCTGCATCAACAGCATCTTGTCCTTGAAGTAATCTGAGTTCTGAGGACGTTTTGGTTGATTGCAGTTTCTGGCAATGTGTCCCAGACCTCCACAATTATAGCACTTGAGCTGTTTGCCTTGCCCTGGTTGGCATTCCCTGCTCTGTTCTGCATAATACCTCGACCCATGTTTCTTCCAGCTCTCCCTTGCACATTTTGAACCACAATTTTTCCATCCTCCACCATTGCAAGATTGCGTGGGTTGGATGAATTTCTTAACTGATTGTTGGTCTGAGGGAGAGAAGCTTTGAACTGTTGAACAAGTAATGATACTTGATTGGTGAGGTTATCCAGCATTTTGTCAGTCTGAGTATAGCCTGAGTCAAGTTGAGGACTCATAGCAGATGATGGTGATTGAAGTTGAGGGTATCCTTGGTTGGATGATGGTTGAGTGTTTGGTACAGCAGTTGCCATAAAGGCCAGTGGATCATTGGAAGTTGAAGGATTCAACTTTTCTCTTAGTACCCGATCAAAGACAGCATGCTTCTCATGTTGTTGGAGATAGGCATATAGCTGTTCATAGTTGGTGTCCCTCAGACCTTTGTTCAGTTTGACAGCAGTGACAAATCTGTCCCATTCTGGAGTCATGTTGTTCACAAACTTGGAGTTAAGTTGGATGTTGGGCATCGTCATTCTGATTATCCTCATGTCATTTACCAACTTATGGAATCTCACATAGTAATCTGTGATATTCTCTCCTGAGTTCATTTTGAAATGTTCAAATTCATCATACAATTGAGATTCCCTATCTTCCTTTGTGAGTTCTGACCCAGCTAACAGCATCTTCACATTGTCCCATACTGCCTTGGCTTCTATGTTGAAGTTGATGAGTTTGTAGACATCCTTTGGTAGACCTTGAATGATGATATTTGAGGCTCTAATGTCAGCATCATACCTCTTCTTTTCCTCCTCAGTAAGATCATTGTAAGTGTGAGGTCTGTCAATACCAAGTGTGACTGTGCCATCTTCACTAGTAGTCACGGCATCTCTGGTAGTACCCATCTGAAATGGTCCTTCATCAATGGACTTAAGGATGTTTGCCCCATTTTCTTTCCCCAAGCAATAAAGCCGTATTCTCTGTGCCCACGACTCATAGTCTGTCCTATCAAGCATAGGCGGACGGGTATCGGACCCCGCTGCTTGAATGTCATCTAATGCAGTGCTAGTCATGTTGATAACAAAGTATACGGGATTTTACAGTTCTTGTGATTTAACCGAGAAATTGAATCTTTCGCGGGACTTTCTAAAATCACCAAGAAACGAACCGTAAACTAGAAGTTACTCGCTAATTAGAACAATAAATCTTAACTCAAGAGAACTCAAATCTCAATTGATCAAAACGCAAGAAGTCAAGACACCACTAGTCAAATCGCAACAAGACAAATCGCAGGATTATAAAGTCGCAATAAGTCAAATAGCAGCTAGACAAATCGCATACAATCAAGTTGTAATTTGAGAGCTATGAGACAAAACGCAATGTTCAATTTGCAGGTACACAAGTCGCAACACTCTGACACAAAACGCAATAGACAAATCGCAACCTCTGAAGATACTAATCGCCACAGATAAGTCGCAACTTCTGAGTATACAAAACGCTACAGACAAGTCGCAACTTCTGAGAACACAAACCGCAACAGATAATTCGCAACTTCTGAATATACAAAACGCAACACACAAGTCGCAACTTCTGAGAACACAAGCCGCAATAGACAAGTCGCAACCTTCTGAAACACAAACCGCAAGTCACAAAAAGACAGAGCTGTCACTATCAAGGACAAAACGCAACTTCACTACACGCCAGACAAGTCGCTATCGTAGCGTTTTGTCGTTTTTGCCAAATCCTGTAAAGAGACAAGTCGCAACTTTGACAAAACACAAAATGCTACTTTTCTTTACCCCACTAGACACAAAACGCTACTAAGAATGTAACACCTAAAATCCGAAAGCATGTAAAATGACCATAATGCCCCTATAAGTTTAAAAACTATTTAAAAGCTTGTAAAGTATCAAATAAATTCCAAACTTCTGGCAATGCACAAGTTATGATCCCAAATAATTTTGACAACCTCATTTAACATTTATTCAAGTGACAAAATGACTAAAATACCCCTAAGCTAATCGAATGGATAATATTTAGTTTTATTAGAATTTAAAATGTATTAAAATGTGTAAATAAGGAAGATAATCAATCAAATATTTGCCTAACCAATTTTGCCGAGATTTCTGGTCCTATTCCCCCCCCTTCACCGGCCATATCCTTATTTATCCCATTCTTATCACTTTTCTTCTCCAAAAAGAAATCCGAAACCCTAAACTCTACAAAAAAATTCGTTAGCCTTCATGCGATTTTCTGGAAGTGTGTGACTATTTTTCCCGTGTTCTTCATCATCTAAAGGAAGCTAGAAAAATACGTTTGAGGTCGTGTGGTGCTTGGTTCGAGTGTGGTGATTTTCTTCTTATCGCTAGCACATAAGTAAGTATATTCGATCATAATTCATACGACACATCTAAAATTCGTTTCTCATTTTTCTTATGTCCCTCACATCATATGTGACCTGTGAAAATTGGTTTCAAGATTTTTAGATCGTTCGTGAAGCTGTGGTGAATTTCGTTCGTTTTGGCCTATACGCGTGAGAAAGAATTCGTATTAGCCATTCCTCACATTCTAAATTCGGTTTGCCATTTTTCCTGAGTCTCTTATGATCTTAGAACACCAAATAAAATGATTACAACATGCCATGCATGATCTACGAATTATTTGCTAATTTAATCATTAAAACGTGTGTAAATTATAAAATATAGCATGCGGATTATTAAGGCTTCGAATTTATTTTATTCTTGTGTAATATAATCATTTATGATCTGGAAAAATATTGGAAGAATTATCATGGCTTGGATCTTGAGTTTTCGAATTTATTTGGTTAATCGGATTTTAGATAAATCGTATAAAAAAAGAAAAGAAAAATGCATACGATCTGATTTTGAGAATTAGGGCTTGTTTATGTGATCATAAATAGTGTTTAATAATGAGATAATGATTGGAAATGATTAGGGATCGATTAGGGTTTTGTTTGTTAAAGAATTGTGGTTAACGATTTGTAATTAAATATAAAAGGGGGTGTTTTGTCAATATTAAAACTCATGGGCTATTTTTGTCATGTTCTATATATCATGTGTGACCTGTAAAAATTATGAAACGGAGGGCCTATGTGTAAAATTCGTGAGATAAGAAATTAAGTTGTAATTGTTAATTCGATTTGGAAATTAAATAAATGTAGGGACTAAACATGTAATTTCTGAAAAGTAGAGGTCGATTTGTATTATGAATGATATTCAGGGGCTAGTATGAAAATTTGGATAATTATTGGACTAAAGTGTAATTATTATTAATTAATGATTGAAAATGTAAACTTTAAGGACTTAATATGTAACTTTATTAAATGGAGGGACCTATGGTGTAAATATTGAATAATTGAAGGTCTAATCGTATAACTCACTAAAATAAGTACTCATTGTGTAAATTTGATAAACCAAGGGTTTAATGTGTAATTATGCATGTTTGAAGGTTTAAAATGTAAATATGGAAATACAGGGGTGTAAAATGTAAATTGTGAAAACCTGAGGACCAAAGGTGTAAATATGATAAAGATACTTTATTTCCAGCAAATATTGATCTAATTAAGCTATGTACTAAATATTTCTAAAAGTGGAAACCTTCTAATTATTGAAACTTTCTAAAAGTGGAAACTTACTAAAAAGGGAAAGTTACTTAAAATGGAAAGATGGTTAATTAAGAATGATTTGTAATCCCCTTCTACTCCTTTAGGTGTGAAGAAGGAGAGACCTTGAGCTTTCCCTCATTTCTGTGCTTGTTTCTATTTTTGCTTTCGTCATAAGGTACGGATACTCTGCCCTTGTTTCTGTAAGGGTTCCTATACACTATACATTGATGTTGACTTATGATTCTGTTAAGGATCCCAAGCCATTGCTATGATCCCCATTTGTTTATGATCCTTTGCTGTGAACCTTGATCTGTTGAACCTTTGATTTGGACCTTTGACACTAGTTCTGAACCTTTGATATGAACCCTCTGTTATGAACCTATTATGATGAACCTTATGATATGACACATCTGATATGATATGACTCTTAGTTTGATACCCGAGCCACTTTTCTGTTACCTAGCCAGGAAGGTAACCTGGCCGTGTCTGTGATGCACCACTGGCATGACTCATGTGTGGGTGAGTGATTCCTCACACCGTCCCCATTCTGATTATGATATGCGCATTACTTTGATTATGATTATATATGTTTCTGGGGGGCGTATGGATTGCAATCCTAGATCTGATCTGTTTAGTGGATTTAACTGTATATGCTATGATATGTTTTGTCTGGTGACTGGTGCTGTGTGCAATACACGCCTTTCACAATTATCTGGGAGCTGATCACTCCATTTGATACATGAGGTCACCCCTCATATTATCTGGTTGCCTAAGAGGTATCCCCTCTGTACGTGTATGATTATGAGTATGATATGATATGTTTCTGGGCTCGTGGTAGATGACTATCCTATTCTTCTCTTATTACCCATTTGTTTCTGATTTATACCTTATGATATTTCCCAGTGCTTCATTATATTTCTGCTTCATTATATTTGTTGTATTATGTATCTGTTCACTGAGCTTTGTAAGCTCAGCCGCACGTTTTTCTTTTCCGTGTGCGGCAGGTATCTAGCTGGGAGATGGATTTATGCTTGGGATGAGAGTTAGTGGAGCTTTTGCCTTAGATGATGTCCTACCCTAGTCTTACCATTTTGTTTCAGCATTTTGATATTGGATCTATTTCGTTATGTATTTCCTTGGGATTATTTCTTCCTTTCATTTGAGACTTATGTATTGATTCCAGTCATGTTGACTTGGTTTATTTAATGATTATGTTTATTGGCTTCCGCTGTGAATATGTATGTATGCTTTGATTTGTCACCATAATGTGATGCTTCTACCCTTGCCGGGTTGGGGTGTTACAATTATGGTATCAGAGCCAGGCTGCGACCTGTCGTACATAAGCTTTGGCCTGTGAAACATGTGGACCATAGGATTTGACCCTTAAGTTTTAAGTTTTGACTGGTGAGGCTTTGGGTAGGCATAGGTTTCCGTTTCGTCTTCCATTTCGTGCTTATTTTTTTCCCTTATGTTTTGCTAATTCTTTTCATGATCATTCAGATGGTGAACACTCGCTTTACTCAGTACACTAATGGGGATGATGGCCCCAATTTTGAAGAGATGATAGCCGCTGATGTGGCTGCTGCTCTTCCGCGAGTGGTGACTGAGGTCACCAATAATATCAGGAATGGGGCTGGTCCTTCTGGAGGTGGTGGTGGTGGCGATGCTCAACCCACTGCTCCACCCGCTGCTCCTCCAGCTGGTATCCACGTGTGGATCGAGAGGTTTAATAAGCTTAAGCCTCTCTCTTTCAGGTCCGCTGCTACTCCCCATGAAGCGGAGGACTGGATCACGCATATCGAGAAGTTGTTTCATGTTCTGGGATGTGCTGACGAGTTTAAAACTCGTTTGGCCACATTCAAACTAGAGGGTGATGCTCAGAATTGGTGGACTGCTCTTGTTCAGGCCAAAGGGGATGATTTTGCTGAGACTTGTTCGTGGGCAGATTTTATTGAGGCGTTTTATAAGCAGTACATTCCTATGGCAGAGCAGCTGAGGTATGAGAGGGAATACGGGTCTATTCGTCAGGGTGATCATGAATCTTCTGGAGATTTCATGCAGCGTTTCTTACGTCTGGCTAGTTTCGTGGGGCCAGAGGTTACTGGGGATTCTGTTCGACAGGCTCGTCACTTCAAGTGGGCTCTTAAGAAGTGGGTGTTAGACCGGATCGTTAACACTCCATTTGATGATGTAGCTAGTGTTCAGGATGCCGCGCGTAACATCGAGTTGTTACATGCGGACAGGGTGTCTAATAAGCGTGATAGGGATGGTAACCGGGTAGATTTTCGGGGTCGGCAGGACCAAAGGCAGGATTCTCGGGGTCATGGTCGTCAGGACCAGAGACAGGATTTTCGGGGTCGTCAGGACCATGGGCATGATCAGCAGGGTCGCCAGGACCGAGGTGGTGATTATAGGCGACAGGATTCCAGGAACCAGGATCGTCGGGATTCTGGTAGGTATGGTAGTGACCGACAGGGTCAGGGTGGTAATAACCGGCGTAGGGATTCTCAGCAGTATCAGCAGTCGGGATCTTCGGGTCAGAGGGGTTCTGTTCAGGCTCTACCTCCTCCTCCTTTATGTACTACATGTGGGAAACCACATCCGGGTCCTTGTTACAAAGCTTCTGGTGGTTGCTTCTCTTGTGGATCTACATCGCACAAAGTCAAGGACTGTCCTAAGAAGAATGTTGGTGAACCTAAAGTCGATACTAGGACCGCTCCTAATTCAGGCCGGGTCTATTCTTTGACACGTGACCAGGCAGCTAGCACCTCAGGTACTATTACGGGTTTTTTGTATATCGGAGATCGTATTGTTTTCGTTTTATTTGACACTGGTGCTACACATTCCATAATATCCACATCACTTGCAAATAAAATAAACGTAAACCCAACTCAATTAATGAACCGAATATCTATTGCTACCCCGATGAAAACTCATGTGATTATTGATGTTGAGTATGTTAATTTCCCTCTCCGTTTCGATGATCGTATTCGTCCTGCGAACCTTCTTCCCATTGATATGGTTGATTTTGATATTATTCTGGGCATGGACTGGTTAGCTGCCCATAAGGCGACTATTGATTGTTATGCTCGTAAGGTGATCTTTGGTGATCTTCATTATCCTGATTATGTTTATTCTGGTTCCCAACCTCTGAAATCTGTAAAGATCATTTCGGCTATGAAAGCCCGGACATTGATTTCGCATGGCTGTCTAGGTTTTCTTGCTTCTATTAAAGATACCTCTGTTGATGTACCCAGCATTGATAGTATTCGTATTGTGCGCGATTTCGCCGATGTATTTCTGGATGAACTTCCTGGCATTCCTCCTGTCAGGGAAGTCGAATTTAGCATTGATCTGATTCCGGGTGCTGAACCCATATCTAAAGCTCCTTATCGTATGGCACCGATTGAATTGAAAGAATTAAAGGAGCAATTGCAAGAACTGTTGGAAAACGGTTTTATTCGTCCGAGCGTATCTCCTTGGGGTGCTCCCGTGTTGTTTGTTAAGAAGAAAGACGGGAGCATGCGTCTTTGTATCGATTATCGGGAGCTTAACCGCATTACGATTCGTAACCGCTATCCCCTTCCGCGCATTGATGATCTGTTCGACCAGTTGCAAGGAGCGAGGCATTTCTCTAAAATCGATCTTAGGTCAGGTTATCACCAGCTTAGGGTGAGGGAGCAGGATGTTCCCAAAACGGCCTTTCGCACTCGGTATGGTCACTATGAATTCTTGGTTATGCCTTTTGGTCTGACCAATGCTCCGGCTGTATTTATGGACCTCATGAACCGGGTATTCCATGAATTTCTTGATAAGTTCGTCATTGTCTTCATAGATGATATCCTTGTGTACTCTAAAACCGAGGCGGAGCACGAGCAACATCTTAGTATGGTTCTGGAGATTCTTCGACAGCAGCGATTGTATGCAAAGTTTTCGAAGTGCGAGTTTTGGTTGGATCGAGTGGCTTTCTTGGGTCACATTGTTTCTGCAGACGGCATCACGATGGATCCGGCGAAGGTTGAGGCTATCACAAAATGGCCAAGACCTACAAATGTGACGGAAGTGAGAAGTTTTCTGGGGCTCGCTGGGTATTATAGGAGATTTGTTGAGGGCTTTTCGCGTCTTGATTTGCCGTTGACACAGTTGATGAGGAAAGGGGAAAAGTTTATTTGGACTGATGAGCGAGAGAGTAGTTTTGAGGAGTTGAAGAAGCGGTTAGTGTCTGCACCTATCTTGACTCTTCCATCAGGTTCCGGCGGTTTTCAGATTTATAGCGATGCATCGAAGAAGGGTTTAGGATGTGTCTTGATGCAGCACGGGAAGGTGATCGCCTATGCTTCGAGGCAGCTGAAGCCTTACGAGGTGAACTATCCGACGCATGACCTAGAGTTAGCAGCTGTGGTTTTCGCGCTAAAGATTTGGCGCCATTATTTGTATGGAGAGACTTGTGACATTTTTACCGATCATAAGAGTCTTAAATACATCTTCACCCAGAAAGAGTTGAATATGAGACAGAGGCGTTGGCTAGAGCTTCTGAAAGATTATGATGCTAACATCCAGTATCATCCCGGTAAAGCAAATGTAGTCGCTGATGCTCTTAGTAGGAAATCCGGTATGATTGCGAGTTTGGAGTTTGAGCCTCGTATTTTGCATGATTTAGAGCTTCTTGATGTAGAGTTTTGTGTTCGTGGTCATGGCGGTTATTGGGCTAGCCTTACGGTGGAGTCCAATCTTATCTTGCGAATTAAGGAAGCCCAGAAAGAGGATGGTGAGCTGTGGTCTATAGTTCAAAATGTTGAGGACGGCAAGCAATCAGAGTTTAGAGTTGATGATTCCGGTGTAGTGTGGTTTGAGGATCGTCTCTGTGTTCCCAACGATCCTGAGCTTAGGGAGGCTGTTCTATCAGAGGCTCATAGTTCCCCTTTTACTATACATCCTGGTTCTACCAAGATGTACCGGGACCTTAAGCAACATTTCTGGTGGAGTGGCATGAAACAAGATGTGGCTTCGTTTGTATCTAAGTGTTTGACTTGCCAGCAGGTCAAGATTGAGCACCAGAGAGCTAGTGGGTTGCTTCAGCCGTTGGAGATTCCGAAGTGGAAATGGGAGGAAATTTCCATGGATTTTGTGACTGGTTTACCTCTTACTCGTAGGAAGCATGATGCGATTTGGGTGGTCGTCGATCGACTAACCAAGTCTGCTCACTTCCTCCCTATTCGTGTGGACTACAGTGTTAGTAAATTGGCGGACATATTTCAGCAGGAAATCGTTAGGCTTCATGGTATGCCTACGGCCATTATATCAGATAGGGATCCTCGGTTTACATCTCGCTTCTGGAAGGGATTGCATAAGGCATGGGATACGCACCTTAAGTTCAGTACAGCTTTTCACCCTCAGACGGATGGTCAGTCGGAGAGGACCATTCAGACCTTAGAGGACATGTTAAGGGCATGTGCCTTAGAGTGGACTGGTAGCTGGGACGATTATTTGTGTTTGGTAGAGTTTGCTTATAATAACAGTTGGCACGCGAGTATTCGTATGGCTCCTTTTGAGATGTTATATGGTCGGAAATGTAGGGCTCCGGTTTGTTGGAACGAGGTAGGTGAACGCGTTATTGAGGGTCCAGAGTTAGTTCAGATCGCAACTGAGAAAGTGGATGTTGCTAGGGAGAAGTTAAAGGAAGCTAGGGCTTGTCAAAAGAGGTTACGCTGACAAGCATCGGCGTGACTTGGAGTTTCGTGTTGGTGATCGGGTATTTCTTAAGGTTTCGCCGTTTCGAGGAGTTAAACGTTTTGGAATTAAGGGCAAGCTCAGTCCTCGATTCATCGAACCGTTTGAGATTTTGGATCGCATCGGAGAAGTTTTGTATCGTTTGGCTCTTCCTCCGCAATTATCACATGTTCACGACGTTTTTCATGTATCTCTCCTGAGGGGAGACAACTACCATCCTCTGCATGTGGTGTCTTACCCTTTTGATCAGATCCAGCCAGATATGTCTCTTCCGGAGGAGCCGGAAGCTGTCCTTGATCGCCAAGAGCGAGTTATGAGACGTAAAGTCATTCCTTTTGTTAAGATTCTTTGGCGGAACCACCCAGAGCGGGAAGCTACCTGGGAGACCGAGGAGTCTATTCGAGCTAGTTATCCTCATTTTGTTTTCTGACTCTGGTATGTCTCTATTTTGTTTCCGATTCGTTTCATTCTGATTCTTTGCAAATTTCGGGGACGAAATTTTTCTGTTAGAGGGGAAGAAGTTGTAACACCTAAAATCCGAAAGCATGTAAAATGACCATAATGCCCCTATAAGTTTAAAAACTATTTAAAAGCTTGTAAAGTATCAAATAAATTCCAAACTTCTGGCAATGCACAAGTTATGATCCCAAATAATTTTGACAACCTCATTTAACATTTATTCAAGTGACAAAATGACTAAAATACCCCTAAGCTAATCGAATGGATAATATTTAGTTTTATTAGAATTTAAAATGTATTAAAATGTGTAAATAAGGAAGATAATCAATCAAATATTTGCCTAACCAATTTTGCCGAGATTTCTGGTCCTATTCCCCCCCCCCTTCACCGGCCATATCCTTATTTATCCCATTCTTATCACTTTTCTTCTCCAAAAAGAAATCCGAAACCCTAAACTCTACAAAAAAATTCGTTTAGCCTTCATGCGATTTTCTGGAAGTGTGTGACCATTTTTCCCGTGTTCTTCATCATCTAAAGGAAGCTAGAAAAATACGTTTGAGGTCGTGTGGTGCTTGGTTCGAGTGTGGTGATTTTCTTCTTATCGCTAGCACATAAGTAAGTATATTCGATCATAATTCATACGACACATCTAAAATTCGTTTCTCATTTTTCTTATGTCCCTCACATCATATGTGACCTGTGAAAATTGGTTTCAAGATTTTTAGATCGTTCGTGAAGCTGTGGTGAATTTCGTTCGTTTTGGCCTATACGCGTGAGAAAGAATTCGTACTAGCCATTCCTCACGT
This sequence comes from Artemisia tridentata subsp. tridentata, assembly GCA_021014915.2. NCBI lineage: Eukaryota > Viridiplantae > Streptophyta > Magnoliopsida > Asterales > Asteraceae > Artemisia > Artemisia tridentata. The sequence continues at coordinate 101,502,101 of CP139502.1, read as the reverse complement.
TCTAAATTCGGTTTGCCATTTTTCCTGAGTCTCTTATGATCTTAGAACACCAAATAAAATGATTACAACATGCCATGCATGATCTACGAATTATTTGCTAATTTAATCATTAAAACGTGTGTAAATTATAAAATATAGCATGCGGATTATTAAGGCTTCGAATTTATTTTATTCTTGTGTAATATAATCATTTATGATCTGGAAAAATATTGGAAGAATTATCATGGCTTGGATCTTGAGTTTTCGAATTTATTTGGTTAATCGGATTTTAGATAAATCGTATAAAAAAAGAAAAGAAAAATGCATACGATCTGATTTTGAGAATTAGGGCTTGTTTATGTGATCATAAATAGTGTTTAATAATGAGATAATGATTAGGGATCGATTAGGGTTTTGTTTGTTAAAGAATTGTGGTTAACGATTTGTAATTAAATATAAAAGGGGGTGTTTTGTCAATATTAAAACTCATGGGCTATTTTTGTCATGTTCTATATATCATGTGTGACCTGTAAAAATTATTAAACGGAGGGCCTATATGTAAAATTCGTGAGATAAGAAATTAAGTTGTAATTGTTAATTCGATTTGGAAATTAAATAAATGTAGGGACTAAACATGTAATTTCTGAAAAGTAGAGGTCGATTTGTATTATGAATGATATTCAGGGGCTAGTATGAAAATTTGGATAATTATTGGACTAAAGTGTAATTATTATTAATTAATGATTGAAAATGTAAACTTTAAGGACTTAATATGTAACTTTATTAAATGGAGGGACCTATGGTGTAAATATTGAATAATTGAAGGTCTAATCGTATAACTCACTAAAATAAGTACTCATTGTGTAAATTTGATAAACCAAGGGTTTAATGTGTAATTATGCATGTTTGAAGGTTTAAAATGTAAATATGGAAATACAGGGGTGTAAAATGTAAATTGTGAAAACCTGAGGACCAAAGGTGTAAATATGATAAAGATACTTTATTTCCAGCAAATATTGATCTAATTAAGCTATGTACTAAATATTTCTAAAAGTGGAAACCTTCTAATTATTGAAACTTTCTAAAAGTGGAAACTTACTAAAAAGGGAAAGTTACTTAAAATGGAAAGATGGTTAATTAAGAATGATTTGTAATCCCCTTCTACTCCTTTAGGTGTGAAGAAGGAGAGACCTTGAGCTTTCCCTCATTTCTGTGCTTGTTTCTATTTTTGCTTTCGTCATAAGGTACGGATACTCTGCCCTTGTTTCTGTAAGGGTTCCTATACACTATACATTGATGTTGACTTATGATTCTGTTAAGGATCCCAAGCCATTGCTATGATCCCCATTTGTTTATGATCCTTTGCTGTGAACCTTGATCTGTTGAACCTTTGATTTGGACCTTTGACACTAGTTCTGAACCTTTGATATGAACCCTCTGTTATGAACCTATTATGATGAACCTTATGATATGACACATCTGATATGATATGACTCTTAGTTTGATACCCGAGCCACTTTTCTGTTACCTAGCCAGGAAGGTAACTTGGCCGTGTCTGTGATGCACCACTGGCATGACTCATGTGTGGGTGAGTGATTCCTCACACCGTCCCCATTCTGATTATGATATACGCATTACTTTGATTATGATTATATATGTTTCTGGGGGGCGTATGGATTGCAATCCTAGATCTGATCTGTTTAGTGGATTTAACTGTATATGCTATGATATGTTTTGTCTGGTGACTGGTGCTGTGTGCAATACACGCCTTTCACAATTATCTGGGAGCTGATCACTCCATTTGATACATGAGGTCATCCCTCATATTATCTGGTTGCCTAAGAGGTATCCCCTCTGTACGTGTATGATTATGAGTATGATATGATATGTTTCTGGGCTCGTGGTAGATGACTATCCTATTCTTCTCTTATTACCCATTTGTTCTGATTTATACCTTATGATATTTCCCAGTGCTTCATTATATTTCTGCTTCATTATATTTGTTGTATTATGTATCTGTTCACTGAGCTTTGTAAGCTCAGCCGCACGTTTTTCTTTTCCGTGTGCGGCAGGTATCTAGCTGGGAGATGGATTTATGCTTGGGATGAGAGTTAGTGGAGCTTTTGCCTTAGATGATGTCCTACCCTAGTCTTACCATTTTGTTTCAGCATTTTGATATTGGATCTATTTCGTTATGTATTTCCTTGGGATTATTTCTTCCTTTCATTTGAGACTTATGTATTGATTCCAGTCGTGTTGACTTGGTTTATTTAATGATTATGTTTATTGGCTTCCGCTGTGAATATGTATGTATGCTTTGATTTGTCACCATAATGTGATGCTTCTACCCTTTCCGGGTTGGGGTGTTACAAAGAAACAGCCACCGTAGGACAAAACACTACTATGAACACAAACTTATTCCCTTCGGATCTTCCAAAAAACAACTACACCAAGCCACAAAATATGATTCCAAGCACCAAGAACTACTCCTATGTTATCCCTAAGCTAAAAAGTACAAGATCTAACACCTTCTACCAACAAAACAAAGCGCAAAATGGAATTTTTAAGAAAGAAGCTATTCGAACCAAACTAGTCCCAAAACACCACGAATTTGTGAATAAACCCTTATGTGAACCTAACCATGGCTCTGATACCAATTGTAGGTTATTCACAAACAAAGAAACACAAGTTGGGATCTTAATATGGATCGAATAAGAAGAAGTTTAGAGAGAAGAAGTGTTGGAACCTTAGAGAGATAAACCAAAGAAAGAAAAATGTATAAAACTTTGTAAAGGTCCAACCCTCTCCACATGAGGAGAGGGCTATTATAGTACTTGATATTACTAGCTAGTTTGCCCCTACCGGGCTGTGGAGCAAGCTGACAATGGGTAAAGACCCGACCCACTCCACAATAATAATTATAACTAATCTACTACTAATATTACTAGTTATGCTACGAGCTATTTAACATAAATGAGTGCTCGGGGTGACCGAGTCTTCAACTGAATATTTATATTCCTAACACCCAGGTTGATCATTCCCCTTCTTCGGGCATTTGTTATTGTAGTGCCCTTTTTCCCCACAGCCATAACAAGTCACAATTGGCTGAGCATTAGCACCAGTAGCAATAGCCTTACCCCTACAGTCTACCGCTAGGTGTCCTTGCTTTCCACAATTGTTACATTTCACAGTACATGTACCAGGGTGATACTTCTTACAGCGATGGCAGTAAGGATGAGGTCCAGCGTTCTCACCTCTTCCAGCTGGGGCATCAGTCATTGCCCTCACATTCTCTCGTCTTTTATTCTGCTGCTGATGATGATCATTGTTGTGGCCCTGAGGGTTGTTATTGTTTCCCCTCCTTCCATCATTCCAGCTTCTCTTGTTTTGGTTGTTGTTGTTTGCATTCTGTGTTGTCCCACACTCCACTACTTGTGCCATCAGCTTTTGAGTAACACGAATGGCTTCTTCCAGATTTTTTGGGTTAGATGCTGTCACGTCTCCCTTAATGCTTCGTGGAAGACCTTTGAGAAAAGCTTCTAGCTCCCTTTCGAAATCAGGAACCATACTAGGACACAGAACCTTCAGCTCTTGGAACCTTCTGATATAAGTTTCGATCTCATAACCTTTCACTGATAGATTATAAAACTCTGTCTCAAGCCTCCTTATCTCACTACGAGGACAGAACTTTTCGGTCATCTTTTTCTTGAGATCGGTCCACGTGGTTGCATGGGCTGCTTCAATCCCAATAGGTTGAACGTAAGAGTTCCACCATGATTTAGCATGTTCCAACAGAGTACCTGCAGCGTACTTGACTTTGCAATCCTCTGAGCAGTTGCTGAGCATAAACGCGGTCTCACAGCTTTCAAACCAGTGAATCAAGGTAACCGCTCCCTCAGTTCCTTTAAATTTTATGGGTTCACAACCAAGAAACTGCTTGTAGGTACAACCTCGTGCCACAGCGTCACCGGCAGCCCCAGCGGCTCCAGCACCGCCACCGGCATTATTAGCTCTTGTAGCTCGATCCTCGACTAAAGCCGCGGCTACGCTGTCAGCGACTAACTTTCGTATAGCTGCATCAGACATTCTCTTTGGTGGCATGATTCTATCACAACACAAGAAAATTTTGATGAGTATTCATACAATGACATAAATATAATCACGTACGAGTAAACCGAACATAAAAGAGATTACAACAATATAGAGTGGAATTAAGAAATAGAAACTTCATCATTCATCACAAAGGATTAATACATTGTTGGTCGTATTACAAAACTTGACGAAGTCATCATAATTAACGATAATAGTTCTACTAACTGATACTTTCAGTTTAGTGATTACAAGACAAGGAAACAACGATGAAATACAACGAAAGAAAATAAAAGTACATAGACTACTGGGAGTCACGAGGGGATCCACGTGGCTCTGGTGGTGAGGTCTTTCCATAAACAGCTAATACATCAATAGCATCACACGGCCTCTCATCAACCATCCCCGCACGGATCATCTCCTCCCAATGATCATAGGCCTAACGCCTCATCTCATACAAATCCTTCTCAAGGCTCTCCTTCCACATGTCCGCGAACATTAGAGCTAACTGAGTGTCCTCTAACTTATGCTTCAACCTCTTGTTCTCACCTTTGACACCCTCATCATCTAGTTCTCGGACACGTTTTCCCAACAACGATACCTCACGATCAGTCTTATCAACGTGGTGTTCCACTACTCCCAAATCAAAATCTAGCAAATCCATACGTTTATGTCCAATTTTGTCTCTAGATACTGCACCAGCCCCCTCAAGTTCCCTAACACTCATTTGCCTCTCTAAAAGTCTAACTTTACCATGGAGAGAGTTAATGTCTCTCCTCATATACCCAGGTACTAGATCCTCGGGTTCATAAGTGGCAGGAGTGGCTGAGGATGATCCACCCCTTTCATGAATACTCCTAGGAAATCTGCGTCCTGAGAGTGGTACCTGTCTAATAGTACCAACGGTAGCAACTTCCTCCATTTCGGGCTCAGAGTCAGATGAAGTGTCGGGTATAGATGGTGGTGGATAAGGCGAACCCGGTGCCTCATAAGGATAGATCAGTTCAGATTCATCTTCATCTGAACTCACATCTTGAAATATCAACACGTTCTCTTCTTTAGCCTCTTCTTCTTCTTGTTCCTCTTCCTCTTCTTCTTCTTCCTGTTCCTCTTCCTCTTCTTCTTCTTCTTCTTGATTTTCAAGATCATCATTAGGAAAGTTGAATACATGATTAGGTGATGGAGGAACTGGTAGAGGTTCTTCCGGTGCAAGCTCGGGTTGAGCTGGCTCGTCCTCCGGAATGTCTACCTCATGATCAGGTGGGAGTGGAAGTGCCATGATAAATCTGAAAAATTATATATATACATATAATTAGTATTAGGAAAAGAAATATTATTATGAAAATAATATTTGTGTAAGTAAGTGAGTGAGTAGTGATGCTTCAATAACAAGCAAGATGATCGATAAATATTTCATGTACAAATGATAATATTTATTTGTTTATACGCATACGTATAACAACGGTGCAATCAAGAGGTGCGTATAAATTTTGGATAAAAATAAGAATAATAGTTATGCTTACTAGTAGCATAAATAATAAGAAATCTTGTGCATAAAGATTTTATATTTATCAAGTGATAATTCGCGGATTATCGGACGAGTTAAGAATAATTATAGTGCTTATATAATTATTTTCAATATAGCAAGATTAAGATATACATACGAAGAAGAAATAGGAAGCTCGGGAGTAGGCGCGCATGGATATCGGGCAAAATGATGGAAACTCATGATTTTTGAAAAAAATAAATGATTATAGTCTAGGTTTTTAAAAATTTGACCTAGTTCACTATAACATGTGCTCTGATACCAATCTATAACACCCCCATTTTCATAACGCAGCGGAATACAACATGGGGTGCTATTTATTAGTCACATCGTACAAGCATAGTAAACGACTCAAAATAGAGACGTTTATAATAAAACATTCACATTCGATAAAATCAGAGTAAGCAAAAGAAGGTCCCAAAGTTCAACACAACACAAGTGTTTGAAGCAACATAAGTTTAAACATGGCATAAGTTTAAAAGTTTAAGTTTCATCGAATGTGATTTTTAAAACATGGGCCATCATTTCAGATATCCATATCTTTGCGCCGCCCATCCAAGCTTTAACATATCACGGACCTGGGATAAAACATGCTAAAAAGGTCAACATAAAGTTGAGTGAAATCCATAGAGTTTAATAAGTAATAAGTTGAATACAAGTATAATTCATCGGGCGACAAGTAATGCATATACAAGTCGTGTAATTAGATTATAGTTTTGAGCTCATGACACCGAACCTTGACCTAGATTTAATAATGCCCCACCAAAGGTAAGATTTGCCATTTACCTCAATTTCTCAATATTATGTGGCCGTTGATTGTGAGCGCTACTCACCCGGTCAGGCTCGTCAAGCCAAATATGCATATTCATAATAATAGCGTTTTCTCACAGAATTAACGGTTCATGAAATTTGGGACTTATATGGCAAAAGCTACTCAAGAGACTATAATCATGTAATCGGGTCAAGCATACCAAAAACTACTTGTATTCAGTTTTGTAAAACTAGCATGTATCCCCCTCGCGAGGTTTATAAAACATTAAAATGAGTAAAGGCGAGGCTATGAACTCACCGTGAATAAAGGAAGTAGTATGCAATAAGTAAGTGAGGAAAAATAGCCGCGAAGCTCTACGATGAACCTAAATAGATATACGCTTGTCTTAGGTTTTTGAAAATAAATATTGATGCAATTTAGCTATATATATAAATTATGATCTTAATTATGCTTGGTACATAATTTTTATATACTTAACAAGTTCTAATAAAAATGGTCTTTAAGTATGACATGTACATTTCTTACAAAAATTCAAGTTTCTAGTCCCTTTTTATTCTTAAGTCCAAAATAAGTACTAAAGGTCCAATCTAAGTCTAAGGGTTCAATTTAGTCAAAGGGTCAATTCTTAGTCAAAAGGGTCAGTTTATGACTAAAGGTCCATATTATATTAGGTGGTTCAAAATGAAACTTAGGGGTCCAAATTCATAAGTTATTAACCTTTTCATAACTTTTAACTCAAAATCTGTTGGAATTTTTATAACTTAACCATTTCTAAAAATTCATATCTCTCAAACCGTAAGTCAAAAAATTATGTTCTTTATGTCCCCGGAAAGGTATTCATCTGTACTAACAAGTTCTATGGGGCTCACTAATTTAGAAATTTTGTAACAGTAGTGAATTTACTATTTTCCCCCTTACTACCCAGTTCAGAAATCACCAATATCACAACAGTCCCACGAAAAATACAATATCTTGAGTTCTACAGGTCCAATTAATTATCCGTTTGCGGCCACGTTTAAGTTAAGATGTTATCTACAACTTTTATGTTTTGAGTAACAGTGGGTTATTCACAAAAAAAATTACTTTTATACGTTTCAAATCTGTTACTCAGAATGTAACATGTTTCACTAAAATATTTCTAGTTTAATCATCGTAATGAGTTATTCAATGAAGTACCCGTCAAAACGACCGAAATACATTAATATACAACTATATATTTTTATTTTATGTCCAAAGTTCATTGATAAAATCAGTTTATTACGTCTTTACCCCTGATTAGAAACAACTGTTGCATGTCTAGTCCTTTAGTGTTTTTATTGTTTTCTAAGCTATGTACCAAGCATAACCAAGCATAATAATTTATATAATATTCAAATACATCAAGATATGTAAGATTTACAGAAGTGAAAGTAAAATAAAATGAATAGTATGTGAGGAGTTTCTTACAAAAGAGATGAACAAACAAAATCTTTCAAGAACAAAGATCAATGATCAACCAAATGACACCACCAAGGATAACTCTTGTAAGCTTGAAGGAAGATCTTTATAAGGTCGTGAGGGGCTTCAACCTACAGCCACAAAAACATTTTGTGAGCTAAAAAAATATAGGAAGAAGAATGGTTCATAAAAACCTCCAAAAACATCAACAAAACCTTCAAAAACGTGATTCAAACCACCATTCTTTGAGAGTATCTTCAAGATGATGTTGTATAGATGATTTTATGATAAAAATCAAGATGATGTGAGTGGTTTTGTGTGTGATTTTTGGCAGAAAATGGAGGAGAGGAGAGGAGTTGGATGGTTTTTGGGAGTTAGGTTAGATTTGCATGGAGAAAAAATGATTAACTTTCTTGGTAATGAAAAATATGGGAAGAGTGTGTGTGTGGTAAAAGGGGCCGGCCTAGGGATTAAATGGGGGAGGGTTTTTCTTATTTTTATTTTTTTTAAAAGTTATTAGATAGGTGTAAAAATGTAAAGGTGAAATAAAATGTAAAGGTTTAAACATTAAAACGCGAATAGATGCTTAAAACTAACGAAATTGTGAAACGAAGTGGAAAATGTGAAAAATAGAATTACTTGGCTCCTATGAGTAAATGAAGGAATATAGAATCACTTGAGACAAGGATCGAGATAGAAATCCTAAACACGGCTCGAGAAAAGCTAAAAACGCGAAATTTGCTAAATCGGGTAAAAATTAAAAAGTAAATTTTTACTCAAGAGGAAATGAAATATATTATGGTTTAAAGAATGACTTGAATTTATGAAATGTCACAAGGTCGCCCCCCCCCCCCCCCGGGTTTGTCTCAGCGGTGTGCTCCGTCTCAGCCGCCTCTTCTGCTGGATTAACAGTTCTGTCCTCAACTTCCATCTCGGGTCCTTCCCCTCCACCCGAAATCTCTGCAGTATTGCCAACCCCCTGCGACTCAACTTGACGAAGGGGTGAGACATCAAGAGTATGCTCAGATGATGCATCCCCCTCGCCCGGCTTACTCTTCCTTTTCTTCCTAGACTTTTGAACCACCGACGGACCCTCAGCATTTCTCTTCTTCCTTGCCGCCTCAGCCGCCTGCTTCTTCATCTCTTTCTCTTCCCTAGCAGCGACCACATTCAGATCCGGCTTCTCAACTGCCTTCTGGAGAGAAGTTTTCTCAGGAACTAAACTCCCCGGTGCCAAGGGCTCGGTGGTTCGCCCCGGCCTCTCGCTCTCCTCCCTTAAAGGGTCTCCCTGCCAACCTCAACCCCAGTCTCCTCCGGAAGTTCCAAATATTCCGACATGATAAGAACTGCAACAGGAAATAGCAATAAGACAAGATCAAAGCGAGAAACAAACCGACGCTATAAAATGTTAACTCAAGAAAAATTTATATTACCATACCCCTCGGCATCCTTTAGAACGCTCTCATATCTAGGATACTCAAAAACTTTACTAAGACCCGTCATCCATAAAAGAGCAGCTAAGGGTCTCCTGAGGAGAATCACTTTCTTAGCAATCATCTCAGCATCCCTATCAGAATATGTCTCCGGAAAATCATCAGTAACTTTAGTTTCATTATGCCTCCACGGCATGGCATGCGGAATTGCCCTCCGGTCTATAAAAAAAAAATGATCTTTCCAATGCTTCAGCCCGGTTAACACCTCCTCAAAACACTTCCTGGTTCTCCTCCCTGTTCGGTTTTCAAACGAAAACCAGTGGCCCTGCTTGCACAGTCTGTAGAAAACTCTGAACAAGGGAACCGTCGGCTATATATCCAGACTATAGCAACGGATCTCAAACATTGTTACCCTATTTAAACCTATCGGAACCAGCTGGGAGATATGCACCCGAAAATATCCTATCACCGATAGTAAATATGTGGAAAAAGGAATCCTAACACCCCCCGTCCTCAGCTGGTGAACGTAAACACCTATTTTATCGTTCGGCAACCTATCCATGGTCATGCCGTCCGGAGGAAGTGTGGGCCGTAAATCCAAAGGGATACCAAACTCCCCAACCACACGATATAATTCTTCTTGCGTCATTTTAGGAGTATGAACATGCATATCAAATTTAGGGATGACCCTACCGGACTGAGGGTCGTATGTGTACTTCAACAACCGGAATAAAATAAAGATAGCGCAATTGTTACCTTGCAAATTATCTATATCAACGACCATGGGCGCATGTGTTCAAATTTTTCAAAGTATTGCACCATCATCTCAAAGCCGATAGTACAATACTGGGGGGGACATGTTGGCGTATGTGTCCGGACGTCTTGCCCCACCCGGACCAAGCCTACGCGTCCGGGCGTCGTATCTCATCCGGACTATCTTCTCACCTCCGAACAAGCCTGCTGAAAGACCCGCCGCCATTTACACTGAGCAGTCCCATCAACCACCGCCTTCCCAGATTTTTCGGGATTGTGTTCCCCACGTGATCTGACACCTACCTACTATTTCAGGCGTAGGTAAACTCGCTTAGTCCCGAGGTAAACAGGTACAGTAGGTGTGGGTAGTATAAATACCCACACCTCATTTATGATTTGCATTCAATTTTTACACCTACAACATTTACTCTCGATTTACTGTTCAACCCTCCATAATTATCAGATACTTACTCTCACGCCGGAGGTTGGCCTTGGGATAAAATCCAGGGCGAGTCTAACGTGCGTGTTTCTTTTGTGTAGGAGATCGTAAAGTCTGAAGGAGTCATTTCGAAGGACGTTGTATAGAAGTGGGACCTATCTACGAGGTTTTACTTCAACAGAGGCTGAGGGAATCATGGTTCTTGAACATTTCCGTTATGCCATTTTCAGCCTATCACTACTCATGTGCTTCGGTGAGAAGCTTGACGAGTGTCAAATTCGAGACATCGCGGCTGTACAACGTTGTTTGCTTTCATTTGTTGTCACCAGAAAGATAAATGTATACATGGTTTTCCCATGGTTGTTCAAGATATTGTTTAGAAACACATGGAAACACTTCGAGAAATTGCGCAGTGATCAAAAACAAAAGTTTATGTCGCTCATCAAATCTGAACGCCATTCACTAGGAAAAGAGTAAATTGCTTACATTGAAACCTTGGTGAGTCTAAGGCTTCCGGTTGAAGAGGCTGACAATAAAAGTGATGAAAAGCTAACTAACAACGCATTGGTGAGTATGTGTGGTGAGTTTCTTAACTCTGCCACAGACACCACCTCTACCACTTTGCAATGGATAATGGCAAATCTTGTAAAGCACCCTCACATTCAGAGCAAACTGTACGATAAAATTGTTGCTGTCATCGGACCCTCACCTCCACTAGTACCATCCCATGTAGAGTTTGAATCGATTATAGATGAAGATGATCTACAAAAAATGCCATACTTGAAAGCCACGGTTTTGGAAGGGCTGAGGAGACACCCGCCGGGGCATCTTGTGTTGCCTCATAGGGTTATGAAAGATGTAGGAGTGCAAGGGTACATGATCCCAGAGGGTGCAACCCTCAATTTCATGGTGGGTGAGATGGGTTTGGATCCTAAGGTATGGGAAGAACCCATGGAGTTCAATCCTGAGAGGTTTTTGTCGGATGATTCTAGTAATAATGATGTGTTTGATATAATTGGAAACAAAGAGATCAGGATGATGCCATTTGGTGTTGGAAGAAGAATATGCCCTGCCACTGATTTGGCTCTGCTTCACTTGGAATACTTTGTTGCCAATTTGATATGGTATTTCCAATGGACTCAACTTGATTGTTATCCTGTTGATCTTTCTGAGAGAGTCCACTTCACAGTGACCATGAAGAACCCTCTGAAAACATAAATCATATCAAGGGGCTAGGCACAAATCTAAATACATAAATCGTGCTAGTTTAATAAAGCTTAAAGTCCGTCAGTTTCGGCCTATTTAACATTCTTAGGAATAAGGAATCTAGTCATCTCAAAAAGTCCCGAGGCTAGAATGCCATTTTTATATTCTTACCTCAACCACTATAAATAGTGGAGGTATTTGTTTTCATTTTAAGTTTTCCAGTCACTTTCATTTTGTACGCTATGTTGTAACACAACTAACTCAATTGAATCAAAATTTGATTGAGGATAATTCTCTCTTCTTTCTATCACCACACACTAAGGTAGTGTTTGTTTTTCTTAAAAATGTCTTAATAGGGTCTGACTAACCATAACATCTGGATCGGTCAGAGACAAACACCAAAAAGATGGTTTGTTTTTTTTTCTTCGATCAGACGCGGACAGAGGCGTTAAGATCTTGTCGGATCAGACTTGGAGTGGTAGTCTAAATGCCTCTGAACCTTGAGAAAACAAAATAACGTTGCAAGCTCCTTGCCTAGTTATCTTCTTCTTCTTTATTTGTAACTGTTGCCGGAAATTGCAGGAAATTCTTCTTTTTCTTCTTCTTCTTCTTCTTTATTTGTAACTGTTGCCGGAAAACAAAATAACCCTTTGTTTTCTTCTTCTTCTTCTTTATTTGTAACTGTTGCCTTGCTTCAATTTGGATGATAGATCGATTTGGATGATAGATAGATCGATTTGGATGATGATAGATAGATCGATTGAGAGTTTTTTTTTTTTTTTATTTTTTATGATAGATGGATTTGGATATATTTGTGTGGTTACTGGTTTTTATATTTGTGTTTGTGGTTACTGGTTTTTTTTTTTGATGATAGATGACATTGATGATAGATGACTTGAGTGGTTACTGGTTTTTATATTTGTGTTTGTGTAGTAAAAACAAACGATCATATGTGATTCAGATTCAGACATTTACGCATCAGATTCAGATTCAGATGTGCGAATCAGATTCAGATTCAGAGCCTTTTAACAAACAAACAGCACCCTAACACACTAATTCACACACACTATCTTTGTAATCCCCATTGTTATGATCCAACAATTATGATCAAGGGTTAGTGGGTGTTTTGAAAGTTTAGAGAATGCCTAAGACTACATTGCAAGAGATGAGGCCAAGTGTTCAACAAAAGCTTGTTTAAATAGAAAATTAACTCTGAAATCAGAAGCTATCCGTTAGCTAGGTTAATCGACCGTTGCCCATTGGTTCCAAAAATGCTCAAAAACTTCATACCCGTTGTAAAAGGTTAGCTATCACATGTGTGCCTCATTTTTTTCCTTCAAAAACACCAACTTAAAACCATTTCAGAAAAGTCTTTTTGACTAACCTAATGTGTTTGAATTGTAATGAGTTTAAGGGAGTTCGCTTAACCAATATTGAAAGTAGTTTGGTGTAATTACCTAAACTAAAGATTCCTACTATACCAAGAATGTATATGTAAAACACGCAAACTTCCTTTTAATTTTAATCTTTATATAACATAAGAGTAATAGGTATCATGGCAAAACAATTCTCCTCATTCGGGCCCTATGGGGTGCTACGTCACTATAAAATACCTCCCTTTACAACCCCTCTTCCCATAACATACTACAACTTACTCATTTGGGCCCTACATACGCACTTATTCACACACACAACCATTATAAATAAAAACAAAAATAATAATAAAAAAACAAATTTCGTACAAAAAAGGACGAGTGTTGTGCTCGTCGTCTGCACAACGAAGGGGAAGATGGCGAGTCATGGCAAGATGATGTGGTATCATGGCTAGCTATGGCAAGGTTGCCACGTGGGCACGACGAAGCATGAAATTTCCCACACCATACTTCTTATAAAATCCTTAAATTTGAGTAATATGTAAACCTTATAATATCATTGATTTAAAATTGTAACAACATCCACCACTAAATTAAAATTTTGTATATGGTTTAATCCTTAAACTTTTGTCATTTTTCGTTTATAACCCATAAACTATATTCCCATGAGGACTATCAATTGAACCCGTAAGTGTTGCACCAAGAGTCACACAAGAATCACAAGTTCGCAAGTATAATTATTTGCCACTATACACTATCGTTTTACGTGGGTATTCGTCTATTTTATAAAAGTATTTAGGCAACTAATCAAACATTATTAAAACAAGATAAAAATACACTATTCGTCCTTAAGGTTGTATCCAAAATACATATTTCCTTCCAAATTCAAATAAATATATCAACCATTCCCAACGTCTCCATTTTTGCTTCCCCAGTGGTCCTTTGACCTAACGGTCGTTAATCAAAGTAAGTTAAATCCCCAATTTGCCTTACACATGAGGGCAAATTGGTCTTTTCATAGCTTTGTATCATTTTGCCTCTCCCTCCTTTCCTATTTCTCTCTAAGAAATAACACCAACACCAACATCACCTTAGTCACCTCCATAGCCATCCTCATCTTGTCACAATCATCTCGTTGATAGAACCAACAACTATCATTAATTTTAATGATTTTATGATTTTAGATTTATTCTTATCCCCTTTGTTTTGTATACATGTTAACTTGAGATTGTTAACATTTGTTTTTCGATCTAGAATTATTATTTATTAATATTAATAAAATCATTTTTGCACTAAGAGATATTGCCGTTAGAAAAAGGAAAAATGAATTAGTTTTAATTGCTTTTGCAAGTCATATAAATGGACATTCAAATCAGATCTCCCAACTTTGTATATCCAATATAAGATTCCTTAAACAATGATAACTTTACTTTTACTTAAGACTAATGGGCGTTGAATTGGGCTACATTGCCCTTTCAACAGGCGTTGGACCATCCCCAAGCATCGTTGAAGCCCGTTGAATCCACTTAAAAGCAACGCTCGTTGATCCAACAACGGGCGTTGATTTATTATTTAACAAAAATATAGCCGTTGAAGGTGACTTTAACGGCTATATTTGATTTAAATAATCATTTAATTCTTTTATTTTACCTATAATTCTTTTATTTTACCTATAAATATAACCATTTTATCTCCTTTTTTTTACACCTTCTTTCAAATTATTTCTTCATTCTACATAACAAAATCACAATGAATCCCAATCATTTTAACATTCCAGCTTTTGGCTCAAACCGAAACCCACCGTATCAACCTCCACGAAGAGCCCCCGAGCAACAAAACGACCAAGAGCTCAATAACAACCAACTTTTCGGCTACATGACGCACTTGCCTTACCCGAATCAAAACCCAAATATGATGTACCAAAATTTTATGTCATTTGGAAATTCGCAAGATGATGTTGTTTCACCAACACAACCTTCACCGACACAACCTTCACTAACACAACCTTCTCAACAAGAAGCGTGCGGGTCATCAAAACGATCTCACAAGAAAAAACCTCGGGGTGGTAGCCGAGGCCGAGGTGGTGGTGATGAAGGTGGCGTTGAAGAAACGGTTAAAAAAGTAACACAAAAGAAGTGGTTGGCCGATGAACTTGAGGCCTTAACGTCTTCGTACATCGCGATATCCGAAGATCCCGATGTAGCGAATTTTCAAGTAGGTGGGACTTTTTGGTTACGTGTTCATCAACAGTTTGTCAAGAGACGTGCGAGGCCCGAGGATGAACGAATGAGAGATTGTTTAACGTCTAAATGGAGGGACGTTAACCAAAAGTGTTCGGCATACAACGCAATTTATATGCGCGTTAAACGTGGCTGCCCGAGCGGGGGTGATGATGCTCAAGTGCAACAAAAATCTTTGCTTGAGTTCCAAGAAACCGAGGGTAACTTTACTAACTATTTCCCGAGTTGGAAACTTTTAAGGGAATCTCCAAAATGGAAACCGATAAGCGATGGCCATCAAAGGCGTGTGAAAAGATCCAAAACATCTTCGTCAACCGTCGACGAGAGCCAATCGTCGGACGCACATGTCAACTTTGATCTAAACAAAGAAGATGATGTTGATGTATTCGAAGACATGACCCGACCAATGGGTAGGAATAAGGCTAGAGACAAACGACCAATGGCTAGGGATGTTATGGAAGAAGAATTCAAGGGTGTGAGAACCCGAATTGATGATATATACGAATTAAGCCGACAACGTTTAGAGAAAAAAAACGAAGAATTAGCGGCGAAGATTGAAGCACGAAACAAGATGATCAAGTTGGAGGAAGATCGTCAACTAACCGAAGATATCGAGTACTTGTCAAAACCGATACCAACCGAACCCGGTTTGATACGAGACTTGATGTTGATGAAAATAGAGAAAATCAAAGAAAAATATGGAATAACCGAACCCGTTAATCTTTAAGTTTTTAATCTAGGATTTTAAGCTTTTTATTTTAATTGTTGTTTTATTTAAGTTTTTATTTGTTGTTTTATTTTAATGTATGATTTTAATTGTTATTTTAAATCAAGTTAACAAAAAAAAATAAAAAATAATAATAAAATAAATAGAAATAAAGTAATGATGATGTTGGTACCATTCAACGCCCCGACCACTACTCCCAAATTTTTAAAAATGGCTCAGATGATACACATGCCACTTGTCATCATTTGCTCTAACCCACACAAAAAACTTACCTGACCACTACTCTTGGTCTTATAAAGGGTGCATGCCCTTTATTTAATTTTTATATTCTTGAAAACTTAAAACTTAATGAAACTTATATGTGATTGTACTCCGTATTATATATCTTACTAAATTCAAACAAACACTAGACGAAATTCAAACAAACATAAGAAAAAACTTTTGGTATATTGTATATGGCAATATTATATTACATATGGCAAACGTTGATATTATTATTTGCATCCTTTAATTTGTCGATATTGTAATTTTCATACTTCTTGCATATTGCATCTACTCTCGTTATCAAATCTGCTACTTCCATGTATACATTTAGAAACAGCTAAATGGTAAACATGTTTTATTTCTCCAAAACACATGCTTTGTATTTCAAAAAACACACGCTATACATCAAGGGTCGAACCAGAATCAAGATTTCGCAAGAATAATTATTTGTTGTTGTACACCGTCGCTTTGCGTGGGTATATGTGTAGTGTATTATAAAAGGAGATGCATTCTAAAATAAAAAATGAAAAATTACAGTAAGTGTTGATGCTCAATCATAAAAGGAAAAAAAATGTAAAATTTCGGATGATAATCGTGTAAACAAAATAAAGTACGTTTTATCATGTTATACATTTTTAAGACTTCAATTGGAGGGCTTGCTCCAGCACCTTGAGATGACTTGTTTTAGTTTCAAAAAAAAATTTAAAACCGATGATTTTTTCATGCACTTAATCTTAATTTGTACACCTTGTCTCATGCTTTAAACGATTTATATAAATCACATAATGCTTGTCTTGGTTGTATTTTAATTTGTGCAAATCAAAAGTAGGTGTATGCAAAACTTTGGACGTTAAGTACCAAAATCGAGAACCTTTCTATAAGGTACTAGCAGGGTACCCGCGCGTTACGGCGGCAGGTAACCTGAAATAAAATTTTCCCGTGAAATAAAATTTACGGATATCAAGAATTTCGTTTTGCTCGTATCCGTTCGGGCTCGAGCCCGTTTGGCCCGTGCCCGTTCGGGCTCGAGCCCATTTGGCCCGTTGCCCGTTCGGGCTTGAATATTTGTATAATTTGCTTTATTATTTGTAGAGTAAATTACACCGTTCGTCCTTATGGTTTGCGTTGATCGTAGCCTTTCGTCCTTTGACAAAAAAAAAATGCACCGTTTGTCCTTAACTGACAAACGTTATCCGCCGTTAGTCCTTCTCTCTAACGGTGGATGCTAACCTTCGTTAAAGTTTCACACGTGATACTCTGATGAGGGCATTTTTGTATTTTTACCACTATCCTCTTCCTCTTTAATAGTTTAATTCAAGTATTGTTTCAGCTTTAAAAATCCTCTCTAATTTGTTTCTTTAACATCTTCTTCCAGCTCTTCATTAACATCAAAACAGTACACTGGTACAGATTTTGTCTATCGTCACACTGGAAATGCGTGACTATATGCTTATAGTCACACACGTTTTTTTGGGTGTGTGTGACAAAAAGTCGCGCCACCGTAGGTATCATATGGTCACATTGTTTAGTTTGTGGCCGTTTTAATCGAAAAAGAGTGACCAAAACCCGAATATGTGTGACTAATTAGGCACAAGTTTTGTTGGATTCATCAGTATGTGTGACTATTTCTCATCCTATGGCCACACGAAAATATAATAAATGTGACGTTTGTGATGATTTAGTCACACATCGTGTGTTGTTTTTTTCGAGTTAGTCACATACAATTTAAAAAACAGTGGCCAAAAGTGTTAATAAGTGTGACCATATGCTGTTTAAAGTGAAGAAATGTGTACTATTGATCATCCAATAGTCACATGAATTCTTAGTTTGTGTGGCCTTTTGTAATATTTAGTTACACAAAGTATGTTTGCTTTGGGTATTTAGTCACATACAATTAAGCATAAAGTGGCCAAAAGTGTTAATAAGTGTGACCATATGCTGTTTTAAGTGAAGAAATGTGTATTTTGTGTAACTATTGATCATCCAACGGTCACATGAATTCTTAGTTTGTGTGGCCTTTTGTAATATTTAGTCACACAAAGCATGTTTGTTTTGGGTATTTAGTCACATACAATTAAGCATAAAGTGGCCAAAAGTGTTAATAAGTGTGACCATATGCTGTTTTAAGTGAAGAAATGTGTATTTTGTGTGACTATTGATCATCCAATGGTCACATGAATTCTTAGTTTGTGTGGTCTTTTGTAATATTTAGTCACACAAAACATCTTTGTTTTGGGTATTTAGTCACATACAATTAAGCATAAAGTGGCCAAAAGTGGTAATAAGTGTGACCATACGATTCTTAAAGTGAAGAAATGTGTATTTTGTGTGACTATTGATCATCCAATGGCCACATGAATTTTATGTTTGTGTGGCCTTTTGTAATATTTAGTCACACAAAGCATGTTTGTTTTGGTTATTTAGTCACATACAATTAAGCATTAAGTGGCCAAAAGTGTTGATAAGTGTGACCATATGCTGTTTAAAGTGAAGAAATTTGTATTTTGTGTGACTATTGATCATCCAATGGCCACTTGAATTTTATGTTTGTGTGGCCTTTTATAATATTTAGTCACACAAATCATGCTTGTTTTGGGTATTTAGTCACATACAATTAAGCATAAAGTGGCCAAAGTTGTTAATAAGTGTGACCATATGCTGTGTAAAGTGAAGAATTGTGTATTTTGCGTGACTATTGTTCATCCAATGGTCACATGAATTTTTATTTTGTGTGGCCTTTGGTACTATTTAGTCACACATCGAATTAAACAAAGAGTGACCAATAATGTTGGAGCAGAGTTGCTACTGCTAGCAGTACTAAGGTAGTCCTGCTGAAGCAGAGTTACTGCTGCTAGTAATATGCTAGTGCTGCTGGAATGAGTATATATATTATATATAAAACAATATTAAAAAACACAAGAAATTTCAAATTGAATTAAACTCGAATGTATATAACTGGACAGAATATACAATTGTAATTTCGTACTTAATTAATCAAATATCTAAAGACTTTTGAACCTTCACCCCCTTAGCAGTTTGCCTTAACTCGTTAGCAGATATATATTGTTTCTTCGGTGGTGCCTGTGGTACACATTTAGTCACATGGTTTGTTGGTGTAACCTGTAGTAAACAAAAGACGCTTCTATCAAACATTGAATTACATATGAATAATTATATATGTAGGTTGAAAAAACACATGTACGTACCACCTCTTCAAAAATAACTTGATCCTTTGGCCATGCAACGAAACTACCTTCAACATTCTTAACTACTTTTAACCCATTATTTGCTACGTCCGGTACGCATGCTGCATCAACTAACGATTCATCAATCGACACTTTGTAGCAATCACTTGGGAGTGGTCGGTTATGCAGCACTTGCTTTCCATGAGACTGGTATACGGTACCCAAAGCAACAATATTTGTTTGCTTTATAATCCACAGTTTGCACTTAAGTGTCTACAAAAAAAGAATTTTTATGTATATATCAGAAATTATTTAAACAAAAGAATAACAAGAAACATGTTGAAATACATACTGTTGGCAGTGCTTGTGTTAGAGACACATCTTGTTGCGATTGGGAATCTGGAGACCCGTTTCGTCGCTTCTTTTGCTTTGGCTTATTGGGTCCGACAGTTTTAGCAAGTTCCTATATGTATATATAAAACACGTTACATTATTTAAACAAAAGAGTAACAAGAAACATGTTGAAATACATACTGTTGGCAGTGGTTGTGTTGGAGACGACACATTTTGTAGCGATTGGGAATCTGGAGACCCGTTTCGTCGTGACTTAAGGTTATGCTTAGGCCTGACAGTTTTAGCAGCAGGTTCCTATACGTATATATAAAACACGGTACATTAGTCGATCATGTATGTAAAATTCAAAAATCAAAGGGCGATCTTTTATTACTATACTTACCATTGTTTCCGTTACCTTTTTAGAAGTTTCAAGGCCATTGGATTTCTCCTCAATTCCCGCATCTTTAGGACTTACAACACTACTTGTCTGAGTGCCATTGGAGTCACCTGCAATATTGTCAATGGCCATTGGAGTCACCTGCAATATAAATTAAGAAATACAGTCACTCATCAGTTTATGTTCAATGCCTAGTATCATTAGCATCAGTGGTGTTAGCATTAGAAAATGAAATTGTTAACAACATAAAAAATGGCTTACAACTGAGGCTATTGGCGATGGTTCAGTTGGCAGAGTTATATTCATCCCTTTATTATTCAACTGTTGCAGAATTTGAGAAAGCATTATATTTGTGTTTTCCACCTCACCGGATAATTTATTGACCTGCACATCTTTTTCGGTCATCTCGGCGGACAATTTCTTGATCAATTTATCTTTTTCTTCACGCTCGCGTCTCTCATTATCCAGTTGAGTTTGAAGTAAGGCAATTTTTTCATTGGCTTCTTGTTTTCTTCGAGGAAGGCCAAAATACTCTTTGTATGTTACTGCACCTCCCACTCCTCTGGCATAACCGCCCTTTTCCTTACCAAATACAAATGTCATGGCATCAGTGCCATCATCAAAACCCGATGTTCCTTCCTTGATCTTGTCATCAGCTTCTTTCTGCACAAAAAATATAGGAAATGTTGGGATTAAAAGTCTTCTTGATGATGTTAGAGTAACTGCTGGTATACAAGCTACTACTGCTAGTACACAGTTAAATGTTGCTGCTATATAAGCATAATAATAGAATTAGCAGTCAAACTTACAAGTTCATCTCCCTTTGATTTAATATCATCATTTGGGTATTCGCCGTCTTTGTTTACCCTTCCTTTCACCCACATTACATCACGGGGGGGTTCTTCATCCGCTTCAATCTCTTTATTTTAGATCTGATAAACATCAAATGCATACCCATGTAAAGTTAGACCAAGATAAACGAAAATATGAGGATGCTTACACATGTATAGTTAAACCAAGATAATCGAAAATATGAGGGTATTAATGCAAATGTGCAAATTGGGCAATGTAAACAGATTCATTTCTCATACTGATCGTCTCTTAATTGGTAAAACAAACATTGTGTAATCTTACCATTTTCTCTTTGACATAAGCATATCCACCTCGTCCCATTTTATGCTGATAAATATTTTGGGAACGCGCCATTTTACCTTTCTCAGATTTCTCCTAAAAACACAAAATCATAAGGCGTTTAGATGCGGTAATGCTGCAAACTGAAAATAATAAAATGACATATACACTTAATTAAAGATGACTAATTAAAACCTTGTATGCTTCGGTGGTCGTGTATTTAACATACTCGACCCAGTCTTCTGATTTCATTATTGTATTATACAAGTCCGGGACTTCATTCAGTTTGGAAGGTGTATTTAGGTTGGGCAAAATGTAGTTGAATTTGTGCTTCCTTCTGTAATTCCTTAGCATTTTACCAAGACGAATCATTATCAATTTTTTGTATTTGACGTCAACAACAAAAAATTTCTGAAAAGATTAACACAATCTTGTTAATTAGTTGCACATAATGTAACTGCATACATAAACTTATGTAGTACTGGGTTACAAAATAGTATATATGTACCAAGATTTCATCCCATAGTTTATTCTCTTGATTCTTTATTCACCTTCTTCCAGTGTAGAATCTTCACACCTATCTGCTCACGAGCCACATCTCCTAAAAAACTCACAAACAATGCTCTGTTTTCCCCTGTTACCCTACCGAATGCATCGAAGGTTACCTTGAGCTTTATTGCACCAGGTTTGTCATGCTTCGCGCGAAACTTTACTAGCCTGGTTGAGCCCTTCTTAGCTACTATCTCAGGTGTTTGGTTGGTTACAGGCTCATCTATATCTTCTTCATCAGAAGACTTTTCGGATTCATATTCTAAGGCGTTATCATCATGTACAATATGATCAAGAGGAAGCAAAGTATGGTTATCAACAATGGGTTCAGTTTCCATGACTCTTGAGCAACAAAGGGTAAAAGAAAATGATTATGGCTTAGCTTGGAGAGTAATGGTGAGAGAAGATTTGATTTTTGTTTTTTATTTGCAGTCTTTTTTTTAAGGAGAGAAAAGAGGCTATACACCAAGAATATGAATCGTTTGTGATTCAAAAAATTTTGATCCAAAAATTTGCCTCCAAGTTGTAATTTGAAATTAACAATTGAATTATTTGAAAATTTTCCCTTTGAACCTGTTAATTAAAGCATAAACTTGAATAAATCAAATTTTTGGCTCCAAATTTTATAGAGTACTATCTTAATAATCGCAAATAATGTATCATACTGTGCAACCATCACATCAACAGTACAAACTACTACCCATTTAACAAACCAAAATACTTACATAATTACTAGTTATTGTACCCTTACTAATTACATTTACAAAACACAAATTACTAATTACCTTTTTGTTATTTGGTTTCATTGTTTGCGTGCTTGTGTTTGCCATAAGAATGTGTGTGTTGATTAGGGTTTATTGATTTTTGTATGTGTTTACAAATGACCGGGTAAAGGGATTAATTGCTGGTTGAATATTGAATTTGTGGTTTGGTTTAACTATAGCTGACGTGGCAAGATTTGTTTAAAAAAAAAAAAAAAAAAAAAAACTAATGGTGATGACGTGGCGGTGAAATCCGGCTATAGCCGGTAAATAGGGATGGCAACGATTCGGGTTCGGGGCGGGTTTTAGTATACCCATAACCGAACCCGTTTATAATATACCCGTACCCGCCCCATATCCCACCGGATACCCGATTAATATTATCCATCGGTTTTTCGGGTTTCCCCGCGGGTATCAGTTATCCGTACGTAGTTGAATATTATATGGACAAAATTGGCGGTATTAAGATTAAGTCACGCTAAAATCCACCGAAAAAACAAAAGAAAATACTCTAACAACTCCCAACAATAACTCAGGTTTAAACTTTAACACAATGCCACGTCAGCTTTAACACACTCACCCTTAATTAACTGAGCTTTAGTTATACACAAGATGTTTAACGAATGAGCCGGGATGATATGGTTGTATACGAGATGTTTAACGAATAAGCCGAGATGATATGGTTGTATATATACGAGATGTTTTATTAACGAATGAGCCGAGATAATATGGTTGTATACGAAATGTTTAACGAATGAGCCGAGATGATATGATTATACACGAGATGTTTAACGAATGAGCCGAGTTGATATGGTTGTATACGAGATGTTTAACGAATGAGCTGAGATGATATGGTTGTATACGAGATGTTTAACGAATGAGCCGAGATAATTAATATGGTTGTATACGAGATGTTTAATTAACGAATGAGCCGAGATGATATGGTTATACACGAGATGTTTAACGAATTGAATGAGCCGAGATGATATGGTTGTATACGAGATGTTTAACGAATGAGCCGAGATTATATGTTTGTAATTGAGCAACACACCCAACAATAACTCACGCAACCTTTCGACCCTGTTTCATCATTTCTTAAAAGAGTTTAATTTCTAGACCAACCCTGATAGCTAGATGGTCTTGAGGCAACTCACGCAACCTTTCGACCTCTGGATCAGCACGATTATGCATCTGTAGCATAATACGAGTTATCTCACCTAGCAAATTATTAATCAATTTGAGTTCTTTTTCTTGTTCATTGTGTAATCGGGTGAGGATAGCCTTTTGCACCTCTGCTAGTTAATTTGTTAGCCACAGTGTTTGTGTTAAAATTAGTGATACTTGCGAGAGAGTTTTATAAGAAGTTGTGTGAGAAAACGAAGTGTTGTGAAAGTGGCTTTGATAGTGGAAAGCCGTTAAACTAGCCGTTGGAGGCTATTTTAAAAATCAGATTGAAAGTAAAAGTAACCGTACGAGTATTATTCAAATTCAAACGTAAAGTAACAGTACAACATATTAATAACGAGCGGGATATTTAAAATTTAAAATTTCAAATTCAAATTAAACAAAAGGGCGGGATATATTTAAAATTTATTAATTCAATTCAAATTCAATTCAATTTATAAATTGAAAATAAAGTATCAAATACAAATACATTAAACATGAAATAGAAATACATTAAACATGAAATAGAAATACATTAAATGTCAAATAAAAACTACGTTAACATAAACAACGATTGATTAACATAAACAACATACGATTAACATAAACAACATACGATTAATAAAAACTATCATCTGAATCTGGGTAACCATCTTCAGAGGATTCGGAAGGTGTGAAAAAACCAGACTCCCACCTTTGCCTACGTTCTTCATCCTCCCTGGCTTGCCGCTCCAAATGATCAGCTTCCTCTTCTCTTTCAAGTGCTTCCATTTCCAGGAGGACTTGCATATCTGCTTCCTCTTGCCTAAGTTGTTCCTCAGTTAACCCAAACGGATTTGGGTCTTGGTTGGGAACCGGTTCATTTTCAGGTTGATTATTCACCGGAAAATTTTCCGGTTGGAAAACCGGAAAGATATGCTCGGGTGGAGTATGGAATTTTTCATTTTCGCTAGGTGGGCTTGGAAACTGTTGGCCAAAATCCTTTTGGCGAGGTGGGCTTGGAAATTGTTGGCCAAAATCCTTTTGGCGAGGTGGGCTTGGAAATTGTTGCCCGAAATCTTTTCAGGAAGACATCTTGAATTTGAGATGCTTGGATCTTGAGTATTTGAGAAGTTTGGAATGTGTTTCTGTGTGACTTGTGCTTCAGAAGCATTGGTATTTATAGGGTACAAATGCACACGTTTTATTAACGTGACTTTGAATTTTAATTGTTGGGGCTAACCTGCGTTAACGCAGCGTTAATATGTTGTACTTTATCTTACGTTTGAATTTGAATTTGAATTTGAATTTGTTAAGGCTGAGTTATTGTTGGAAGTGGCCTAAATATACCCATACTTCTCAAACACATTCAGACTGCGATAGATATTAAAGCATGTATTTACATTAAACATGTACTAGAAAATATCAATTACCCTAATGAAAAAGTCAATTAGTCATTAAAGTTAGCACACAAATTACATTAAACATCATTAATATAGAAAATATCAATTACCCTAATGAAAAAGTCAATTAGTCAATCCAACACCAAACACACTTCTAGATCAACTACACTAGTCAAATCCAAACCAAACACAAACCAAATCCGATCAATATTATCCATCTGTTTACTTTTGGCGCCTCTCGATGGTCCCTCTTCCCGCCTAAAGTATTGGGAACCGTTCGTATACCTCTCTAGCCTATTTGTACAACTCGACATGGAAAACCGTTCATAATCAACCGTACCATATACAACTCCTTTGATATTTTCATTAGAAAATAAATTTCAAATTTCAATGGCTGACTCCTCTTCAACTCCTTCTTCCAACAAAAACAAACGCCCAAGGGATGATTCTCCTCCACCAATGCCTGAAAAATATAAAAAAATTGGCATATCCCAAAATATTTGGGAGAAATGTAGTAAAGGCCAGTATGGTGTTGAAAACGCATTGTTAGAAATTCACAACAAGCGTATAAAGATGTATGAAGAAAGGAACAAGAAAGATTTAGAGGTCATTGAGGAGAATCAGAAGAAAATTGAGGAGAGGAACAAAAAAATAGAAGAAAAAAGAGAGAAAATAGTTGATGTTTACAGAAGTATTGAAGCTAGTAAATATGTGTCTTAATGTATCTTTTCTTTATATATTTTGCCTATGTAAATGTAAACTTATTTTGACTTGGTTTAATATATGAATGCAATTATTATTACAAGTTTTATGATATTTGAATGTAGTTATTATTATTGTACTGCTAGGTAAACAATTGTACTGCTAGCGAAACGTTGTACTACTGGGTATCCATTTAGCAGTGGTTGGGAGTGCAGGGTAGTTTGTATCACTTTTTACTTAAAGGGTATAAACCCCCAATTGCTGCACACAATCACATTCACGCACACATTACTCTCTCTCTTCCACTCCCTAATCGAATTTTAATCGTCAAATTGCAAAACCCCCAAATCAAATCATAATGTCGAACCTAACTTTTACCGAACCTCATAATAATGTTGCCTTTTTAGAAAAATCCAATGAGTCTGTAGATTTTACTGAGATAATTGATTTCCTTAATGCAAGCTATATTAAGTTTGCATTAACAGTAAAACCTACTATATATACTTCCAACATTATCCAGTTTTGGTCATCTGCTAAGGTCAATACTATTAATGGGAAAGCACAAATCCATGCCCTTGTAGATGGGCAGATGATTATCATTACAAAGGCGTCTATTCGAAGAGATCTTCTCCTAGATGATGCTAACGGAGTTGAGAATCTTCCAAATACTACAATCTTTGAAAAACTTGCATTGATGGGCTATGAGAGATATACAGATGCTTTAAAGTTCCAAAAAGGTAATTTTTCTCCTCAGTGGAAATTCTTAATTCATACTGTCTTAGTGTGTCTAAGTCCAAAGACCACAGCATGGAATGAATTTAGCAGTAATATAGCTTCTGCTATAATTTGTTTGGCTGAAAATACTCAAAGATTTAATTTCTCAAAATTAATTTTTGATAATATGGTTAGGAACTTGGATAGTTCTTTGGCTAAATATTTTCTATATCCAAGGTTTTTGCAACTCTTTTTGGACAACCAATTTAAAAAAAAGAAAAGTCACAAAAATGTTTCTCCCACTCCCTGCCTTACCAAAAAGGTTTTTGCTAATATGAGGAGGGTTGGAAAAGATTTTTCAGGGAGAGTGACACCTTTGTTTCCAACAATGTTGGCACTAGCCCAAACCCAAATGGGTGAAGGTTCAGCAATCCCAGCTGGTACCCATCACACACCCACAGAACAACAACAATAGACCTATAAACGTAGGACTAACACCAAGAACACTGAGCTACCTCAGGCTAGTGGTTCTATACCAACTGTTGCAGATGAGGATGTCACTGGGGGGAGAGTGACATGTTGGCAAGGGCTTCCACTACTGTGTCTAGCTTAGCAGCAGCACAGGACAGTGGTAACATCATTAAGACCCGAACCAAGACAACTTCTAATGAAGAAAGTTCCTCTGGAACTGATTCAGGTGAAGGTCCCAGTCACATGGAAACAATGGGGGGTTCGGATGTTCATCGTAGGGGTGAGGCTGAACTTAACTTTTCCAGTGATCCACCTTTCGGGCTAGGTAACACAAGCCGAAGTGGTGAGGATAGTCTGCAACTTTTGAATGAATTGAAGGATACCTGTGCCAAGCTGTCTGCACAAATTGGTGATCTGCGAGCAATAGCTTCTTCCCAAGATGGAGTCATCAAAGCTCAAGGTGGGGAGATAAAGGCTTTGAAGAGAAGGGTTAGGTATTTAGAAGGAGTCAAAGGATCAAGAATTCCCAAACAAAATGTTAAATCTTCTGAAGCTTCTAAGGATGCGACCAAATAGGGGGGGAATGAAGGCAAAGTTTCAGGGAGGATAAAGAGGGTGAAAGTATTTGTGAAGAGAGTGATCCAATGGAATTTCTAGTTGCTGATAACCAAGGGAATGAAGCGGTGATGGATAGGCGTTTGGGCAAGGTTACAACTGTTGATAGTGAGCCACCTATTCCTGCTAGTGACCCAGTTATTCCTGCTAGTGGTCCAGTTATTCCTGCTAGTGAGCCAGTTATTCTTGCTATTCCTGCTATTGATAAGGTTAGTTCTCTATACTGAGACTGAAGTTAGTATTGCTGCTATTGATGTTAGTGCTACTGAGACTAAATTTATTCCTGCTATTGATAAGGTTACTGCTACTCAAGGTGATGATGATATGACTATGGCTCAAATATTAACAAAGATGAGGAGTGCAAAACCTAAGAAGAAATTTAAGTTTCAGTCACCTAGTCAACAACAACAACAACCAATGATTACAGATGAAGAATTGAAAAGACAAGTGGCTGATCTTGATGCTCAAGAAGCTGCTCAAAAAGCTGCTCAGATTCTTTCAGACAAGGAGTATGCAGAGAAATTACAAGCGCAAAAAAATGCAGAGTTAATAGCTTCATGGTTGGAGGAAAGGGCTCAGGTTGAAGCTGATTGTGAGTTTGCTAAAATAGTACATAAAGAAGAGCAAGATAAGTACTCAGTAGATGAAAAAGCCAGGATGCTGAAAGAAATTTTTGATGCAAAAAAGAAGAAGTTTGCAGCACAAAGATATGCAGCTAAGAAGAACAAGCCACCCACTCAAAAACAAAGAAGAGATCTCATGTGCAGGTATTTATTTATTTATTTATTTATTTATTTATTTATTTATTTATTTGTTGCAAAGGTAAATTTATATTAATATCAACAACACCCAATATGTACATCATAAACATCTACTCATGTGCAGATATTTGAAGAATGTGGCCAGTTGGAAACTAAAGGATTTGAAATTCTTGGATGATAAAAGCATTGAAGAATTGTATGCAATTGCCAAGAGAAACAATGAACTCTTCTTGAATGACAGTTCAAAGAGAGCAGGTGAACAGTTGGAAATAGAAAGCAGTAAAAAGAGAAAACAAGAACAAACTGAGCAAGCTGTTGCTAAAGAACAAATGCAAGCTCACACTGAACTTGCAGTTGACTCTGTAGGAGAAGCCATGGATGCACAACCTTTAACTGTCAAACATCCCATTGTTGATTATAAGTCTGGATCTGATGGGGAAACAGTTTATTACGATATTAAGAGGCATGATGGTTCTTCTAGAAGGATTGTAAGCTTTCTTCACATGGTTCATGATTTTGATAGACGAGATATGATAGCTCTATGGAAATTACTCAAACAAAGATTTGGTAATAAGACACCAGAACAAGCTTATGATAGAGAAGTCTGGAATTATTTGAAGGTAATGTTTGAACCAAATCATGAAGATGAATGTTGGAGAAGACTAACGCACAATACTGTTAAAGAATGGAAAAATTTTCAACGATGTGGAGTACATGCTTTAACTGTGAATGAGTTGGTGATCTACATGCTTGTAGAAAAGGATTACCCTTTAAAGTTTCACAAAGACATTCTACATCAGATGTTGCGTGGGAAGAAAATACTCAAGCTTCAGCTTAATTATGATAACATGGCATATGAACTGCTCAAGAAGATGGAAGAGTATCTAGGACCCAAGGACAAGAAATAGAATGTATAGTTATTACTACTAGAATGTATAGTTTGACTTAAACATGTATAGTCATTACTGCTTATGAGATAAACATGTGTAGTTATTACTGCTAGAATGTATAGTTATTACTGCTAGAATGTATAGTTATTACTGCTAGAATGTATAGTCTGACAAAATATGCTTACATAAATGCTTACAATCGAGCCAAAACATTGATATTTTTAAATTTTTGACTATTGCATAAGTTATCAGAAATGTGTGACCATATGTATCGAATTGTGACTACACTTAAATAATGTGTGACAAAATTTGACTATTGCCTATAGTCACATGATTGTGCTACAATTAAATGTGTGACCATACACATTAGGAATTGGCAGACAAACACACACTTAACTTTAGACACACATATTAACTTACGTGACTATTTGTATCGAATTTTGGTCACACTTAATCATGTATGCCTATGGTTTAGTGTGACCATATATGACATTTGGTCACACATCTCAAGTGTGTGACATATGTTTGTCACTTTTAAATGCATATCGTGACTATGCTTCAAACTTACTTTTAAGTTGTCACACATTTCAAATTCATATGTGGCTAAATTTTCAACAAAAACTAGCAGTCACGCTTAAATAATGTGTGACAAACTTGAGCATATGATTTAGCCACATACACAATTACGTCGTGTGACCATATATGGATTTTGGTCACACTTTTCAATTGCGTGACATATATTTGTCACATATGTATATATATAGTGTGACTAATGTTTCAACCTTATTTATATCCGTCACACGTCCCAAATTATAAGTGACTAAAAAATTAAAATTTTTTTTACCAGATACGTATAGTCACGAAAATATTCAAATGTGTGGCTGTAGCCTCGGATGTAATTCCGAAATGGTCACACAATTCGTATCAAGTGTGGCTGTTTATTTTATTCTGGTACATTTAGTCACATAAAAAGGCGACTGTGTGGCTGTTCGAAAAAAAGCATGTGTGACTAAATCCCATTTTTGTACTAGTGGTATCTTTATACCCATACAAACAACCACCCGTTTTCAACAATCATTAATTTCCTTTATATAAACACAAGAAAAAAATTGAGATGGTGATAATGAAAAATGAAACATTAGTAATGTAATACCAAGTCTCGTCAAGAAAGAACAACTAAACACATTTTCCAAAAACCATACACCCGAATGCTTGTCAACCATAAAAAGATATTATCTTTTAAATCTAACAACTTTGTTAACATAACAGTCAATCTCCATAGCTATTAAGTATTTACACATGTCTTTCACCTTCATAAATCACTTCAACAAACTAACCAAAACTTTTTTTTTTTTCTTTTTTCAAATCAATACAACTAATCTTCAATCTTAAATATCAAATATTTGGCACAATTCTCTAAATCTTATTTATAAGCAGTAACCATAGGTCTTGAAATCACAATTGCTTTCCATATGTTTGAGCCGCCGAAGATCTTATCGGCGGTGTCGCCGACAATGTGGTCGTTGGTGATGCGGGTGGTGGTTCACCATCTCTAAACACATTTACCAGATAAAGTACTTCTTTAATCTTCGTTTTGAAACTCATTAACAGATATGAAACAAACATGTAGATGTGTTTTTGGATGGTGGCCGGAGATGGTAGAAAGATGTGACGGTGGCAGTTTGACAGCGGTGGGTGGCTATAGCGGTAGACAACCACCAACACCCATACATATGTTTTTAAAGTTTTTGTAGGGGTGTTGCTTTATGCATCACCGATTTTGAGATTGGAAGGTGGTGAATCGGTGATGATGTAAGTGGGTTAAGTTTGGGATTAGCTTTTCTAGTGAGAGAAGCAGGAATAGAGTACTGAATAATAAAGATATGGTGGATAAGAGAGAGTAAAAAGAAAGTTAGACATTTGTTTGTGGTGGGTGAAGTCTGAGGACAAGACAAAAACATGACTAAAAATTACCATTTTACCCTCACATGGATGTCATGTGGGGTGACCTAACAGGCGTTAGTGACAGTCGTTAGACGGAGGGACTAACGGCGGATAACGTTTGGCAGTTAAGGACAAACGGTGCATTTTTTTTTGTCAAATGACGAAAGGCTGCGGTCAACGCAAACCACAAGGACGAATGATTTAATTTACTCTTATTTGTATTAGTGACATTTAATGCAGGAATTGTGTTTAAGTTGGTTTTACAATATGCTTAATAATTTGTATTTCTTATGTAAGGGGTGTTTTAATAACTGTATTAATTGTATTTATTGACCAGTTAATTAATTGTATTTAATGTACATAATGATTTATTTATTGAATTTAATGTTAGTATTTTTATTTTAATTAGTTGTACTTTGAGCTTAAGAACTTGTAAATGTTAGAAAATGTGTTTTAATTACTTGTACTTTTAGCTTTATAACTTGGATTACTTAATTTTAAGAGTTTCCATTATTAGTATGCCTTAATACTTTATAATATAGTAAGATAAGATATATTAGCATAACGTAAATTAAGGAGTGATTTACACCATATTCATTTGTATTTATTGTGTATATATTGTTTCCTAAGATAGGTCCGCAATGTATTCTATATATTCTATTCTCTCATTCAATGATAATTGGTGATTTGAGTCCTTACATGGTATCAGCCAAATAGGCGATCCCCACCTTCCCTCCTCTCTCTAAATCGGCCTTTCCTTCTTACCCTAATCCTGCTGCCGCCCTCATGGCATCATCATCCAGTGCCGCCGCTACCACACCCATCCCTCTCCACTCTCTCCTTCACTTCATCCCCTTAAAACTAACCTCAAGCAACTATCTTGCATGGACTCAACAGGTTACGCTTGTTCTTTCCATGCAAGATCTTATTGGCCATATCGACGGCACTACTACCATCCCACCCGAAACCATTATCGAGTCCGATAAACCCATCTCTAATCCTGCCCATGCGGACTGGCTTTCCAAGGACCGGTCCGTATGCCATCTTCTTCAATCCTCTCTCTCCGAGGAAGCCATGTCTGAGATCATTGGTATTTCTATTGCTCGTCAAATATGGCTTGCTCTGGAGACTGCCTACAGTCAACGATCCACTGATCGTATGCACACCCTTCGTGATAACCTTCGGCTCTTATAGAAAGGCTCCTCCACTGTTGCTGACTTTGGTCGCAAGTTCAAGAACATATGCGATCAACTCGCTGCCATAGACCACCCGGTTGATGAAACTGAAAAATGTCACTGGTTTTTATGCGGCCTTGGCACCACCTTCGAGCAATTTTCCACGACCCATCGTGCCTTAGGCACCGCCTCCTTCCGTGAGCTTCTCGAAAAAGCCGAGAACTAGGAGACCTTCATGGCCTCCCTTCACAGCCAAACAGCCCCTCAAGCCGCCTTTGTTGCTCAACAATCGCGCTTCGGTAATTCTTCTCGTACTCTTTCTGGTTCATCTTATGCTAATCGTGGTCATGGTCGTGGTTGTGGTGCAGGTCGTGGACGAGGTAAACGACTGCCTCATTGTCAATTGTTGTCACAACTCGTAATTTCAGGTCATTTTCCAAACCCCGATAATTTACTATTCATGAGTTACTATTCATCAATCACTATTCACCGATCACTATTCATCATTTCACAATTCATCGTTTTTTATGTCAGTTTGAGACTTTGAGAAGTCGTCAAAATTTTTACTATTCACGTGACACTATTCATTCCCGGAGGGAAAATCACTATTCATGAGCATCATTCATCATGTCATAAACTTGGTTTACGGGTATTCAAATGCGCGTAACTAGTTAGGTTTAGCTGCGTATTCATGCATCATCAGTAAAGGCACATCATACAGACTAGGGTAGTCTGCATATCATCAGTAACATCATTACCATATCAGTTCATGCATGGGTTTGTGTGATTTTCATTAACGTGTGCTTAATTGTTTAATTAACGTTACCACTCAGTCATTTCTACTAACATTATACCCAATACTCCCGACAATGATCCTAACACATTTTCAAACTAATTATAATGATATAGAGATTATATTATTACTTTACCCGGTGTTTTTAAACCAATCGCTAAATTTTTCGTTTGACGCTTATAACTCCATCGGTTTACGAAATTTCAATCCGGTAATCATTCTAACACCCGATTCTTGCAAGGAACATGATTTTACAATTTTTACAACTTCTTCGTATTTCATTTCACCTCATCATGATTCATTTCTAGTTAACTCGGTACCCGATAACACTCAATATATACACTAATCAACCAATACTTAAATAAATGGGAGACAAAGCCTTACATTAACATCAAATCCCTTCCAAATTAGCTACATGTGCCGCCCCCCCTAACCCCCCCCCCTAACCCCCCATTTAGCCTAAACACTCCAAAACTCATTAATGCATTTAGTTTGATTTAATTTCCAACTCCACTAACTCTAACACATACACTAACTTACCAATTAGATAAAAAAGATCAAAACCCTCCCATCTCATCCCCTATGTTCGGCCAAGACCAAGAGCACCACCATAATCCATAAATTTTTGAAGTTCAAGTCATAATCACACTCTATTTACCTTCCTAGTTATGATTTTGTGATTAAATCTCAAGTTTCTTACTCATTTCTTATCAAAACTCATCCAATCATCAAGTAAGTTTCAAGAACACATTTTGATCATCTTAGACTTTCATTTGATTCATATGTTTATGTATTTTTCAAGTTATATTAGTTATTCATGCAAGTTACTTATGTTTTAGATACCACTTTTGCACATAAACTATCTTAATCACTAGATCTATAAGTTTCACTAATGATCTCATGAAATCCACCAAGGTTGGTGATGTTTAGGACCCCATGACACCCTAAGAAGGTGTATGGTAGGATTTGCGAACTTGTGGAGTTGATTTGAGTTAGTATGATCAAGTTTAGAACCAAGAAAATGAGTTTTAACAAGTATAAATAAGGTTCTGCCCAAAATCGTGTAAACTGGAAAACTCAGTAACTTTTGGTATATTTTGGCCTTCATATTCAGAAATTTCTTTCAAAAACGAAACCGTGGCCGCAAGAATCACTAAAAACCGACTTATAACGAAGGAGATATGA
The DNA here is from genome assembly GCA_021014915.2 of Artemisia tridentata subsp. tridentata. NCBI lineage: Eukaryota > Viridiplantae > Streptophyta > Magnoliopsida > Asterales > Asteraceae > Artemisia > Artemisia tridentata. Next base: position 101,467,688 of record CP139502.1, on the reverse strand, counting down.
TTTTTCAAAGTTAGACGACGAAAACTAATTTTCTGAAAATTTAGTTGCTGATCGCCGAGATTCAAATGACAAAATGAGGCATTAGACGTGATCTAGACGACCCGACCTACTGAGATTATGTTAGTTCATGTTTATACGAAGCCGTGGATGTAAAGAACGTAGAAAACGAGCTTATAACGGCCGAGTTATTCACGTTTGAAGCCCGACGTACCATGTTCATTTTGACAGCCCACTAATAGGAAGTGTTTTAAGTATAAAAACTAGTGTCTTTGCGAGACATAACATTGTTAGCCGATTTTCTAATTGATCGAGGCGTGTACAATCAAAAGTTAAATGAAACGACATTTATACATTGTTACAAGGTTTTCAAAAACGTCGAGTTTGATCAACTAACACTTAACGTGCAATATTTCACGACTAGTTTCACGAAGCCATTTTGGGCATATTTTCACAAGTTAAAGAAAATATTAAATTGCGATGAAGACGCTATATTTTGCCGATAGAACACCAAACGAGGATCGTGGAGTACCGTTTCAACATATTTATATGAAAAGTAGTTTATAACTTAAAGAGACGTCAAAAGTGTATTTTTCGTTGATAAACATTATTTTCAAAACTAACAAGTGGTATCGTTAACATACGTATTTGCATGTGTTGCATTGTATCATTGCTTACATTGGATCACATCATTCATAATAGGTCGCGGTTAGAGACCGAGCTTTATTTCATCATATCCATCATTGTCATTGTTGCTATATCATATCAGGTGAGTTTTCATAGCCCCGTTTTAAATTGTTTATTGATTTCTAAACTCTCGGGGAGAATACATTGCACCATTTTCATATGCGGAACAAAGTATACAAACTCATTACATTGCTTAAGTTACATCATTGCCCAGATTAAAGTCCCCTTTTATTATCATGAACCGTTAATTGTTAGCAAGCGAGAGTGAGTGAATAGATCTATTGAGGGTGACTCCTCCGTTCGGGTTGGTAGCACCAACTGGTCAAACGAACGCATTTCATTTCTGTCATATTAGAGTGATTGGCAAACACTCGGTTGGGGCATTTCATTTAGTCTAGCTTCGGGGTCATGAGCTTAGAGCTAATGTATCATTTTTATGTGGCATGGTTTTGTCATACACTTTATACTTGTGGTATCCGTACAACATTTCATCTACATAAACCTATGATCTCACCAACATTTTTGTTGACCATTTTTAGCAATGTATTTTCAGGTAATTAAGGTATCGCATGTTGGCTTGCATATGGACACATCATGGAGTCGCGGAGTCGACGCATCTCACTTTATATTTTATGCACTTATCCATCGTTTGAATTGTATGAACTTGTTTTATGAAAACTTGTTTCACCTTTTGGGACCTAGCTTTGTAACTCTGAATGTTTTTAAATAATCAAACGATGTATTTTCTAAACGACACTTTAGGTCGTTCAATATAACTGCAACTTTGGTGCTATGACCAGTCGCGCCCCTGAATGCTTCATTCCGCTGCAAGTCATGAAATTTGGGGGTGTGACAATTGTGTAGGAAGGATGGCCACTACGCAAATATGTATCCCAATCTCGCTTCTTATGCGCAACAAGCTGCTCCTATTGATGCCAACTTGGCTCAGGCCTTCCATGCTTAGTGCCATGTCACTGAGGAATATACTGACTAGACCGGTGACACAAGTGCGTCCGCCCATATGACACCCTCTGAAACTGACCTTACCCATACCTCCGGCTCCTTCGGAAATGACTTTGTTCATTTCGGGAATGGCCATACTTTACCGGTAACAAAAGTTGGAACCGCACCCCTCACAAATTATATCTCTTTAAAAAATGTTCTTGTTGTTCCACATCTTACCAAACATCTTCTTTCAATCAGTAAACTTACAAACGACTCACCCGTTGATGTTTTGTTCTCTAATAACTTTTTTCACATTCAGGATCGAAAGACCAAGGAAATCCTGGCAAAAAGGACATGTGAAAATGGGCTCTATATCCTGCGTGAAGGAAATCAGGCTTTCATTGCTTCCTACTCGAACCATCATCTCAAGGCCTCTTTTGAACGTTGGCATGGTCGTCTTGGTCATGTGTCTTTTGATGTTATTACCAGATTACATAAACTTGGTTCATTATTTGTAACTTCCTTGTTGCCTAAACCTAGTCTTTGTTCCCCTTGCCAGTTATCTAAAGCCCATCGTTTGCCTTTTGATTTGAATGAAAAACGTTCTTTACATGCTTTAGATTTGATTCATTGTGACCTTTGGGGTCCTTCCCCTGTTACATCAACAAATGGTTATCGTTTCTATGCTATATTTATAGATGATCATTCCCGTTTCACATGGTTCTATCCACTTAAACATAAATCTGACTTCTATGCAGCTTTATTAATTTTCACACCCTTTGTTCACAACCAATTATCCAGGAAAATAAAAATGTTTCAAAGTGATGGTGGAACTGAATTCACAAATACGCGAGTTCAAAATTTTTTTCATGAACAAGGCATTCACCACCGCCTCTCTTGTCCTCATACGCCTCAGCAAAATGGTTGTGCTGAGCGTAAACCTCGTCATCTTACTGAAGCAGGACTTGCCATGTTATTTAATTCTCATGCTCCGGCTACCTTGTGGACGGATGTAACCAACGGTAATTTTCACTTGTACTAATATTCTAACAAAAGAATATTTATCCATTTTTCACGTATAATTTTTTTTAAAAGACTAAACGTTATCAGTTTATCTGATCACCTCTACACCCTAATGTAACGTAACTCACATTCCCAATAAACGTGCTCACACGCAGACCAACACCAACATGCTTCATGTTTATTTCACATAAACATCTTTATATGTCAAGTACCAAAGTTTTCAACTCCTGTTTGCCACTTTATGTTAATTCATTAACATAAGATCATTAAACGCTCAAACTAAACGTTTACTACCTATTAAAGTTCTCACAAAAACCCTAAAATGCACTATAAACCCTAATGTGCACTAAATACCTCTAAAGTGCACTGAAGACCCCTAAAGTGCACTGAGGACCCCAAAAGTGCAAACCCTAAAGTACAAAACCCTAAAACTAATGTACAAGCCCTTAAAGCACGAAAACCTAAGCTTTACCCTATTTTCCCGTTACAAGCCCTAATTTCACAAAACTATGATTTTATGTGATAAAATCACAAACCCTAATTAATGTGTACATGACTTCTATAAAATATAAGTGTACAAGTCTCTAAAGCACATGTACAAGTCCTTAATGCATAAAACTCAACATTAATATAAAACCTCATTATAAACCTTAGTGTACTTACTCTAAAGCACATAATACAAGACCCTTATGCACTAACCCTAAACCTAGTTTTTCTTATAACATTCAAACTTAGAGTACAAGTCCTAAAACCTATGGTACAAGTACTTAATGCATAAAAATAAAAACTACATTTGAACTACGCTAAACATATCTAAACCTAATTATACTTAACAAGACACTAACCAAGGACCCTAACTAAGAATCCTACATTCCTAGAACTTCATGTACAACACCTTAATGCCATGGTACAAGTAGCTAAAGCATAAAACGCCACCTTTGTATTTCTAGTTCAAATCAAACCAAGCCTTAACCAAATCAAGCCCTAATTAAACTAAAACCTAATTAAACTAAACCCTAACTACACCCTAACTAAACCTTAATGAGGTGTTAAACATGCCACATCTTCATGTCCCTTAAGTCTGAATCATAAGCTTCCAATAGAAGTAGAAGAAGCTTACAAAGGAGCTAGGAGAGTGGAAAGAAGCACTGTTCACTTAAGAGTCACTTTGGCCATATTTTGAGCATAGTCGAAATCCCTAAGAGTGAGACTTTCTAACCCTTTTAATCCCTTTCATTGGTCTTAGATTCACCTAAGAATGATGTTACATAAGTTAGAATGAAAAGCCAAGATCAAAATTTATAGTTTTATACATACTGTTTAACCAGTAACTAAACTAACACCATATTTAAGTTATAAGGTTGTTTTAAGTTTTAGAGCTTTGATAAATACAAATAAGTCATCTAGTTAAGCTATATTACATGTTGATAAGCCACAAAAAATAAGCCCATAAAATTTGAAGTCTAAATTGTATTTTTTTTCCTTTTGTTCCTGGTCGACAACAACTCCAACACCCCTTTTGGAATCAAATTTTAACCCACAAGTTAACAACCATAAGCTAAGATATTAAGCATTATTAATAAGCCCCTAGGTGACTTTACAAAGCCACAAAGATATGGCTAAAAAACTGTACAGGTTCTGTTTATATTTGTGGTTCTTTTGGGCTGGTCGCGACATGAGAAAACCCTAAACACCTCTTTTGAGCCTCAATTTTCTACTATAAGCCAAGGCTTATAAGCCGAGCCAATAAACACTTTTTGTAAAAACCAAAATTTCAAAACTTGCAAAATTACCAAAATACCCTTGTAACTTAAAATTTCAATTAATACTTAAATAAAACATCAAATAAATCCCAAACTCTTGTAAACTAGCAACATATGAAGTATGATAATTTTTTATTGAACATTTTAATATTTTACATGTCCTAAAAATACTTGTCACACACAAAAATATAAGATGGGCCGAATTACATATTTATATATGTTTACTTATTTGTTAAATAAATTAAAATGTATAAATAAAGGATAAATATTACAAAATATTAGAAGATCTTTGAAAATCAGAGATTTGACCTTATCACAACTATCTTGGCTGAATTTCAAGCCCTCCCCTCCTTTATCACACGGTTTCTACATATTTTCAATTTTTATATACCTTTAAACACCAAAAACTCTCTACAATCCACACGATTTTCTGGAGGCTGATACATAATTTTCTTGGGTTCTCTCAAGTCTAAATAAGGTGAGAAAAATATGAGTTCAAATTGTTGAAGCTTGGTTCGCTTGGTTTTGCTTTTTGCTCGAGTTTGGTTCTTGCCGAGAATAATTAATCCTCCACACCTCATCCGATCATCATAATAATTATCTGGTATTTTTTTGACTTCCTTTTCATCATATATGATCTAAATAAAATGGCTATAATGATCCATGCATGATATTCAGGTCGTTTAGAATTAAACGAATCTAAAACCCTAAAAAACCAAATAAATTGTGAATCGGCTACTATGAATTTTTTGTCCTTCAAGCCTATTTTTCTCAGGTCCTATTCGTGCTATATAACACGAGAAAAATGGTTCTTGTAATTTTTGAAGCCTAAATAGTCCTTGGTGAATTATTTTGTAAACCAATTAAAAAGAAGAAAAAAAAGGTTTTAAAATAAAAAGGTAATCGTATGAACTAGGGTTTGGATTTGTGATGATGGATTTGATGTAATTAATTTGTTTTAAGGTTAAATCAATGATAGGTAATGATTGGAAAATTTTAGGGTTAGGGTTTATACATTTTGATTTAACCGATTGGAAAATTAAAAGTATTTAGGTGTGTTTTGTAATTTTATAAACTTGTGGGTTATTTTTGTAAGATGCCTTAGACCAGGGATGAATCGTAAAAATTATGATATCGGGGTATTACATGTAATTTTTGTAATTAAAAGGTTTAAATGGTAAATTGTTTAATTAGTATAACCGAATTGAAAAATTATAAAATAGAGGGACTTGTTTTGTAAATTATGTAAAATGAAGGGTATTTCGTATAAACATTAAAGTAAGGGGTGTAATGTGTAATTTTGGATAATTGAAGGCATAATGTGTAAATATGAATATTGTAAGGATTAAATTGTAACTTAATTAATTATAAGGTTTAAATTGTAATTTAATTAATAAAAAGGGTTTAATTTGTAAAATTGTTAAAATTAAAGGATTGGAATTGTAATTATGGTAAACTTATGGATTAAAATGAATAACTTGTAATATTTGCACTTTAAACCTTTATTTTTGGCATATTTGCATTTAAAACCCTAAAATATGGAAAGTTGTCAAGTTTAACCCTAAGCTATTATAACTTGCTAAAATGAACCCTATTTCCATAATAATAATTAATTGATGACTTAACCTAATTACTTTATGGAATTTGTCTAATTATGGAAAATTGCTATTTTTGGAAACTTGCTAAATAAGGAAACTTTCTAAAAATGGAAACTTGCTATAAATGGAAACCTGCTAAAAATAGAAAGCCGACTAAAATGAGAAATCTGATTTAAATAAGATATTAATTGTAAGACGACCATGTATTCGTGTAGATTCGCTGAAGATGGAGTTTGTTTCCGATCTTTATATTTCTAGATGTGTTTTCACTTGCGGTATGAGGTACAGATATTCTACCCTTTTTTCAGTAAGGGTGCTTTCACTCTCATGACTTGATCTTGATCTTTGATTCGTTATAAGATTCCCTTTAAGCCATTGCTATGATCCCCTGTTCTTTGATTCATTCGTTGATATTATGATTCATTGACATTCGTTTATTGTGATCCCTATGGTACGATACTTGATATACTTCGTTCATCACCCTTTGACATGAATATTCAAATCCTTGGATACCTTGAAGATTCATTTGATATTATAATTGGATGTGAAAACTTTTCTTAATTATATATGAAAATGTTTTGAGAAAAGCTATTTTAAAAATGATGTTTTTGAGCACGATGCGATACCACTTTTAAATGTAATTTTACTAAAAGTTTTATGAAAACTACTTTTAAAGACTTTCTTTATGAAAACTGTTTTTAAAGATCACTTTTATGAATGCCATTATTAAAGGATTACTTTTATGATATGAACATTTAATATAAACTTTTAAATTGAACCTTTGTTATGAACCTTGAACCAATTGATATGAACCTTTGGTTTGAACCTTGCTATGAACCCTTTGCTATGATCCCTTTGTTTTGACCCTTTGATATGAACCATTTGATATGAACCATTTGATATGAACCTTATGATATAATTGAAATGGAAATTTGACTTGAACCACTTGATATGAATTTTGAACTTGGATACTTGGACATTTGATACTTGACCCTTGACCCACAGTTTGAGACTACGAGCCATAACTAGGCATGAGGGTTTCATGTCCATGTCATTGATGCACCGATGGCATGACTCTAGGGTAGGAGAGTGATGACCTATCCCGTCCCTGACTTGATTTGATTTGTTATGGAGATGTAGTATTTGGCCACCTGGGGCGTATGGATGCATCCTACACGTCTTTCACATCTTGGGAGCTCATGACTCCACCCTTTGGAGGTATCCCCTCATATTGCGTTTGGTACCGAGGTCTCCCCTCCGTACACCTTGATATTTGATTATTTGATTTGATTTGGGCTCGTAGTGGATTACTGTTTCCTTTACCTTATAACCTTGTACTTAGTATTCCGAGGTCACCCCTCCGGATACATACTTGACTTGATACTTGACTTGACTTGATATGACTTGGGCTCGGGTTGGGATTATTGTTCCCTTTTCTCTTATCTATTGTAACTATTTCTTAACTCTTGATATATCTGCATAACCTTTTATTTTTCTTTCTTTCCTAACTCTTGTTATACCTTGCATTGTTTCACTTACTTCACTATCCCATTATTACTGCTTGTTACCTTTATATCTGTTCACTGGGCTTTTTAAGCTCAGCCGCATTTCTTTTCCTGCGGCAGGTTTTAGTTTGGAAGCTGGGTATGAGTGGAGAGTACCTTGGACTTAGAAGACCTTACTAGCTATTTTGGATTAGAGATGACTAGAAGAACTTATATTTAGACTTAGTAATTTATTGTATTTCTCATTTGTAACCTTGTAGTTTCAGATTTTCTCTTGTAACCATTGGAATTCATTTTGTATTATTTATGTCATATGCTTGTGTTTGTTCTGATATGAAACCATTATTGCGACATCTCTACCCTTGTCGGGTTGGGGTGTTACAATTTATGGTATCAGAGAGACAGGCTGCGACTCGTAATACATTTACCCTTGACCTGTGAGTTTTGACCATTAGGCTTCCACTGTAAGAACATAGGAGAACACCTTGAGAACTTGCTTTAGGATTTCTTAATATGAACTTAAGTTTTGACCAGTGAGGAATGGGTAGACTATAAGGCATTTTTTTAAGTATCATTGCTTCCGCATCACTCTGATTCGTGCCTTGCTTTTGGTTAAAGCCTGTTGAGATCACTTTTGGAGATTGAAAGCTTATGCTTTGCACCACCTAAGATTTGAAACCTAAATAAATCTTGAAGGCATTGAGAATTGCATAGTAATTTCCTGACACTATTTGATCCTTATCTTCAGATTCTGACTCTGACCTCTGATCCTTTGTTAATCATTTTGATGCCTCTTCGGGCATTCTGAGAATCTCCATGGCGATAACGTACTTGATACATTCTGTGATTTGTCTCTTGCTTTTGATAAACATCTATGAATCTTCCGACGCTATTTGATTTCGTCTTACCCATCTCTGTCCCTATGAGAAGTCTTGTGGTGTTTAACCACGAGTATAAGAATGTTTTCCCTCTCACTTTTGAATGATAAGATTTGCTATGTTGATCTGTCTCTCTTTGGGTAGTTAACTTCGATTTTATTCTGATAAGGGATTGGTTGATTGAACATTCAAAATATTGACAACTATCCTCCTATGTCTCACCTTTGGCGTTTGAAACAATTTTGAACTCCCTACCATGATTACCGATTGTTAAACTCTTGGCTATCACTATTACTCTGGAGACTCGTGTGTTACTTTCGCGATTATGAAGTTTTCCTAGAACCCATTTCGTACACCAATGAATGAACCTTATCTTGAGAGTTAATTGGCACCCTGAGTTTTCTGAATATGATTCCTGGTTGAACCACCAAGTTTTCCACCGGAGTGTGAAGTAGGATTTGACATGATACCGAGAGATTGTCTAGTTCACCAGGCGAAGATGTCTGTCGGATGTGTCCGGGATCATACCAGTCAGGAAATGAGTTTGCTTAAGTGTATCTTCTGGGCGTGTTTCAGTTTCGTTCGCGATAAAGAAGGATGGTGACAGGGGATATATATTGATTACTGGAAGCTGAACCGTATTGCTGTTAGGAACCATTATTTCTCCACCCTGAAACGACTAGGTACCTGTTCAATTTCAGAGCGTGAAGTTTCCTTCAGATGGAAGTATGAATTGAGGTTATTCTTGGAATCGCTTTTCGTATTCGTAACGACTGCTATGACGGTTAGTGACGCTAATAGTATTAGCTAAAGCTCTGACTGTTTTGTGAATTTGATAAATGACGTTTTGTCGTGAGAATTAAACTTAAGCAGTTTGTACGGTTGAAGAATACAAGAACAGTTAAGACTGCTGATACAAGAACAGTTAAGACTGTTAATGGAAGAGCAGTTAGAACTGCTGAAGGAAGAACAGTTAGGACTGCTTAAGAGATAAAGGTGAAACCGTTTTGAAGATAATTATAGAAAATATATAGTAAATATCTTATTAGTATAGAATGATATAGTTAGATGTTTAACGTGAAAAGGACTCTTTACATTATAAAAGGAGATCCTTAGATTAGGGTTTAATATACAGATACGATATACAAATATCATTCAGATCGATTGTAATCGTTTGATATATTGAAGTGATAAGTTTGGTTGATATCGTTGTTCTTATTGTTTTACTTAATCAATCACCAAATCACCAAACACGAACTCATATTCTTCTAAGTACTTGGTAGTAAATTCCGCGTGCTATCAAGTATATACTCAAAGTATCTCCAACACAAAGTGTGTGTTTAGATCCGGTCAAGTGGTATCAGAGACCAAGGTTTTTGATACGTTGAGTTTAGAAGAATCAGAAGTATTTACTCACTAGCAATCTAAGAAGATGGACATGGAGACACCTCAAACCTCAATCCTTGCTAAACTCCCCATGCTGAAGCAGAATGAATACGATTTATGGCGACTCAGAATAGAGCAATACTTCATGGTGCAAGACTATGCATTATGGGATATTATTATCAATGGTGATTCCTTCAAACCAGTTGCTGTTGAAGAAACACGTGCTGATGGTTCCAAGGTCACAAAGCTTAACACTGAGCCAGTTACAAACGAGGAGAGAATCAAAAAGAAGAATGATCAGAAGGCTAGGAATTTGTTACTAATGGCAATTCCTAATGATCAAGTGCTGAACTTTAGCCATTATGAGTCGGCTAAAACTCTCTTTGAAGCAGTGGTGGAAAGATTTGGTGGCAATGAAGCTACCAAGAAGGCACAGAAAACCCTACTCAAGCAAAGTTATGAGAACTTCACTGCATCAAGCAATGAAACTTTGGATCAAATCTTTAATAGGCTTCAAAAGATCATCAGTCAACTTACTGTGTTGAAGATTGTGATACCTCAAGAAGACCTCAACATGAAGTTTCTAAACAGTTTACCTGCTGAATGGAACACTTATGTTGTGGTTTGGAGCAATAAACCAGAGCTGGAGAATATGACAATGAACGAGCTTTACAATAATCTCAAGATTGTTGAGCAAAAGGTCAAGAAGAGTGGTAGCACCAGTTCCAGTTCAGGGAATATGGATTTTGTATCTTCTTCAAATAGTTCTAATCATGAAGATGAAGAAGCAGTTGGTACTGCTATACCAACAGTTAGCACTGCTAGTGTAAAAACTAGCACTGCTGGCTTGACTGAAGAAACCATATATGCATTTGTGTCAGAACAGTCTGGTGGGTCAAAGATCTTTAATGAAGATCTTCTTCAAATTGCTGAGGATGATTTGGAAGCTATGGATTTGAAGTGGCAGTTGGCTTTGATAAGCATCAGGGCTAAGAAGTATTACCAAAGGACTGGAAATAAGATTACCTTCAATGGAAGAGATGTTGCTGGGTATGATAAGTCTAAGGTGGAATGCTTTAATTGTCACAAGATGGGGCACTTTGCCAGGGAATGTAGAAGTCCAAGACAACAAAGCAACCAGGGTCAAGGGTTTAAGAATCAGCAAGGGTCAAGGAGAACAGTAAATGTTGAAGAGCCTTCTTCCAAGGCTATGGTAGTTGTAGATGGAGCTGGATTTGATTGGAGCTTCATGGAGGAAGAAGAAGAATCAGCTAACTTGGGTTTGATGGCTTTCTCAGACACTGAGGTATATAAACCTGAAAAATGTTCTAACTCTTGTCATGCTTTAAAAGATTATGAAAATATTAAGAAACAGTATGATGATCTTAGAGTTGAATATAATCAAATAAGTTTTAGTCTGTCAAATCATAAAAGAGGATTAGCTATTTTGGAAGAACAAATTGTGTTTTATAAACAGAATGAGTCAAACTTTACTGATGAGATAGGTCTTTTAAAGAGGGAATTGGAAATAAAAGAAAATAAAATGAGTGGACTTGTATATGAACTAGAGAAGCTCAAAAAGGAGAAAGAAAACATCCAGTTAAGTGTAGACACTCTTGAATATACTTCAGATGGAGTTAAGAAGATTGTAGAGAGTCAAATACTTAACAAAGCTAAATCTGGTTTAGGTTATAAGTCTGTTGCACCCCCCTTTAGAGGAATGTTTGCTCCACCAGGAATCAATTTAGCTCATACAGGTTTAGAAGAGTTTAAGGATATGGAATTTCCTGGATATGGTGTTAAGATTAGTGAGAATCCTGTTAAATTTGTTAAGGCAGAGGATGCTTTTGTGAGTGCTAGTGATAAATCTCTTTCTGAGGAAAAGATGTCCTCTGATAGGAACTCAGATGCTCCAACTATTGAGGAGTGGACATCTGATGATGAGAATGTAGAGGTTAAGGAAAAACCTAATGTTGTTAAGGTAGAAGTTAAACATGCTCCTAAAGTGGTTAAGACTGAAAACATAAAACCAGTTAGGAAAAATGTTAGATATGCTGAGATGTATAGGAATAGATCATCAAGTTCTGAGAGTAGTCATAGAAATTGGAATCATTCAAAATCTAAGAAAATGGATGATAGGTTTGCAATGATTAGAAAAGTATGTTTTGTTTGTGGAAGTTTTGATCATATGGCTGCTTATTGTGATTCTAACCCATGGAAAAAGAGGGTTACTGGGAATGCAAGGGTGAACAGGAATAACAATGCTAGGGTAAATCAAAATGGTCCAACTAGATTGACAAACCCTAATGCAAATCACAAGATGTCACCTAAAGTTGTTATTTTAAAGACTGGCATCAAAACAGTTTCAACTGCTAGTCAAAATAAGTGGTTTAAAAACAAGCAAACAGTTTCTAGTGCAAAACAATTTTCAAATCATGCACAAACAGTTAAGAGGCATTTTTATCAGAAAACAGCAATGGCTAATCAAAAGTGGGTGCCTAAGATTAAACAAGCAGTTCCAACTGCTAGGTCAGCAGTTCCAACTGCTAGACCAGCAAATCCGACTGCTAGGCACTTAAATGTTAAGGGAAAATGGGGCAATGCTGTCAAGGCCTTAGCACATTGGGATAGACATTTTACCAAACCCAATGGTGCATCAAAGACCTCAAACAAATTTTCTCATCTTGATGCACAAGGCAGATCCAAACCAGTGATGGTTTGGATCCCCAAAAGAATCTAACACCTTTATTTTGTGTGCAGGAACATCCCACAAATGACAAAGAAGATAGAGGATTTTCAGACAGTGGATGTTCAAGGCACATGACAGGCAACAAGTCATATCTTTCAGACTTTATTGCTTTGGATGGAGGACCAGTTGTCTTTGGTGGTGGTGTTGGAGGAAGAATTACTGGTAAAGGGGTAATTAAAACTGGTAACCTTGATTTTGAGAATGTGTATTATGTACCAGAACTTAAGTGCAATCTTTTCAGTGTATCACAAATTTGTGATAAACAGAACAAAGTTTTATTTACTGATACTGATTGTCTTATTCTTTCCCCTGATTTCAAGCTACCTGATGAAAGTCAAGTATTGCTTAAAATCCCTAGAAAGGATAATACATACAGTGTTGAGATGAATAAACTAGTTCCTAAGGTTGGACTTACTTGTCTTGTTGCAAAAGCCACATTGGAAGAATCAATGTTATGGCACAGGAGGCTTGGTCATGTTAATTTTAAAACCATTAACAATATTGCTAAACATGGATTGGTAAGAGGTTTGCCAAACAAAATTTTTCTGAATGACCAAACTTGTGTTTCTTGCCTTAAGGGTAAGCAACACAGAGCCTCATGTAAGCCAAAGACCCAGAACTCTATCTCTCAAGCTTTATATATGTTGCATATGGACTTGTTTGGTCCTACCTCTGTGAATAGCTTGAATTTTAAGAGATACTGCCTTGTTGTCACTGATGATTATAGTAGGTTTTCTTGGGTATTCTTTATGAAAACTAAGGATGAGACAAGTGAAATACTTAAGACCCTTATTGTTGAAGTAGAAAATCTAGTTGATAAGAAAGTTAAAGTAATCAGATGTGACAATGGGACTGAATTTAAGAATAGAGTGATGGATGACTTTTGTAGAGAAAAAGGTATTAAGAGGGAGTTTTGTGTAGCTAGAACCCCACAGCAAAATGGTGTAGCTGAGAGGAAGAATAGGACTCTTATAGAGGCTGCTAGGACAATGTTAGCTGAATCTAAGCTACCAGTTTCATTTTGGGCTGAAGCAGTTAGCACTGCTTGTTATGTGTTGAATAGGGTTTTAGTTGTACAACCTCACAATAAGACTCCTTATGAGTTACTTAGAGGTAGAACCCCTGCTTTAAGCTTCATGAGACCTTTTGGTTGTCATGTTACTATCCTTAATACCAAAGACCAACTAGGAAAGTTTGATGGGAAATCTGAGGAAGGTTTCTTTGTTGGTTATTCTCTGCACAGTAAGGCTTTTAGGGTGTACAATACAAGCACCAAGCAAGTAGAAGAAAATCTACACATAGAATTTTTGGAGAATAAACCAAATGTTGCAGGTGTAGGTCCAGATTGGATCTTTGATATTGATAGTCTTTCAGATTCCATGAATTATGTGCCTGTTACAGGTACAAATACTAACAATGATGCAGGTTCAGAGGAGGAAGATGATGATTGCATTTTCATACCTGTCATGGAAGAAAGTCCTGTGAATGAGTCTTCTACAAAGAAAGATGATATTCCTTCATCAAGTGGTGTAGACAAAGAGAAAGATGCTGCTGAAACAAGTGGTCAGAATGGTAAAGAAGCTGAAATTCCAACGAGCAGTTCCAATGGAGTTAGCACTGCTCAACCTCAAGTTCCAACTGCTGAGCAAAATATTGAGACTGCTGGACCAAGTCAACCTCATCTTGATTCACCAGTTGATACTGCTGAGTTTGATTTCTTTGGAGATGGTCTGCAAAACATGCCTACTAGCTATGCAGTTCCTTCTACTCCCCATACTATTGTACATAGGAATCATCCACTTACCAATATCATAGGAGATGTACAATCTGGAGTCAAGACCAGAAGGAAAATACAAGACCCAGATCATCATGGATTTCTCAGTGTGGTTTATGAAGAGAAACATCATGAAGATGAGAATGAGTGTATGTTTGTATGTTTTCTATCTCAGATTGAACCCAAGAATGTGTTAAAGGCTTTAGAATCATCAAGTTGGGTTGAAGCTATGCAAGAAGAGCTACTTCAATTCAAAATTCAAAATGTTTGGGTTCTGGTTGATCTACCAAAGGGAATGAGAGTGATTGGTACAAAGTGGGTATTCAGGAACAAGAAGGATGAGAGGGGCATTGTTATAAAGAACAAAGCAAGATTGGTTGCTCAAGGCTATACTCAGGAGGAGGGTATAGATTATGAGAAAGTTTTTGCTCCAGTTGCCAGGATTGAAGCAATAAGATTATTTCTTGCTTATGCTTCATTTATGGGGTTTATGGTCTATCAAATGGATGTGAAGAGTGCATTTCTGTATGGTACTATTGATGAAGAGGTTTATGTTTCACAACCTCCAGGTTTTGTCGACCCAGAGCATCCTGACAAGGTTTATAAGGTGGTAAAAGCTCTATATGGATTGCATCAGGCTCCAAGAGCTTGGTATGAAACTCTGGCTAAATATCTTCTGAAGAATGGGTTTCATAGAGGGAAAATTGATCAAACTCTTTTTATTAAGAAGGACAAGGGAGATATTCTGCTAGTACAAGTTTATGTAGATGACAACATTTTTGGTTCTACAAAGAAAAAGATGTGTAAGGAGTTTGAAAAGCTGATGAAAGACCAATTTCAGATGAGTTCTATGGGAGAGCTTACCTTCTTTCTAAGTCTTCAAGTACAGAAAAAGTCAGATGGTATATTTATCTCTCAGGATAAATATGTTGGTGAAATTTTAAGGAAATTTCAATTCACAGATGCCAAGGTTGCTAGCACACCAATTGACAAGGAGACACATTTGTTATTAAAGGATCACAGTGGTGAAGATGTGGATGTGCACATGTATAGATCTATGATTGGGTCCCTGATGTATCTTACATCATCTAGGCCTGATATCATGTTTGCTGTATGTGCCTGTGCAAGATTCCAAGTCAATCCTAAGGTGTCTCATCTCACTGTAGTAAAAAGGATCTTCAGATACCTTAAGGGACAGCCTAACTTGGGGCTATGGTATCCTAAAGAGTCTGCATTTGATCTTGTTGTATTCTCTGATTCTGATTATGCTGGTGCTAGCATGGATAGAAAGTCTACAACAGGTGGTTGTCAATTCTTAGGTCGAAGATTAATCTCTTGGCAGTGTAAGAAGCAGACTATGGTGGCTATATCTACTAATGAAGCAGAATATGTAGCAGCTGCAAGTTGTTGTGCTCAAGTTTTATGGATTCAAAGCCAGATGCTTGATTATGGGTACAATTTCTTAAACACAATTATACATATAGACAATAACAGTACAATGTGTATCATTAAGAATCCAGTTCAACATTCAAAAACTAAACATATTGAAATTAGACATCATTTTATAAGAGACTGTGCTGAAAAGAAGTTAATACAAGTTGTTAAAATACACACTGATAACAACTTTGCTGATCTCTTAACAAAAGGTTTTGATGTAAGCAGATTTCAGTACTTAGTAACAGGTATTGGAATGCTTAATCCTTCAAAAGATTAAATGTCTAAATGTTTTTGGAATTTGTACTGTTAATTGTGCTATTTGTATAGTTGAGACTGCTTGAATGTTTTTAAGACTGCTTGTGAATTTGTTAGTCAAATGGAATAACTGTTAAAAGAGAATATTATGTATTGTGTTTTCTTTGGTTTTGGACCAACATTTCAGGTTAAGAAAAGCTTTTTGCTTTGGATTGTGTTTTGAAAAGTATGGTGGTTTGAATTGTCAAGTGTGAATGCTTGTCACACAAAAAATGGTAATTGATTCACCATGTTTAATCAACATAAGAATCAACTAGTCCAGATCAAACGGTTTCTGGTAAAGACTACTCAAATCCGTTTATGGTTGACAGTTTATCAAAAACTAGTTGGTTATCAACTCACCAAATCTAAGTGTGAAGAGTTGGCTAGTCCATAGCAAACGGCTATTGGTAAAGACAAGTCAAATCCGTTCATAGCTGATAGTTTGCTAAAAACTATAAGTGGACAAAAATGTTTTCGAATCCACATTAAACTTAAAATTGATTTTATCTCTGAAAACTTTTTGCTAAACAGTCTGAACTGCTGAAGTTAACAGTCTGAACTGCTGGCTTCACCAGTTTGTACTGATTGTTCAAAACTTAGTTCCTACTAAGTTTATGCTCAGTGATACACCTCTCTCAGAAGGTAATACATCTGGAAGTGTTGAGAGCAGTTTGAAACTAAAACACCTGAATTGATGGTAACTTGTACAAATGGTCTTATTGGATGCTGAGCTTGGATAACTTATGTTCTAGTTCATTTGATGGTGAGGATTCTTCCAAACAGGGGAGGAATTAAAGTTTGTTCTAGTTGCTGTTAAAGATGTTAAAGATGATTGATGATTATGAAATTCAGGGGAGGTATTAAGAAGTCAGAGATGAATTATAATGAAGTGCTTAAATTTTGTGTGGATATGCGAGATTTTATAGAGTTAATAAAGGTTTAATGGCATTCAATGCGTGGTTGATATGCAGAATTAACTTTGGGTTGGTATAAGGAATTAATTCCTTGATGGAATTAAATTAATTTTTGGTAATTTTTGAAGGGTTGGTCAAAAGAGTGTGATATATGAAGATAATTCCCAAAGTGTTTCGAGTTTAAAGATAAGTGTTTGAAAGAATCCACCCCATCAACGAAATCAGAAGTTTAATTCAAGAAACTTATTGATTTGCATCGAAATCATAAGTTTAGGGGAGGATTGTTGGGAATTAAACTTAAGCAGTTTGTACGGTTGAAGAATACAAGAACAGTTAAGACTGCTGATACAAGAACAGTTAAGACTGTTAATGGAAGAACAGTTAGAACTGCTGAAGGAAGAACAGTTAGGACTGCTTAAGAGATAAAGGTGAAACCGTTTTGAAGATAATTATAGAAAAGATATAGTAAATATCTTATTAGTATAGAATGATATGGTTAGATGTTTAATGTGAAAAGGACTCTTTACATTATAAAAGGAGATCCTTAGATTAGGTTTTAAAATATATACATATACGATACACACATATCATTCAGATCGATTTTAATCGTTTGATATATTGAAGTGATAAGTTTGGTTGATATCATTGTTCTTATTGTTTTACTTAATCAATCATCAAATCACCAAACACGAACTCATATTCTTCTAAGTACTTGGTAGTAAATTCCGCGTGCTATCAAGTATATACTCAAAGTATCTCCAACACAAAGTGTGTGTTTAGATCCGGTCACGTTTTCTCGTGAGTACTTGGGCAAATGGTCATTGTATGACTTAATAGTACATTCGGAGACGAGGAAGAGCATGAAAATCATTTTTGCACCTTCTTAAAATTGGACGATCATTTGTGCATTCTGGGAGGTTGATATTTGTTGAGACAACTAGAAACATATCAGAAGAATTACTTCACTGACTGACCTGGAGTTGACAACAGCGGTGGCTACCCTGAAGAGTGAAGACATTCCTTACAAGGCAGAAGTGTTGGCGATGCAGAAGAAAAATCTAGTCAAGATGGCGAACCTGGAGCTGATGAAGACGTGCAGTCTCACTTCCCTATTCATCTTGGTTGTACTAAGATGAATTGAGAGCGGAGGCAGACTGGATGATGAAGGAATTTAAAGATCGTGCCAGAAATTCACATTACTCCATCACATTCCAAGAAGAACTGCAGGAGGCTTGACGAACCAGATACAAGTTCACGATTTTGTTTCACTTCCAGATTAATGGACAAACGAAGACAGATTAACCGGACTTGAAGAGATTGAATGAGTTGAATGAACGGATTTTTGAAACTGACCTGTTATGTTTGGAAGAATTGATTTTGTGAAGGCCGAAGTTATCGTCGACTAACTTTCACTTCCATTGACTCACTTAAGTTTCGTTATATAGTAATAAGATCCTCTAATGATTTAAGTTCCCTAGAAACATTTCAGTTCCGTGTTTATTTTTCGTATGTTCGATGATGGCTTTGTTTTGGGGAATTTTGGCGAATTGTGGAAGATCTGATGCTTGTGGACGGCGTACCTTACTTCTGCTAGGCAATTTGGGATTCTGATACACTTGCGAGTAGTTTTGTTTTCCCTCTTGACTATGACATTTGATTTTGTTGACCTCTGAGACTGTAGAAGTACTAGGTGGATTAAGATAGGTTGTTTTGCTCACGACTCGAGATAAAGTATGATCATCATGAAGGCATATTTATTTGGTGCTAGTATTATGACGCCTGATCAACGTGATAATACTTACACCATATAACATGAACTCATTGTGGCCATAGGATATCTTGGGGAGTACCTAAGAAGTTTAGAATTTGATCTCCGTTGGATTATCCGTGATTAGTGAGACTTTAGGTTCATTCTACCTATGCGTATACTCTGCCTTTGTTCATTAGATATCTGGATGAGTTTGAATTCTCGTTTTGCATTCTGTTGACCTCAGTTATGAATCTTAAACTCTTTGTAGAGCTCTCTACTGTTGATACAATTAATTTGATTTGAAATCTTGTTCGCATTCCGTATGAGCTTTCCAGAAAATTCACCTATCATCAATTTTATATTGCATGGACCTTTTGATCAGAATCAACCCAATTTGTCTCCTCCTGAGAATTTGAACCCACCTTGTTTTGATTGAGTCATGAGAAACTAATTGGTTTGGAGATCCTTTTTGGATGAACCTCCCCGGGCGTGAGAATGTTTTGACGATCTTTTGCGATTTGCTACGACTTCGTTTAACTTTGCGACTTCAAATTTCGAGGAAGAAAATTTTCTTTTAGAGGGGAAGAAGTTGTAAAACCCAAAATTTCAAAACATGCAAAATTACCAAAATACCCTTGTAACTTAAAATTTTAATTAATACTTAAATAAAACATCAAATAAATCCCAAACTCTTGTAAACTAGCAACATATGAAGTATGATAATTTTTGCTTGAACATTTTAATATTTTACATGTCCTAAAAATACTTGTCACACACAAAAATATAAGATGGGCCGAATTACATATTTATATATGTTTACTTATTTGTTAAATAAATTAAAATGTATAAATAAAGGATAAATATTACAAAATATTAGAAGATCTTTGAAAATCATAGATTTGACCTTATCACAACTATCTTGGCTGAATTTCAAGCCCTCCCCTCCTTTATCACACGGTTTCTACATATTTTCCATTTTTATATACCTTTAAACGCCAAAAACAACACCAAAAACTCTCTACAATCCACACGATTTTCTGGAGGCTGATACATAATTTTCCTGGGTTCTCTCAAGTCTAAAGAAGGTGAGAAAAATAGGAGTTCAAATTTTTGAAGCTTGGTTCGCTTGGTTTTGCTTTTTGCTCGAGTTTGGTTCTTGCCGAGAATAATTAATCCTCCACACCTCATCCGATCATCATAATAATTATCTGTTATTTTTGTGACTTCCCTTTCATCATATATGATCTAAATAAAATGGCTATAATGATCCATGCATGATATTCAGGTCGTTTAGAATTAAACGAATCTAAAACCCTAAAAAACCAAATAAATTGTGAATCGGCTATTATGAATTTTTTGTCCTTCAAGCCTATTTTTCCCAGGTCCTATTCGTGCTATATAACAGGATAAAAATGGTTCTTGTAATTGTCGAAGCCTAAATAGTCTTTGGCGAATTATTTTGCAAACCGATTAAAAAGAAAAAAAAAAGGTTTTAAAATAAAAAGGTAATTGTATGAACTAGGGTTTGGATTTGTGATGATGGATTTCATGTAATTAATGTGTTTTAAGGTTAAATCAATGATTGGTAATTATTGGAAAATTTTAGGGTTAGGGTTTATACATTTTGTTTTAACCGATTGAAAAATTAAAAGTATTTGGGTGTGTTTCGTAATTTTATAAACTTGTGGGTTATTTTTGTATGATGCCTTGGACCAGGGATGAATCGTAAAAATTATGATATCGGGGTATTACATGTAATTTTTGTAATTAAAAGATTTAAATGGTAAATTGTTTAATTAGTATAACCGAATTGAAAAATTATAAAATAGAGGGACTTGTTTTGTAAATTATGTAAAATGAAGGGTATTTCGTATAAACATTAAAGTAAGGGGTGTAATGTGTAATTTTGGATAATTGAAGGCATAATGTGTAAATATGAATATTGTAAGGATTAAATTGTAACTTAATTAATTATAAGGTTTAAATTGTAATTTAATTAATAAAAAGGGTTTAATTTGTAAAATTGTTAAAATTAAAGGATTGGAATTGTAATTATGGCAAACTTATGGATTAAAATGAATAACTTGTAATATTTGCACTTTAAACCTTTATTTTTGGCATATTTGCATTTAAAACCCTAAAATATGGAAAGTTGTCAAGTTTAACCCTAAGCTATTATAACTTGCTAAAATGAACCCTATTTCCATAATAATAATTAATTGATGACTTAACCTAATTACTTTATGGAATTTGTCTAATTATGGAAAATTCCTATTTTTGGAAACTTGCTAAATAAGGAAACTTTCTAAAAATGGAAACTTGCTATAAATGGAAACCTGCTAAAAATAGAAAGCCGACAAAAATGAGAAATCTGATTTAAATAAGATATTATTTGTAAGATGACCATGTATTCGTGTAGATTCGCTGAAGATGGAGTTTGTTTCCGATCTTTATATTTCTAGATGTGTTTTCACTTGCGGTATAAGGTACAGATATTCTACCCTTTTTTCAGTAAGGGTGCTTTCACTCTCATGACTTGATCTTGATCTTTGATTTGTTATAAGATTCCCTTTAAGCCATTGCTATGATCCCCTGTTCTTTGATTCATTCGTTGATATGCTTCATTGATATTATGATTCATTGACATTCGTTTATTGTGATCCCTATGGTACGATACTTGATATACTTCGTTCATCACCCTTTGACATGAATATTCAAATCCTTGGTTACCTTTGAAGATTCATTTGATATTTAATTGGATGTGAAAACTTTTCTTAATTATATATGAAAATGTTTTGAGAAAAGCTATTTTAAAAATGATGTTTTTGAGCACGATGCGATACCACTTTTAAATGTAATTTTACTAAAAGTTTTATGAAAACTACTTTTAAAGACTTTCTTTATGAAAACTATTTTTAAAGATCACTTTTATGAATGCCATTATTAAAGGATTAATTTTATGATATGAACATTTAATATAAACTTTTAAATTGAACCTTTGTTATGAACCTTGAACCAATTGATATGAACCTTTGGTTTGAACCTTGCTATGAACCCTTTGCTATGATCCCTTTGTTTTGACCCTTTGCTATGAACCATTTGATATGAACCATTTGATATGAACCTTATAATATAATTGAAATGGAAATTTGACTTGAACCACTTGATATGAATTTTGAACTTGGATACTTGGACATTTGATACTTGACCCTTGACCCACAGTTTGAGACTACGAGCCATAACTAGGCATGAGGGTTTCATGTCCATGTCATTGATGCACCGATGGCATGACTCTAGGGCAGGAGAGTGATGACCTGTCCCGTCCCTGACTTGATTTGATTTGTTATGGAGATGTAGTATTTGGCCACCTGGGGCGTATGGATGCATCCTAGATTTGTTATTTGATTCGAGTTTGTTATATTTGGTGACTGATGGTGTGTGCGATACACGTCTTTCACATCTTGGGAGCTCATGACTCCACCCTTTGGAGGTATCCCCTCATATTGCGTTTGGTACCGAGGTCTCCCCTCCGTACACCTTGATATTTGATTATTTGATTTGATTTGGGCTCGTAGTGGATTACTGTTTCCTTTACCTTATAACCTTGTACTTAGTATTCCGAGGTCACCCCTCCGGATACATACTTGACTTGATATGACTTGGGCTCGGGTTGGGATTATTGTTCCCTTTTCTCTTATCTATTGTAACTATTTCTTAACTCTTGATATATCTGCATAACCTTTTATTTTTCTTTCTTTCCTAACTCTTGTTATACCTTGCATTGTTTCACTTACTTCACTATCCCATTATTACTGCTTGTTACCTTTATATCTGTTCACTGGGCTTTTTAAGCTCAGCCGCATTTCTTTTCCTGCGGCAGGTTTTAGTTTGGAAGCTGGGTATGAGTGGAGAGTACCTTGGACTTAGAAGACCTTACTAGCTATTTTGGATTAGAGATGACTAGAAGAACTTATATTTAGACTTAGTAATTTATTGTATTTCTCATTTGTAACCTTGTAGTTTCAGATTTTCTCTTGTAACCATTGGAATTCATTTTGTATTATTTATGTCATATGCTTGTGTTTGTTCTGATATGAAACCATTATTGCGACATCTCTACCCTTGTCGGGTTGGGGTGTTACACTTTTAATAAGCTCTCAGGATACTACTTAAAGCCCCCAAGATCCAGGTCAAACCCAATAAGCCACGCTTAAATTTTATGTTCTTTTTATATTGCTCAAGAACTCGAAATTATTTGTTTTCTTTCTTATCGAGAAAACAGCCCAAGTACCCAACTTTGATGAATTGTTTAGACCATAAGCTAAAAGCTTTAAGCTGTGAGGTTTTGAAAACTTAATAAGCTCCTAGCAAAGATTATAAAATAACAAGAACGTCGTAAAAAGATCAAAGGGCCTAGTGTATATTCTTGTTTTCTTTTGGCGTCTCGACACATAAAATAACACAACATTTTTATTTATTTTAAGCCTATAAGCTAAAATATAAGCTGATAAGCTATTCACAGCTTATTTACAAACTAAACACAACATATTTAGCAAGCCATAATAGATCACACCCTTTTCTAAACCTAAAACGCGATTTAAATAAAATAAGGACTATATACGTAACGACTAAAATACTTTAACATTTTGAAACTTGGAGTTTTCTTGGGCCAAAACTGTAAATTTTGATTAGTTATATACAACAAGGGCTGAAATAGTAAACAACTAATAGTTAAGGGTATAAAGTGTCATTTTTGAAACTACAGGGGTAAAAGTTGTCAATTTATAAAAGATGAAGGGTATAAGTTGTTAATTGATAAAAGATGAAGAATATAAGTTGTTATTTTAAAAAAGACGAAGGGTATAAGTTGTCATCTTATGAAAGTTCAGGGGCATAAATTGTCAACACTTGAAACTTTAAGGGAATAAGGCGTAAAATTTTATATTATTTCGGGGAATATACTTTTGGATCATTTTTGATAAAAACTAATAATCGAGATGCTTCTATTGCGTTAACGATCAATCGAATACTAAAAATGAAAATATGATATATATATATATATATATATATATATATATATATATATATATATATATATATATATATATATATATATATATATATATATATATATATATATATATATATCACTAACTTTTTGAATAGACTTCATGTTGTCTCATTCAACACTTAACCACCAACAAAACACTTGCTATACGAATGCTAAAACTTGACATATTCACCTAGGTTGCGTGTCGGAGCAGTTTATTCACCACACTTGATTTACTTTCCAATCAGACTACTGTAACGCTAAGGTGAGTTCGTAGTCCCACTTTTATACTTTTTCAAACTTGTGGGGAGATACATTCTACAAACCTGAACACAAGTATTTTTCTGTATACAAATCCTGATTGATATTGCTTAAGACACACTGTTGCCATTAAAAGACCCTCATATCATGAACCATTAATCACTTGCGAGTGAACGCGAATATTGTGAATAGATCTATTGGAGGTTGACAACCCATTTGTGTTAGCCGGATAGATAGCCTTTGTGCCAGCCGGATTGATAGCCAAATGCACATTATTTGAGAATTACTAGGAAGTTGGCAAGCTCCTACCCGGGGGCATTGTTACTTACATCATCCTTATGATGTTAGTAATTTATATCATTTTATGATATCACACACGTTAACGTTTGAGTTCATAAGACTTAGAGCAATATTATGTACTACAATATTATTGTTTACCACTACTTAACTTGTGTTCAACCAACTGATTATTATACAAACACTACGGATTCACTCAACTTTTGTGTTGACTTTTTAGCATGTTTATCTCAGGTCCATAATGAACGAGGATGGCACGGAGGGGCACGGATACTCTTTCGAAGGCTAAAATCTAATTATCATTCGAAACTTATTTAACAAACTATAAAACTACTGGGACGTCATTTTGTAAACTCTGATATTTATAAAAATTTGAATGATAAATCTCTCAAAACGACTCAATTAGAGATCGTTTTCTATTATTATAACTGTTTTGCCATCGAGTAACACCCAGCTTAAATTCCGCTGTGTAACCCGAAATTGGGGGTGTTACAACGGATGCTTTTGCCTCAGCTACGTTCATTATAAACCGACTCCCAACTCCATTACTCGATTTCAAGTCTCCCCATGAAATCCTGTATGGTACTCCACCAACATATTCTACCTTTCGTGTTTTTGGGTGTCACGTCTTCCCTTATTTACGCGATTATGCGAAGCACAAGTTATCGCCTCGTAGCTCTGAGTGCATCTTCATTGGTTATGATACAAATTACAAAGGATACCGTTGCCTAGACCCAACCACTCATCGTGTCTATATCACCCAGCATGCTCAGTTTGATGAGGACACCTATCCGTTCTGTGGCATCACTAAACCTGTCGATGAGGCTACTCTCGTTTTCTCTAATTTTGATGAAACATTACCACCTACCATGTTACCGAACCCACCACCCATTCCCTAGATACCTTCTCCAATCGCCTCACCTGTTACCCAAACTTCCCCGTGTTCCTTATGTCCTAACCACACCACTGTGCCCAATACTCCTGATCACCTGAACCCCATAAGCCCAACACCCACCGCCCCTTCGTCCTCTCATTAGTCTGCATCGGCCAATTCCACTCCATCCTCCACGGCCCAACACCAAACCAACCACTCACCTACGGCCCAACACCAAACCACTCACACACCCACGGCCCAACACCACTCCACCTCCTCCCACACGGCCCAAACTCCTTCCAGCCCG
Organism: Artemisia tridentata subsp. tridentata; assembly: GCA_021014915.2. Taxonomy (NCBI): domain Eukaryota; kingdom Viridiplantae; phylum Streptophyta; class Magnoliopsida; order Asterales; family Asteraceae; genus Artemisia; species Artemisia tridentata. The sequence goes on along the minus strand of CP139502.1, from coordinate 101,442,196 downwards.
TCCTCCACGACCCAACCTCCCAACCCTTCACATACAGCCTAAACCTCCCACATCCCACCTGCTGCCGCACTAATCCCCCCAACCCAGCCAAACCCGGGACCGTTTGTTGAACCGATGCCATCTCACCCAATGAGGACTCGATCAAAAAATGGAACTTCAAACCTAAATATTATGCTAACTT